>CM060374.1:35395252-35995252 GCA_030545235.1 Helianthus tuberosus
ATCTTAAAGGAGCATCCCCTGAATTCTAAATATTCTAAGGATCACAACTAAGTGTTCCTTTCCAACTCTTTTTATTTTATAGGCCTTTATTAGCCAAAAGTCAAGCAAATTGACTTTTGCTTTGACTTTCGGTTTAGACCATTAAGGTCCAGCCATTGTTCGAATCAAACATGGCTACGTGATTGTAATAAGGTAGGTGTTAATCCCTCAACAGGGCACCTCCTGGAAATCACGTTAAGTTGGTCAAATGACGGGTCAAAGTTATGTTTAATAAAAAAGTCAAACGAAAGATTTTTGGAAAACTTATAAAATGAAGTTGTAAACTTTTACCTCATGTTTTTAACATCATATCAGTTGGTAACTAATATTAGAACACTTATAAACATGTTCAGCCCGCCATTTCCAGTTTATGCGTCTGTTCGCAACCGAAAGTCAAGCAGTTTGACTTCTACTTTGATTTTCGATTCTGACCCGATTTAGCAACTTTAGCTATTTATTCTAAGTTGGATTATGATCATATTATAGTTTAGAATAACTCTCTGTGGTTAGACTACCTGGTCATAATTAATTCTTGAGTTTTTATGCAAGTTCTTATAATATGCCTAATAATGACCAAAATGCCCTTTTTATGCATAACTTGGTTTTTATCAATGATGAACATATAATTTTCATAACCTACTGATATGGTAATATAATTAACATGTTTTGGCATAATGAACTTGTTCATAACACAATTTTTTATGCAAGTTCATGAATTATACCATATTTTGACTAAAATGCCGTTATGGTGCATAGTTTGGTTTTAAACCATAAAGATCGTATAAATTTGATAACCTACTGATGTTATAACATAATTAAAATATTTTGGCATATTGAACTTGATCACCCGATATCGCCTATGCGCGTACGGCTAGTTTATGTAACTAGTTTACGTAAGTTTACCAGAACGGGTTAATTCATTTCAATTTCTAGAATGTATATTGTTTACCCATATTATACAAGTCTAAGTACTTGTGGGGATTAAACTACATTTTATCCGGTCATCGCTTAACATTCTTATTGGTTATTATACCATTCATTCCAGACTAAGGCATTCCAGTAGATTGCAACCAAGCTTAGTTAATTGATATATGGGCTGAGCTTATATTATATCTTGCATTGTAAGGTTATTTAAGGCAGGTAAATACTCTTAACATATTTTCCCTGTACGGGTTTGGGATACAGCATATTATTAACGTATGGTCGAGTATGGGATCGATGACCTATGTGTCTCGAATTCAAATAACCCGTTTTAATTCGTTTTGCTTGAACTAAGTCATTGGGGGTTAATACAACCGTGTACTAGATATCCTCGGCTCATTTAATGTGTAGGCATAAACCTGACAGATGCTAATGCTATATTAAAATGATTTTTATAACCCAATACAGGTTTGCCCAATAAGGGTATTCCCAATAAGGGAATTAATGTGGTGTGTTGGTTAATCATGTTTAGGCATAGTTTTTGGCCCCGTTTGAATTGTCAAGCTTGTAAAACTGATAACATGAGAAATACTTTATCTCAGGTTATTTATAAAAATATATATGTACCATTATGTAAACTGACGTATCTTCAAAAGACTAAGTGACAAGTTGCAAGGTTACGAAATAGGCTGGAAGTGCCCGGTAATGCTTAAGAGGAATTTGCAACTCCTTGCATTTGAAGCCTAGTAGTCTGTTATTTTATCTTTATGTTATTTACGATCCGCCTGTGGATATTTTGATACGATATCCGTCGGTATATTATTTTGGACATTTGGACATTTATATTTGCAATATTATTTTAAATCCTAGACTTCCATTGTGCTATTTGTGTATTTGAAATCAATCTCATCACGTACCCCATTCGGGCCCACAGGGAAATATCAGGGTGTGACATATTGGTATCAGAGCCAATGTATGAGTGAATTAAACACTAGACTTTTGTGTTTAATCTCAAACATCATAATAGCATAATCCTTAGACTTTCTGAGTCTAGGCATTGACCTAGGATTAATCTCATCCTTATTAAGTTACACATATATATATTGTTTCCTTTTTGACAGGATATAACATGCCGCCAAGATTTAGAGGCAAGGGCAAGGGACCAATACGAGGAGGTCCATCGGGACATGCACCCTCGCTAACTCACAGCTCAGATCATCAACAATATTCAGGTGATTCTTACCCATCTCAATCTGCGAGACATTCTTTTTCTCATAACTCATCACCTTCCCACCATTCTCACCATTCGTATCATTATCACCATTCCCACCAATCCCACCATTCATATTCATATTCCTTTCATGGATCATTTGATCCAAACCAGTACATCAACACTCCACCAACTGCCCAAAAACCAGTTGGACTAGCCAAACGAACCGAACGAAGATTCTGATATGGAAATGCCACCATCTGGGTCACATATGTACCCGATTGAGATTTCCGGTGGTTCTGCATCTTTTGCAGGATCACCATATCAGGGTCCTAATGAATGGGACCAATAGTTCAACCCGTTTACATTCGTTAATACACCTTTGTATCAACCTCTGACGCCACCAGTGCCACCTCCACCAGAGGACGTGCAAATGGAGCCTGTGGAGCAACCACAGTCGCCACCACAACCAAGGAAGAAACGTGGAGCACGCATGTTTGTGCGTATGGGACAACGGTCAGGCTCGCTTCCACCATTGCCCCAAACTTACCCTACTATTCCTGAGGAGGCTCAAATGTTGTACCAGTGGTTGACCCAACTCCTCAAACATTTGTTCAACCACCACCATTGGGTTTTGATAACCTAATTCTGACGTATCCAGATACTATTGGGTACTATCCTTTTAAACCTACTACTCCTATAGATTTTAACTATCAGGCGCTAACGTAGGACCCTTATATGTAGGCGGTCGTACATAATGCTCTTTACCCATCTCTTTTCCCTCCCACATATCCAACTATTGGATATCCGAATTATGGATACCAGTATCCTGGTGTGCCTCAGCCATAGCTGCAACCACCGCCACAAATGGAGGCCCTTAATCAGGCCTTAGAAAGAGCGGAGCAACTTCAGTGACGTGCTGAAAAGACTGAGAACAAGACAAACAAGATCTTCAAAAAGCTTAACAAAATGTTCAATGGAAAGAAAGACGAGTGAAGAGTTTATTTTATTTTGTATTGTATTGTAATTCATTTAAAATTCCAAAAGTCCCTGCGTGGACAAGTCTTTCTTTTAGTCCCTTCGTGGACAAGCATTTTAGTTTTTATTTCAAAAGTCCTTTTTTGACAAGTATTGTAATATTTCATCTTTTATTGGAAACTTTAATTTATCTATTATATATTACATCCTTTTTTAAGCGATCGTCTCGATTTTATTTGGATTTTATCGATCTGCTGGTTATTCAAAAAGATCTTCTTAATGGTATGATCAGCCCATATGGCAAGCCTACATGATAGGCAATGATAAATGAAAGTGTGGCAATGAGGAATCGCACTAGCCAAAGAGGTGGAGGGCATATGCCCAAACCTTATTTCTATAGTCCAATGAGACTATGGATTATCAAAGCATTAAGATATTCATTCTATATTAACATTCAGTGTAATGTTAGTATTCCTGGCAATGTGACAATGAGGAATCAAATTGACCAATAGGTGGAGGACATCTGTCCAAACCTTATCGCCTATGTGACCGATTGAGATCCTAGCTATTATTAATCATCAAATTTGATGATCATGATATTTAACATTCAATGTAATGTTAAATGGATTGCTTATGAGCTATATTTCAATGTCCATCGAGACAAGCCTATGAGCTATATTTTATTATCCATCGAAACAAGACTATGAGTTGTATTTTATTGTCCCTCAAGATAAGTCTATGAACTATATTTTGTTGTCCATTGAGACGATGACAGTTGTAACCATATGGTACACTTTCCAAATAGGGTGGAGGACATATGTCCAAACCCTATAGCCACATGATCCTATGAGATCAGGGCTCATATTATTATTAAATCATTGAGACATGAATTCAATGATCATCCTATTTAAACATTCATAGAAGTGTTAAAATTTTAATTAAGGTAGTGTGACAATGATCACATTTACCAAAATAGGTGGAGAACATATGTCCAAGCCTCATAGCCCTTATAATCCATAGAGATCACGGCTAATATTGTGAAGTCATCAAATTCGATGACCATATATTATTGCACTAAGCAATCATTGTTTCTGACCTATAGTCTAAGTTATGGAGAATCCAAATTCGGATGGAGCTAACAGTGGACAAAATGATGATATAAATAATGTCCACGTTGACGAAGGAGTTAACCTTCAAGCTATGATAGCCGCAAAAGTCAGCAAGGCTATGAATAATTTCATAGCAAACTTTAAAGGTTCGAGTTCGACTCAACCTAAATCTCATTCCATTCTACATTCTTCTGCTCACAAGAAAGAGAGCTCACATTATTCTTCAACTGCGAAGAGCGAGCCAAAATAGATTGTCAAAGAGAAGTCCCGTTCTTCTAAAGACGGGTGTACGTATAAATATTTTCTTTCTTGTAAGCCCAGTGATTTTAATGGAGAAAAGGGGGCTATAGATGCCATGAAGTGGCTAGACGAGATGGAGACAGTGGTGGATATCAACGGGTGTGCTGAAAAAGATATAGTGAAGTACGTCTCCCAGTCGTTCAAGGGCGATGCCCTGACCTGGTGGAAGGCAATGATACAATCTACAAGGAAGATGTCCCTGTATAATCCGAATGGACCAGGTTTCTGGACCTGATAAAAGAGACGTAATGTCCACCTCACGAAGTGGAGAAGGTGGAGTCAGATTTTCTGACTCTGACCATGAATAATCTTGACTATCGGACGTATGTGTCCGACTTTAATTCGTTGTCAAGATTGGTTCCCTATTTAATTACTACAGAGTCAAAACGCATTGAACGTTTCATAGGTGGGCTCTCAGGTGAAATAAAGGGCATGGTCAAGGCTTCAAAGCCTACCACCTATAGGTCTGCTATGGACCTATCCCTTTCTCTCACTCCAGACGAAGTGAGATTGAAGTATTTTCGATCTGAGGTTGACGGAAACAGAAAGAGGGAGGATGATCACTCCCAGAAGTCAAAGAAAGGGAAATTTGGGTTCAATAAGAACCAACAAAGGTCTGATGAGAGGCCTGTTTGTAAGACCTGCAATAGGCGACACTAGGGGCAGTGTCGGATGGACCAAAAGCCGAAGCAGTGTGGTATCTGCAAAAGAACTAGTCATCAGTCCCATGAGCGTAGGGACTTGAAGAATGTGGTCTGCTTTAGATGTGGTGAGAAAGGCCACGTTAAGACCAACTGTCCAAAGTGTACTACTGATGGTACTGCTAAGCCTGGAGAGGCAAAGAAAGGAAATGTCTGAGCCTTCAATCTAACTGTAAGGGAAGCAGTTAATGACAAAAACGTCATAACGGGTACGTTCCTCATTAACGATATCTTTGCTAGAGTTCTTTTTGATTCTGGAGCAGATAAATATTTTGTTGACCATAAGTTTAGTAAACTACTAAACCTACCTATAAGAACTCTAGATATAGCATATGAAATAGAATTGGCAGACGATACCTTAGAAATCGCTTCTTCTATTCTTGATGGATCCTTTATATCCATCAAGAATCATTCTATTCCTATATCTCTTTTGCCAATGAATTTGGCGGGATTCGATGTAGTCTTATGCATGGATTGGTTATCCCATAACCAAGCCCGTATTGCTTGCGATAAGAAACTCATCGAAGTTAAAACACCATCTGGTGAAATACTCACCATCCACGGAGATCTACACTATGGATTGCCTGAGAAGGTGTCACTACTCAAGGCATCCAAATGCTTGAAGAGCGGATGTGTCATTTACATGGCACAAGTGACGATTGATGAGTCGAAGCCAGGGATGGAAGATATTCTAGTCATCTCTGAATATCCAGACGTATTTCCTAAAGATCTACCTGGTCTACCCCCGGTGAGACAAGTTGAATTCAGAATTGAGATTTTACTTGGAGCTGCTCCAGTGGTAAGAGCTCCATATCGGTTAGCACCTACAGAGATGAAGGGGTTAAAGACCCAACTGGATGAGCTTTTGGAGAAAGGCTTCATTCAGCCTAGTTCTTCACCTTGGGGAGCTCCTATATTATTCGTGAAAAAGAAGGACGGTTCAATGCGGATTTGCATTGACTACCGTAAGCTGAACAAGATAATGATCAAGAATCATTATCCGCTGCCTAGGATCGATGATTTGTTTGATCAACTTCAAGGGGCTAGTTACTTTTCTAAAATCGAAATGAGATCGGGATACCATCAACTGAAGGTTAGGAGTGAAGATGTTCCAAAGACTGCCTGCAGGACAAAATACGACCACTACGAATTCCTAGTGATGCCTTTTGGGCTCACAAATGCACATGCAGCATTCATGGACCTCATGAATAGAGTCTGCAAGCCGTATCTAGATAAGTTTGTCCTTGTCTTTATAGATGACATACTTATCTATTCTTGTAATCAAGCTGATCATGAGAAACATCTTCGATGCATTCTAGAGTTGTTGAAGCAGGAGAAGTTGTATGCTAAGTTCTCCAAATGCGAATTTTGGCTTAGAGAAGTCCAGTTTCTTGGGCATATGATTAGCGAGCATCGTATCCAGGTGGATCCTGCTAAGATAGAAGCCATCATGAAATGGGAAGCATCGAAGACACCACCTGAGATACGTAGCTTCTTAGGATTGGCTGGGTATTATAGAAGATTCATAGAGAACTTCTCAAGAATAGCCACTCCTCTAACTACCCTGATCCGCAAAAATGTCAAGTTTGACTAGGGTCCCAACCAGCAAGAATCCTTTGAGATTCTTAAGCATAAACTGAGCAATGCTCCAGTTCTAACTCTACCTAAGGGTATTTAGGATTTTGTTGTTTATTGTGATGCCTCGCACACCGGAATGGGTTGTGTGCTTATGCAACGAGTTAAAGTGATCGCGTATGCATCACGACAACTTAAGGTACATGAAAGAAATTACACCACCCACGATTTGGAGTTGGGTGCCGTTGTATTTGAACTAAAAGTCTCCAGCATCTGTTTAACCAAAAAGATTTGAATATGTGACAACGCCACTGGATGGAGACTCTGAATGACTATGATTGAGAGATTCGCTATCATCCCAGCAAGGAAAATGTGGTTGACGATGCGTTGAGTCGTAAGGAAAGGGTTAAGCCGATTCGGATTAAAGCGAAGAGTATCGAACTCAAGATTTGCTTGAATGAGAAGCTACTGGATGCTCAAAAGCAAGCTTGTTAGAGGCTAATATTTCTAGTGAAGGATTGGGTGGAACTGTTAATTAGTTATCACCTGGAAAAGATGAAATCCTGAGATTGAATGATCGAATCTGGGTTCCTAACTTCGGAGGAATCAGAGATCTGATCCTCCGGGAAACGCATAATTCTAAATATTCCGTTCATCCTAGAGGTGGCAAAATGTACCAGGATTTGAGAAGGAATTATTGGTGGATGGGTATGAAGAAATCCATAGCCACCTATGTAGCTAAGTGTCTGACGTGTTCACAAGTTAAAGTTGAACACCAAAAACCATCAGGACTTCTACAACAGCTTGAGATTCCCACGTGGAAGTGGGAAATGGTAACTATGGATTTAATTACCAAATTACCCAAGACCAAATGTGGTAATAACACGATTTGGGTCATTGTTGATAGACTGACAAAGTTAGCCCATTTCTTACCAATTAAGGAAACTTATAGTTTTGATAAATTGGCTAAGTTGTATGTGGATGAGATTGTGTCCTTACATGGCATGCCAGTATGTATTGTATCCGTGATGTATTGCAAAATACATCTCTTATTCGTGTATAGTTGTATAGTTTTCCGTTATGTTTAGTTTAGTTTTCGTTAGAATGTGCATAGTATTGATCAATTCGAGTTTTCAGGTCTTGGTACTTAATATTGCTGAAAATTGAGTGAAAACGAGCCAAAATGCTGAAACACCAAGTCCCGGAACAAGTTGAAAAGGAGTTAGAATTATTTCTGAGTTTTTTGGATGCTAGAGTTGGAAAAATTACACACCAGTCTGTGAACAATGCACCGTCGCGCTACGCTACAAGAAACCAGTATATCAGTCGCGTGCCACCACCAATAAAATAATGATTTCTGATATTTGTTGCCGTCGCGCTACGCGACTTCGAAGACCTCTACCGTCGCGTGACGCGACGGGGTTAAATTACGAGAATTCTCTGTTAGCTGATTAGGGTTTCGTATATAATCCCAAGAAATCATTATTAAACCCTAACGACGAATTGAGGACATCATAGGCGATCTTGGGAGCATTCTTGGAGCTGATTTGAAGGTTTTGAAGCACGAGAATCAGTGGTACGAGTTCGGGACGAAGAATTGAAGACTTTCTCGGGTTTTCCAATTCCTTGTTTTGTTGATTTCTTTCTCGAAATTCGTTGTCATGAATTCTTACTTGAACATCTTTACTTTGTTTTCATTACTTAACATGCTCGGCTAAACTTTTAAGCCACCTAGACTTTGATGAATGGATTGATATGAAGTTTTAACCTTTTTCGTTAATTGCATGAATTTTATGGATTGATTGTGTATTGTAAACAGTTTGGTTGATTGATTTGATGTATATGCGTACTTTAATTTGGTTTATTATTATCAATTGCTTCATGTGAATCTTGGTGGTTTTCTGCTACGGAATAGATTCATGTTAGGTCTTTGACTGTGTGTTTTTGACCTTTAGGGAGAATTCGCCAATAACCCCTTGAAGTAATTGTTAGTGATTTGCTAGATTTTAGTGTTCTACTCGTCCTTATAGCTAGAAGGTGCGGGGCTATTGATAGGTATTACCCGACGAATTGCTTTAGACAGTCTTTGGAAAAAGTCATGCCTTAGTTGCCCCGTCGGTTTATTAGTCTATCAAGTCAAATTGAGAAATCCAAACTACCCTAGATCTATAATTGGAAAAGAGTAGGTCAACATTAGGGTACTTGCACAATAATTAGACAACTATAAAGACGTCTAATAACCGGTAGGATTAACGGCCTAGGTAGCGCCATAAGTTTCACCTCGAGAAGGGTTGAAGGGCTTAGTTGGTGCCTTAATAGGTTTTGTATCATAAAATCCCTGTTCCATAAATCATGCAGTTAACTTAATCGGTAATTTCTTAAAATCAATCCAGGATTCTAGTCTAGGTGGTCTCGTTCATCATATAAGACAAGCCTTCGCCTTAATTCGTATTAGTCTAGTTTTAGTTTAATATTTAGTTTAAATAGATTTCCTTAGATTTTCCGTAACACCCCCCCCCCCCAAACAATTTAACAAGTTTAAGTCGTGTCTGTTAGAGTCTAGTTAACGTGATAAATAGAGTCTCGTGGTTCGATATCCGGACTTCCTTAGGTCATACAACAGTGATCGGTACACTTGCCGATTGTGTGGTTTAGATCGAGTCTAGAATTAAAGCTTTTAGTGTCTAGCTTAGAGAGTCTAATTTAGTTAATTTTAATAGTCTGTTTAGCACACATCAAGTTTTTGCCGCCGTTGCCGAGGACTCTTTGCAATCGCGTTCATTAGCTTTAATAGACTTTCTTGACATATACGTGCTACGTGTTTTGTTTTGTTTTGAGTATTTCAATTTTTGTTTTTGTTTTTATTTTTGAGTCATAGTGACTAGTGTTTGCTTTTCTCATATCTAGGTTTTTGCTTGTAGTTGATGCCACATCTGCGCTCGCACGGACCGCCGAAGCCGCCAGTCATAGAGTCATCATCTCGATTGGGTCAAGGCCCGCAGGTTAGTACGTCATCTTCTTCTCATTTTCCTAATTTCGATTCCACTTCGTTACCCACCCCACCTCCAACCCCACCACCTAAAACATCACCTAAAACTTCCCCACCCAATAGCCCCACCTCTAGCGCCTCAGAAAACATAGACTTAGATCAAATGGCCAATGCAAGACAAACCGTCCATCAACAAGCCACCCAGAATTTCACCGGTCTTGCCTCACCCATCACCGTCCCACCCATAGTCAGCGAAAACTCATGGCAGATTCCATCTTATGTCATGCAAGCCATCACCAATAACATCCAGTTCCACGGCCGCGAGGACGAGGATGCCCCGGCCCACATAAACCGTTTCTCTCGTATACTTGCTACCTTTAGCCTTCACGGAGCCCCAAATGATGCTACTTACCTACAGCTTTTCCCATTTTCACTAGCCGGCCGTGCGGCTACTTGGTTAGACTCTCAGCCAACCGGTACTTTTACCACTTGGGCGGGCCTTCGTCAAGCCTTTTTGAACAAGTATTTCCCGCCCGCTAAAGCCTCACGTCTACGTGACCAAATTTACTCCTTCCGCATGGAGCCCGACGAGCCCTATTACCTTGCTTGGGAGCGTTTCCAAAACCTTTGTGCTCGTTGCTCCCAACATGGTCTTTCCGATTGGGCCCTTTGTGAAAAATTCTATAACGGTCTCACCCAAGAGACTCGTGATCGTTTTGACACTAATGCGGGGGGTCACATGATGGGTATTCTTACTGTTGCTGAGTGTTTAGAGTGTTTCAAGGCATTTACCCAATCTCAATCTCAGTCGCGAGCTGATCAGTGGTATCAAAGTGGTAATTCAAATACCACTACTAGTGCACCCGCCCGAGGGGTGAACCATGTCACTATGGACCCTAGTCTAGCCGCCGTATTAGAAAACGTGACTCGGGAGCTCAAAGAGATTAAGGCTAAGGTAGATAAGTGTGAGTTTTGCCGAGGGGGTCATGATACGAGTGCGTGTCCATTGTTAGTTGGTGAGGAACAGGTCGATTTCGTGGGAGGAGGTTTACGTAGAGGTCAACCTAGTGGGTTTGGTAATAATTTTGGTTCGGGTTGGCATAATAATAATAACTTTAATAATAGTAATAGCTTTCGGTCCAATGGTAACCCCACCCCCTGTAACACCACGTAAAAAACGTGTCCAATTATGTAAAGACACGTGTCCTAAACTCTAAATATGTGAAAGATTTAGTTTGAAGGACTAAAGTTGACAAACAGTGAAAGTATGTATGCAAAGGGACTAAAAGTGTCAACATGCCAAACTTGAGCCTCTGAAGGACCATACGTGATGAATATATTCTTAAACGAGTGATTGATTGGATATAAGAAGCAGTTTGTGAAAATAATCAGAAGATTTTAAAACTACAAGGGTTAAACGTGTCAACATGTTAATTCTGACCTCTGAGTGACCTTCTAACGAACCCAAGGCTTCGAAATATTCAAGTATACTCTCAAGAATAAGTGGTATAAATTTCACGTGGTTTCGAGATCGTTAGGCAAGTTTTCAAGACTTTGGGTGGAAAGTGTCAATTTGATGAAACTTGCATTTATAATGATATTTAACGAAACCGAGCCTAACGAAGTTTGATTATACATCCTTGCGCCTCTACAAACTAACTACAAGGGCCTTACATGTCAAAAATAAGGTGGTATAAGGGTTATTATGGCCGGGGACTGATTCTGCCATGTTTGAAAGTGTTTTAACCTGAAAAACAGGTCTATGCGGGGCGCGTAAGATCCCTTTTGATCTTACGCGGGCCGCCTAAAAGTCCCCAGCGTCGAAAAATGAGGACAGGTGCAGGTTTCAGCTGCAGAACCGACTTAAACTCATTTGTATCGATACCATGGGCTGTTAAACGGTTTTATTAATCCACTAGGACACCTGGGGTGATCCTAGGAGCCCCCATTACAGCTGCAAATGATCTAGACACTTGGAAATTACGATATAAGAGGCGCTAGTTCATTTTTCTTATGCACTTCATTGCAACAACTTTCAAAACAATCATTTTTGGAGCTTGCAAAGAATAGGAGAAGAATTAGAAGTGTAGAAAAGACAGCAAAGACCATTAGTAAGAGTCTTAACCCTTGTTTAGTCCTTTTAATTAGTTTAATTACCGAAAAGTCAAACATATCGTAATTTAACTTTGACTTTCGGTTTAATCTCAAATGGTCCAGCCACTGACCGAAACGAAAGTGGTTATGGAACCATATTAATGCGGGTGATTAACCCTTAAAAGGGCACATCCTAATTATTTCGTTTGACTTGTTAATTGTCGGGTCAAACTAGTTTAACAAAAAGTCAAACTGGACAGAAAGTTTAAAAATAATTTAAATTAATAAAACAGAGGTTCTAAATTATATTTTAACATTCTAATGACTTGGTAATTAATATTAAAACATGTTTAATCAGTCCTAAACCGGCAATTATCAGTCTAAGGTCAGTTTATAACCGAAAGTCGCAAAAGCTTGATTTTTGCTTTGACTTTCAGTTCTGACCCCTTTAAGCTTAATTCTTCCACGTTTTAAGCTTCCATTAGGACCATAATACATAGTAGTGTAACCTCCGGAAGTTATATTGCTTGGTCCTTATTGGTTTGAATTATATGCTCGTATTTGTTAATATGTTTATAAATGCCGTAAATGCCCTTTTGACACATAAATGAGATTTTTAGAAATGTGAGAGGACAAAAACCTTTGCTACTGATATTTAAACTTGTCCCAAAAATGTGACATCAGTTCTTGGTCCCAAATAGAAGTTATGCTCGATATCGTAATTAGAAGCTCTTTATTAATTAATTTGCGATATCTTGCATAATGCACCTTTAAACTTGGATTTTGAACCAAAACTCATTACCTACTGTTAAGATATTATTTTTAAGGAATTTTAGGATTTTTGGTCAGATTATAATCTGTCTTAAACATATAATTCTTGTGTAATTCGGTTAATGACGATAATACCCTTTTTAGGCATAAAATGAGATTAACAAAGGATTTGAATGCCAAAATTTTTCCTACTGATTTCATACATTAAATAAATTATTTTGAGCATTTAAAACTGATAAAAATCTCAGATTTACATAAACATCTTGATTATCGTCGATTAGCGAGTTTTACACTAATTAGGTGCATAGTATGGTTTAAAACCATATTTAACATCTAAGATTTGTTACCTACTGAGTTTTTAAACAAATTTAAATATTATTACAGTAGGTATAAGTTATGAACTCAGGTTTCCAAAGATGTCCTTAAAAGCCTATGTGAAATGACCAAAATGCCCTTTCGGGTCATAGTTTGGCCATAAATAGTAAATTTCACATATGTATGATATCTTACTGATGTAATATGATAAATTAAATATTTTTACTGATTTCAAAAGACCAGAACTTCAATTTGTTATAAAATCTCTTTTATAAGCATTAAAATTACCAAAATACCCTTATGGGACTTAAATTGGTTTAAATTACTTTTTGGGCATCTATGTTAACATCCTACTGATGTATTAACATATTTTAAGCATAATAACAATTAAGACCTATATATAATTCATTTGGTTACCCGTTACGCGTTTATGCGTTCGGATCGGTTTATGTGACTAGTTTACGTAAAATAGCCGAAACGGGTTTAACCTTATCATTAAATCCTCAAATTCTAGAATGTGATTAGTTTACCCATAAAACACAAGTATCCAAGATTGTCGGGTCTAAACCACATTCTATTCCAGTCTCCGCTTAATCTAGCGTTTAGAAACGAAAAGTTTCTTTCTAGCTAGCCGGTCTAAGTCTTTGACTTAACTACAGACCCGTTAGCATCCTAATAGGATATTAAACCTTCTATACATATTAAGTAGCATCCAGTAGAAGGTACCATCATAAAGCTTTAGGATCTACGGCTGAGTTATCTTCACTTTTAAGCTCAGGTAAATACTTTTAACTTATTTTCACTTATACGGGCTTGGGATATGGTATTATAATAATACCACTTGGTCGGGTATGAAATCATTTAATCGGATTGTGATTTATAAATTTACATAAGCTGTTTTAATCTGTCTTGTTTGATAACATAACATTGGGGTTTAATTCGACCGTGTCCTGGATATCCTCGGCTCATTTCATTTGAAAATGGCCACGACCTATGCATGGGGTGTAGGCATACACCTGACAGATGCAAATGCTAAAAATATAAACCCACATGTTGGGGATAACTCCTTTGTGGGTTCTATAAGTGGTGAGTTGGCTAATCATGACCGGCTTCCAACCGGCCCCAATTGTATGACAAACATGTAAATATGTATACAATATTATCTTTAAATAATTGTCCCAAGTTATAAATGATTTGTGCCTTGTGCACTTAAAACAATTTTCATAAATGTTTTCAAAAGAGTCAGTTAATTGTATTTACCAGTGTAAACTGACGTATCTTCTAAAGATTGATTGACAGGTACCTCTCGTAAATAGACTGGAGCTATTAGGTGTCGTATAAGAGGATCTTGCAAATCCCTAAGATGCCTGAAGTCTGTTATTTTCCGTTTCTTGTATTTTATTTATGATCCGCCTGTGGATCTTATTACAATCCAGTCTGTATATTCTTTCGTCGAACACTCAGACATTATGGTTTGTAATAGTTTATTCACCAAGCCTTCCGCTGTGCTATTATATTGTGTGTATTGACAATGATGATATCAACTACATCACGATACTCCCCGCCGGGCCCACCGGTAATATGTGGAAATATCGGGGTGTGACACCCCCCAAAACAATTAAACAAGTATAATTCGTGTCTGTTAGAGTCTAGTTAACGTGATAAATAGAGTCTCGTGGTTCGATATCCGGACTTCCTTAGGTCATACTACAGTGATCGGTACACTTGCCGGTTGTGTGGTTTAGGTCGAGTCTAGAATTAAAGCTTTTTAGTGTCTAGCTTAGAGAGTCTAATTTAGTTAATTTTAATAATCTGTTTAGTACACATCAAGTTTTTCCAAATAGGGGTCAAGGTTCATTCTTTGGTGGGGGTTCAAATGGGCAGTTCAATAAGGGGTTCAATGGACAGGTCAAAGAGTGGGGTTAAAATAATCAGGTTCAATCCGGTCAGGGTTCCAGTTATGATTTAGGGGGTAGTCTTGAAAGAATGGAGGCAATGATGAGCCAATTAGTTGTTAGGGACCAAACCACCCAAAAGACACTTAACGAACATGACCTTATTCTTAAGAACCACCAAGCCTCTTTCCAAGACATTCAATGGGTCATAGGTGACATGTCTAGGAAACTAGAGGAGAGATTACCCGGTCAGTTTACGTGTAACACCCAACCGAACCCTAACGCCCATTCTAAAGCCATTACCACTCGTAGTGGCAAAATCGTAGGGAACCCGAGAGTTGAGGAGAAAGTAGAAGAGGAAGATGAGGATATTGTAGACGAAGAGATCGAGATGGAGGCTCCCAGAAAAGTGCAATCGAGGCTAAGCCCAGCAAGTACCGCACAGTCCGGTGAGCCCCAAGTTGAGAAGAAAGTAGAGAAACCTCCCGTAGACGTTAGACCTTCCCCACTCATAGACCATTCGCGTGTCCCATTTCCTTCACGTCTTAGGAACCAAAAATACTCAAGGGAATACAGGCAATTCTTAGACATCTTCAACCAATTGAAGATTAATCTACCTTTTATCGAGGCACTCCAATCAATGCCCAAGTATGCGAAATTCTTGAAAGACCTTCTTAGGAATAAGGAGAAGTTAGGGGAGTTGTCGAATGTCCCGATGAATGGAGGTTGTTCCGTCGTTGTTCTAAATAAGCTTCCGGAAAAGCTTACCGATCCCGGTATTTTTACTATTCCGTGTCTATTCGGTAGTAACACCAATACTAGAGCCTTAGCCGACCTAGGTGCTAGCATCAATTTGATGCCCTTTTCTCTCTACGAGAAGCTAGACCTAGGCGAGCTTTCACCTACCTGTATGACATTATCCTTAGCTGATCGGTCCATGAAATACCCGAGGGGTATAGTAGAGAATTTGCTTGTCAAGGTCAATAAATTTTTGTTTCCCGCCGATTTCTTCATTCTCGATATAGAAGCGGATGAGAGAGTCCCTATTATACTTGGTCGTCCTTTCTTGCATACCGCTAAAGCCCTCATAGATGTTTACGATGGTAAGATTACACTTAGGGTCGGGGAGGAGAGAGTTACCTTTGAGATAGATCATTCCATGAACCACCTGAGTGGTTCCGATGACTATAGTGGTCCTTGCCATTTCGTATATTTCTTGAACTCTTTTATCTCATGTGTCGACCATTGTTTAGAGTATATTAGTCGTGCCAACTTAGTGGTAGGAGAGAAGGTAGAGGAGGAGTTGAAGTTGGTAGATGAAGTTGAAGTTGAAGGAATTCCTTTGATTCCCGAAGTATTAGCCGTTAGTGATGACACCACCCAACCCCCACCCTTAGAGCTTAAAGTCTTTCCACCTCATCTAGAGTATGCTTTTCTAGGGGAGGGTTCCGAGCTACCCGTTATTATCTCATCAAAGTTGAAAGAAGGAGAGAAGTTGAGATTGTTGGAGGTGTTGAAGGCCAACAAAGAGGCCATTGCATGGAGGTTGTCCGACATCAAGAGCATAAGCCCTTCTTATTGCACCCACCGGATACTCATGGAGGATGATTTTAAGCCGGTGGTGCAACCTCAAAGGCGGCTCAACCCCAATATGCAAGATGTAGTGAAGAAGGAGGTTCTTAAACTCCTAGATGCCGGGATGATATATCCCATCTCTGACTCGCCTTGGGTTAGTCCCACTCAGGTTGTCGCTAAGAAGGGAGGGATGACCGTTGTCATGAATGCAAAGAATGAGCTTATCCCTTCTCGTACGGTCACGGGGTGGCGCGTGTGCATCAACTACCGAAAGTTGAATGATGCCACCCGAAAAGACCACTTCCCATTGCCCTTCATCGATCAAATGTTGGAGCGTCTCGCGGGTCAACAATTTTATTGTTTTCTCGACGGTTTTTCCGGGTACTTCCAGATCCCAATAGCACCGGAGGATCAGGATAAAACCACCTTCACATGCCCCTATGGCACCTATGCGTACCGACGCATGCCATTTGGGCTGTGTATAGTTGCTTCCATGGAGGTTTTCATGGATGATTTTTTGGCGGTTTTTCCGGGTACTTTCAGCGGTGCATGGTTTTTCCGGGTACTTTCAGCGGTGCATGGTTGCCACCTTCACATGCCCCTATGGCACCTTCACGGTTTCTCCGGGTACTTTCAGCGGTGCATGGTTGCCATATTTCAGGATATGATTGAGACTTCCATGGAGGTTTTCATGGATGATTTTTCGGTATATGGTAACTCGTTTGATGAGTGTTTGAAGAATCTCGAGAGGATGTTGAAGCGATGTGTCGAGACGAAGCTTATGTTAAATTGGGAAAAGTGTCACTTCATGGTGACGGAAGGTATTGTGTTAGGACACAAGATCTCTAGGGATGGTATAGAGGTAGATCGCGCGAAAATAGATACCATTAGTAGGTTACCTCCACCCACGAGCGTGAAGTCGATTAGGAGTTTTCTAGGTCATGCGGGGTTTTATAGGCGCTTTATTATGGATTTCTCAAAAATCACTCGCCCCATGACCCGTCTTTTGGAGAAAGATGTTACATTCGTCTTTGACGAGGAGTGTCTTAAGGCCTTCAACTTTTTGAAGGAACAGCTTGTGAGTGCACCTATTCTTATCTCGCCCGACTGGAGCTTACCGTTTGAGCTCATGTGTGATGCGAGTGACTATGTCGTTGAAGCGGTATTAGGACAAAGAAAGGATAAGCACTTTCACCCCATATACTACGTGAGCAAAACGCTAAATGATGCTCAAGAGAATTACACCACCACGGAGAAAGAACTCTTAGCCGTAGTATTTGCTTTCGACAAATTCCGCTCATCCCTCGTTCTATCCAAGACCATAGTTTTCACCGATCATTCTGCGTTGCGTTTTCTTTTTCAAAAGAAAGACGCCAAACCCCGACTTATTCGGTGGATTCTATTGCTTAGTGAGTTTGTTATTGAGATTAGAGACAAGAGAGGGGCCGAAAACGTAGCGGCCGATCATCTATCATGTCTAGAGGACCCTAAGAGAGAAGAGATTCGTAAGGAGGATGTCACACCCCCAAAATCCACACGCGGAGTATCACCGCATGGAGGCGTGACTTACCAGGACCAAGCCACCAATCATATTGAACAATGTAAATAATAAATAAAGTTCAACCTATCAATACGAAAGGTGTTCAAAACAAAGCATAGTTAAGTGTATAGCGGAAGCATAATTGTGAAAACCCAACATAAGTATTAAGTTCAATAGTATGATAAATGTTTTAACATGGCATAAGTCTATCCTTGTCCCACAATGACTGCGCCTCCCTGTGCAAGCTTCATGAGTACCTATCGTCCTGCAAGGCATGTAACAACGAGTCAACAACAAAGTTGAGCGAGTTCACAGTTGATTGTTCAGTTAATGAGTTCGTTTCAGAAATCGTAAGTCCATTTCATAATCATGTGTTACCCAGTATCCTTGTTTCCCAAATCTTTACAATAATAAGTGGGGGCTTCCTGACGTGATTGTCGTGGGTCACGCAAATTTAATCCCCAAACAACTATAGATAGCGGTAATAGGGTATCGAACTCAGGGAGTATGTGGAAGATGTGTCAATTGTATAGCTTTGTACTTAAACTAATATTAAACTAAATTGCAGAAAATTAAAATTCAAGATTGTGGATTGTTGTTTTAGAAAACTAAATTAAGAACTAATTCAAATCAAAGTTGGTTGTAAACAATTAGGAGAGAACAATGATCACCCTAGGTTTCAGTTTCTTTAAACAGTTGTGTGCAATTTCACTAGAAAGAGTTACATAGACATAACTCGTGTATACGTGATTGAAGTGATAAAAGGGAACAAAGTACTCGGATTAGATAACGCGAGGTTGTTTCCCGATGACCTATTAACCAATAACCAACCCTAACCCTTCCCGTGATATCTCGGTTGCCAACGGCACCAAGAACGTACGATTAAGACTAGAAATTGCAATATGGATTAACACACTACAAACAATCAAACATACACCATGACATTCAAGCAACGCAAGATATCATTCTAGAAATGCAGAAATTAAACACACAAAAGTTTCAGAAACATTCACCTAGGATGATCACCAATGAGTTTAGCCGGACATGGCTCGGTGAATCATCATCATAATCAAACTAATGTTCATACGAATCAAAAATACCAACCGAATGATAAGAATTGTTCACCAAACAAGCTAGCAGCCAAAAATCGCCCCAAAGATGTTCCAAAACCGTCCAATCATGAGTGATAATGAAAAGACACCATAAAAACGGATTTAAGAGGCAGTTACACTTTTTCACGCACCGTAATTTACGGTGGACTTAAAAATGTTTACGGCCAAGATTAACTGATTTACGGTAAGAAAAAAATGCCAATTCATGTCCACCGTAAATTACGGTGGAACCGTAATTTACGGTGACATTCTCAATGTTTGCTTTCCTTCACGTGATCCAATGTCTGCCCATGTGATGTCTTGTAAAGTCCAAGATGGTATCTCCAATGTTAACCGCCGCCTTCAATATGTTCTTTTCCATAATGTGTTGGCCCAATGATCGTAAGTCTGCCGCCCCCATTAAGATGATGATGATTGTTGTTATCGTGGCAATATGTGCCGCCCACCATAAAGATGTCCATGTGATTTGTGTTGACTTCAATCTTATGTGTTGTATATTACATCGATTTAGAGTTTTAGATGTGCCGCCCAAGTCAGCAGCCCATGTGCGGCCCAATTCCTTCCAATCTACCAATTGCGGCCCAATCAAAGAGAGTCCACAAGTGAATATGGCGGCCCACTGATGCCAACCGCCCACATGTGATGGTGATGTTAATTTTTGTATGACAAAATCTCTAATCCACGTGATCCCGTGATGCTGCTTTTCACATGATGATGATTATGATTTGTTGACTTTATGTGACATTTGAAACCCACAAGCCACGTGAATTTCTTTTGTCCCATGTCTTTCAAGGATTTTTTATTTGTGATGTTCTCTATTCTTGTTCTAAACTTCCAACATCATGTCCAAGCTTCATAAAAACTACTTCTTATGCCCTTTAGTGCCTGCAACATCAAACCTCTCGTAGTTACTAAGTTCAAGCAATAAACCGAATTAAGCATGGAATGTATATATATTTAGACCTTTTAAGGGTTGTCCTATGGACCACCCGTCACTTCCCATGTTCTATGGTACTAGACTAGTTGTATCTATAGGTGTCCTTCCCAATCCGAGGACATTGGTAAGTTTGAGTTTACGTAGGTTTTACGTAAGTGCCCTTCCCTAACCGAGGACAGTGGTATGTAACGAGTACGTAGGTTTAGCGCTGGTGTCCTTCCCAAACCGAGGACAGTAGTACGTAGGTTTTACGTAGGTTCTAACACTGGTGTCCTTCCCAAACCGAGGACAATAGTACGTAGGTTTTAGGTAGGGTTTAGCACTGGCGTCCTTCCCAAGCCGAGGACGGTAGTAAGTAGTCTAGTAGTGATGAATGTACGGGTAGTCATACAAATCCCATTCCCAACCCACCGGGAATCCCATGCCTTGGTAAGAGTGTGAACTCACCTTGGTTTGCTCGGTATGCTAAACTATGTGCTCACAAGTAATCAGTCAAGTCCGATAGTTATACACGTATACTCAATCAGTTAAGTTCGTATAGATTCACATGCCATCTATGTCACGAAGTGTGTTTAAGCAATTATCACGTATCATATAAGCAGTTAATCAAAGCCATGCAATTCATGCTTGACAGGATTAACAGGCAGTTAACATACTTTACAAAGTTAACACATTTAACAGGATTTACACACTAACAATGTTACATGTTTAACAGAGTTACATGCATATCCTAACAAAGTTAATAAGTTTAACAGAGTTAACATGTTTGCTGAATTAACAACTAACGGAGTTGATAACTAACAGAGTTACATACTAAACAGAACTAATATGCCAGACACTCAACGATAACACTCTTGGGCGAAATCACCTAGTGGCGAAATCCCTCCTCTGGCCAAAACCCCGTATGGCGAAATCACTCAGGCGACGAAATCCCAAGTGATTTCGTCGGCTTAGGTTTTGATGAAAACACTAAGTGTTTTCGTCCGGTCCTTGTGATTTCGTCGGTCCCTGTGTTTTCGTTGGTTACATCCTCAATAACAACAGCAGTTACGTAAACACAGCAACCCTAATCTCATCTAACAGTTACATGACCAATCAACGAAATTATTTAATCAAATCATTGATATGTAAACATAAGAATTACCAAATCATTATACAATCCTGATCATCATTCGACTATTATTCAATCATCAATCATCAGCAAGTTGTTATGGTCATTCAGTTTTCATTATATCTTTTGACATAAAAACCCTAATCTGCTAGCCATATTAGATCAACAATAACAAACATATATCATATGCATAACACAGCAGATTTTTACATCAGTTTATAGGAATCCCTAATACATTTATCTATTTCATCTACCAACATTTAACATGACAATTAACTCATGATATCACCAACAATCCATAACAATTTCCATTAATTAACTATCCATATCTTTTAACTAACCCGAACAGGAGAAGCGATGAACCAGACAAAGTGAGAGGCTTCAAGGGTCTTAAGGTTGCCGTCGGGTACAAAGAAAACGAGAGAGAGGAGGGGACGTGTTTAGGGTTTCTGTCAGTTATTGATTTCGTGCACAGGTTATAACTAATCCTTAATCCAATCGCTACTGGGCCGGAGCCCATGTGTTTTTTTCGCCGATCAGTAGTGGACGAAAACAATTTAGTGTTTTCGCCACAAAGGTGTTTTCGGGTGGGGGAGGTGTTTTCGTGGGTGGGGGATTTCGGTAAAGGTTCCATATTTATTTATAAAATACAAATTAATACAAAACACATTATTATCATACACTCACTTATAATGCACCCCAAATATATGTGTAAAATCCACTTTGCAAATAAATACAATGTTAAGTCAAATAGAGACCTTGAAAACTCGGGTTGTCACATTATCCCCAACTTGAAAGAAATTTCATCTCGAAATTTAGCGCGAGGTTACTAAGGAAGCTAGTTGTGTTGTGCTGTTTCGTGGTTTTCCTGGGGTGTCACATCATCCCCCCGTTGGTTTGGAATTTTGTCCTGAAATTCCGCAGTAGCTTCAGCCTCAGTAGTGGTTGCACTGTTTCCGAACAACTGGGGATATTTGAGTTTCATCTGATCTTCTCGTTCCTAGGTAAACTCTGGGCCATGACGGGAGTTCCAACGAACTCGAACAAGAGGTATTCTGGTGCGCTTGAGAACCTTTACGTCTCGGTCCGTGATTTCAACTGGTTCCTCGACGAATCGCAACTGATCGTCGATAGTGAGCTCCTTCAAAGGAACTATAAGGGTCTCATCTGACAAACATTTCTTCAGATTTGACACATGAAAAACGTTGTGAACTCCACCAAGTTCTGCTGGTAGGTTCAATTTGTAGCCCACCTTGCCTATCTTCTCGATGATTTCGAACGGTCCGACATATCACGGATTAAGCTTGCCTCGTTTGCCAAAACGAACTACACCTTTCCAAGGTGAGACTTTGAGTAGCACTCGATCCCCAACCTGGAACTCGAGTGGTTTCCTGCGCTTATCAGCGTAGCTTTTCTGACGGTCACGAGCTGCCGCCATTCGTTGTCGTATCTAAGCAATTCTTTCTGTTGCGTCTACTACAAGTTCTGGACCTGTGATTTGACTATCACCCACCTCGGCCCAACAAAGAGGTGATCGGCATTTACGCCCGTACAATGCCTCAAATGGAGTGGCTTGAATGCTGGTGTGGTAACTGTTGTTATACAAAAACTCCACTAACGGAAGATGTTTTTCCCAGCCGTTGCCGAAATCGATTACACATGCACGAAGCATGTCTTCTAGAGTTTGGATGGTGCGTTCAGACTGCCCATCTGTTTGCGGATGGTAAGCTGTGCTCATATCTAATCGTGAGCCAAAGGACTTGTGCATTGCTTGCCATAGTTCTGAAGTAAAACGTGCATCACGATCGGAAATAATAGAGGTGGGCACCCCGTGCCTCGAAACCACTTCTTTAAGGTAGACATCTGCTAGAGTGGAGAACTTATCCGTTTCCTTGATAGCCAAAAAGTGTGCAGATTTTGTGAGTCGATCCACGATCACCCAAATAGTATCATTCCCACGTTGAGATCTAGGTAGGCCAGTGACGAAATCCATGGAAATTTGCTCCCATTTCCATTGCGGTATTTCTAGCTGTTGGAGTAGTCCCGATGGTTTCTGATATTCAGTCTTGACTCTTGCACAAGTCAAGCACTTGCCAACGTAAGTTGCTATGTGAGCTTTCATGCTAGGCCACCAATACGTAGTTCTGAGATCGTGGTACATCTTATCCGAACCAGGGTGTACCGAGTAACGAGACTTATGCGCTTCATCCATCACAAGCTCGCGTAAGTTTCCATAGTGTGGGACCCAGATGCGTCCTGTTACATAATAGGCGCCGTCTTCCTTTTGTTCTAACCGATGTCTTGAGCCGCATAAGGCTTCAGCCCTGACGTTTTCTGGTTTCAATGCTTCAACCTGAGCATCTCGTATCTGTGCAGGAAGACTAGACTGGATGGTAAGTTGTAATGCTCGCACACGCCTAGGTGTAGTATCCTTTCGACTGAGGGCGTCGGCCACGACATTGGCTTTGCCTGGATGGTACTTGATGGCACATTCGTAATCATTCAATAGCTCGACCCATCGACGTTGTCGCATGTTCAGTTTCTTTTGCTTGAAGATATGCTCGAGACTCCTGTGATCGGTGTAGATGGTGCACTTGGTACCGTACAGGTAATGTCTCCATATCTTGAGCGCGAAAACAACAGCTCCCAGCTCTAGATCATGTGTAGTGTAGTTCCTTTCGTGAACCTTAAGTTGGCGTGATGCATAAGCAATAACCTTGTCACGTTGCATCAACACACACCCAAGACCCTGAATGGATGCGTCGCAATAAACTACAAAATCGTATGTGCCTTCAGGCAATGAAAGAATAGGTGCGCTACAAAGTCTATCCTTTAGGTGCTGAAATGCAGATTCTTGCGGCTCGCCCCAACGGTAGGTGACTCCTTTCTGAGTTAGTAAAGTGAGAGGTTGCGCAATCTTGGAAAAATCCTTGATGAACCTCCTGTAGTAACCTGCCAAACCCAAGAATTGGCGAATTTCCGTTGGTGTGCGAGGTGCAGGCCAGTTCTTAATTGAGTCTATCTTGGATGGATCGACATGAATCCCATTTCCGTTTACCACATGGCCTAAGAAATGGACTTCTCGAAGCCAGAAGTCGCATTTGGAAAACTTAGCATAAAGTTGCTCTGTTCGAAGGAGTTCTAAAATAAGTCGCAAATGCTGCTCGTGTTCCTCCCGACTCTTAGAGTAGATCAGAATGTCGTCGATGAATACAATCACAAACTTATCCAAGTAAGGCTTGCACACTCTATTCATAAGATCCATGAAGACTGCAGGCGCGTTTGTTAACCCGAATGGCATGACCAAAAACTCGTAGTGGCCGTAGCGTGTTCTGAATGTTGTTTTGGAGACGTCCTCGTCCCGGACTCTCAGTTTATGGTAGCCTGACCTCAGATCAATCTTTGAATAGAAACTCGACCCTTGCAACTGGTTGAATAAGTCGTCAATACGTGGAAGAGGATAGCGATTCTTCACGGTCACCTTGTTTAGTTCACGGTAATCTATGCACATACGGAAGGTACCGTCTTTCTTCTTCACGAATAATACTGGAGCTCCCCAGGGCGAAGAGCTAGGACGAATGAAACCCTTATCCAAGAGTTCTTGCAATTGTTTGGACAGTTCTTCCAGTTCGGTTGGAGCTAAGCGATACGGTGCACGAGCTATTGGCGCAGCTCCAGGAGCTAGTTCGATCTGGAATTCGACCTGGCGATGAGGCGGTAGCCCAGGTAAATCTTCAGGAAACACTTGAGGAAAATCGCGTACTACTGGAATATCCTCTAATCTCTTCTCCTTCGTGGATGTATCAGTAACAAGTGCTAAAATAGCGGTGTGGCCCTTTCGTAAACACTTCTGGGCCTTAAGAAAGGAGATGATGCCCACCACGGCACCACTCTTGTCGCCTTGAATTTCGAGAGGTTCTTTACCAGAACGAGGAATACGAACAATCTTCTCTTTGCATAAGATCTCTGCTTGCTGTTGGGATAACCAATCCATCCCAATGACGATGTCGAAACTACCCAGCACTATGGGAATGAGATTGATAGAGAAAGTCTGACCAGCCAAGATGAGATTACAACCCTTAACTACGTGTGTGGCCTCTAAACTTTTACCGTTTGCTAACTCTACGACATGTTTGGTGTTCAAAAGTGTTGGTGTGCGCTTTAACATTTGACTAACCTTTAGAGACACATAACTGGTATCGGCACCCGAATCAAATAAAACAGTAACATAAAAGTCATCGAGAAGGAACTTACCCATCACTACGTTAGGATCATTCCTTGCGTCACCCTGACCCAGCACGAACACTCGACCCCTGGCACCGTTGTCATTATTGTTTCCCCCATTGTTGCCCCCATTATTGTTCCCGTTTCCTTGATTGTGGTTCTGATTCTGATTTAACTGCGGGCAGTGTCTTTTGAAGTGACCTTCAGCGCCACAATGAAAGCATCCCTTGTTGCCCTGTTGCTGTTGCTGATTCTGCGGTGCTTGTTGTTGCTGCTGACGATTCTGATTTGCAGGTCGTGAGCTCCTGCAATCCTTAGCTTCATGTCCCATCTTGAGACACCTCTGACAATGACCCTTATTGCACTGACCACTGTGGTGTCCGTTGCATCTATTGCACTTTGGGTGATTTCCTCGATATCCACCCTGCCCTTGACTACCAGAAGATTGCTGACCAGGACTCTAGTAGTCATCAGTCTTTCGCTGCTGTGCCTGGGATTGAACCGTAGTCAAACCCTTGCTGGAGGTTCCATCCCATTTTTGCTTGTTGTCACTGAGAGTAGCAGAAGTGGTAGTGGTAGTAGCACCGATACGCTTAGGCAGCTTGTTCTGTTCCACTGCCTGGTCTGTGAGACGATGTGCCAGACGAGTAACATCCTGGATGGTAGCAAGATTAGCAGAGGTCACATGGCTTTGAATCTCTGGTACTAAGCCTTTGAGGTACAGTTCGATGCGCTTGATGGGAGGATCTACCATAGTGGGACACAATATTACCAGCTCGTTGGATCGCTTCGTATACGCCTCTATCTCTGACCCTGTCATCTTCAGATTAAAGAACTCCACTTCCAACTTGTGGATGTCATCACGAGTGCAGTATTCCCGCTTGATCAGTTCCTTGAAGTCGTTCCATGGGGTGGCGTTAGCAGCTGCCAGCCCTAGCATTTGAACTTGCGCATTCCACCAAGTCAGTGCAATGCCTTCGAGAGTACCAGTGGCATACTTTACCCTACGAGCCTCAGGGCATTCACACATCTCGAAGACCGATTCGAGCTTCTCGAACCAGTGGAGGAGTCCAACGGCTCCTTCAGTGCCACTGAAAGTACCAGGACAACAGTCCATAAAAGTCTTGAATGTGTATACAGGTGGCTGAGCGTTCTGACCTGTTGTGTATGTGAGAACAGGATAAAGTTAAACACAAGAGTTTGTTTATGAGAGCAGGATCTAAAGATCCTAGAGTGAGTTGTGACTGCAGGATATACCTCCTGCTTGTGCGGCTGCAAGTGCCGCAGCAACCTGTTGGTTAATCAGAGCCGTCAACTGGGCTTGATCATGTTAACGCGTCCACTCATGATCTTCATATCAAAGGAAACATGAGTGAGAGAGGTTCGCAAAAGTGCGATGACAGAAGAGAGTAAGCACACATGTGTTTTCAATCAATAGTTGTTACGTTTATATAAGCATACCATGAGCAAAGTTCTATGTAATCTAGTAAGTAGGCAATGTAAACATAAATCATATCACCTAGAATGTTGAGTCTTGCACGTGGAGCGAAGCGTCGTTGTGGATCGTTGAGCACTGCATAGGTTATAGTCTGGTTTTAATAAAAACGTTTCCCCCTTATTAAAACCAAGTTCACTATAACCAATGGATCTGATACCAATCTGTCACACCCCCAAAATCCACACGCGGAGTATCACCGCTTGGAGGCGTGACTGACCAGGACCAAGCCACCAATCATATTGAACAATGTAAATAATAAATAAAGTTCAACCTATCAATACGAAAGGTGTTCAAAACAAAGCATAGTTAAGTGTATAGCGGAAGCATAATTGTGAAAACCCAACATAAGTATTAAGTTCAATAGTATGATAAAAGTTTTAACATGGCATAAGTCTATCCTTGTCCCACAACGACTGCGCCTCCCTGTGCAAGCTTCATGAGTACCTATCGTCCTGCAAGGCATGTAACAACGAGTCAACAACAAAGTTGAGCGAGTTCACAGTTGATTGTTCAGTTAATGAGTTCGTTTCAGAAATCGTAAGTCCATTTCATAATCATGCGTTACCCAGTATCCTTGTTTCCCAAATCTTTACAATAATAAGTGGGGGCTTCCCATGTTCTATGGTACTAGACTAGTTGTATCTATAGGTGTCCTTCCCAATCCGAGGACATTGGTAAGTTTGAGTTTATGTAAGTTTTACGTAAGTGCCCTTCCCTAACCGAGGACAGTAGTATGTAACGTGTACGTAGGTTTAGCGCTGGTGTCCTTCCCAAACCGAGGACAGTAGTACGTAGGTTTTACGTAGGTTCTAACACTGGTGTCCTTCCCAAACCGAGGACAATAGTACGTAGGTTTTACGTAGGGTTTAGCACTGGCGTCCTTCCCAAGCCGAGGACGGTAGTAAGTAGTCTAGTAGTGATGAAAGTACGGGTAGTCATACAAATCCCATTCCCAACCCACCAGGAATCCCATGCCTTGGTAAGAGTGTGAACTCACCTTGGTTTGCTCGGTATGCTAAACTATGTGCTCACAAGTAATCAGTCAAGTCCTATAGTTATACACGTATACTCAATCAGTTAAGTTCGTATAGATTCACATGCCATCTATGTCACGAAGTGTGTTTAAGCAATTATCACGTATCATATAAGCAGTTAATCAAAGCCATGCAATTCATGCTTGACAGGATTAACAGGCAGTTAACATACTTTACAAAGTTAACACACTTAACAGGATTTACACACTAACAATGTTACATGTTTAACAGAGTTACATGCATATCCTAACAAAGTTAATAAGTTTAACAGAGTTAACATGTTTGCTGAATTAACAACTAACGGAGTTGATAACTAACAGAGTTACATACTAAACAGAACTAATATGCCAGACACTCAACGATAACACTCTTGGGCGAAATCACCTAGTGGCGAAATCCTTCCTCTGGCGAAAACCCCGTATGGAGAAATCACTCAGGCGACGAAATCCCAAGTGATTTCGTCGGCTTAGGTTTTGACGAAAACACTAAGTGTTTTCGTCCGGTCCTTGTGATTTCGTCGGTCCCTGTGTTTTCGTTGGTTACATCCTCAATAACAACAGCAGTTACGTAAACACAGCAACCCTAATCTCATCTAACAGTTACATGACCAATCAACGAAATCATTTAATTAAATCATTGATATGTAAACATATGAATTACCAAATCATTATACAATCCTGATCATCATTCGACTATTATTCAATCATCAATCATCAGTAAGTTGTTATGGTCATTCAGTTTTCATTATATCTTTTGACATAAAAACCCTAATCTGCTAGCCATATTAGATCAACAATAACAAACATATATCATATGCATAACACAGCAGATTTTTACATCAGTTTATAGGAATCCCTAATACATTTATCTATTTCATCTACCAACATTTAACATGACAGTTAACTCATGATATCACCAACAATCCATAACAATTTCCATTAATTAACTATCCATATCTTTTAACTAACCCGAACAGGAGAAGCGATGAACCAGACAAAGTGAGAGGCTTCAAGGGTCTTAAGGTTGCCGTCGGGTACAAAGAAAACGAGAGAGAGGAGGGGACGTGTTTAGGGTTTCTGTCAGTTATTGATTTCATGCACAGGTTATAACTAATCCTTAATCCAATCGCTACTGGGCCAGAGCCCATGTGTTGTTTTCGCCGATCAGTAGTGGACGAAAACACTTTAGTGTTTTCGCCACAAAGGTGTTTTCGGGTGGGGGAGGTGTTTTCGTGGGTGGGGGATTTCGGTAAAGGTTCCATCTTTATTTATAAAATACAAATTAATACAAAACATATTATTATCATACACTCACTTATAATGCACCCCAAATATATGTGTAAAATCCACTTTGCAAATAAATACAAGGTTAAGTCAAATAGAGACCTTGAAAACTCAGGTTGTCACAGAGGAGATTGGAGATACATTCCCTCACGAGTCGATCGAGTTCGTAGAAGCCGAGAAGGAGGGATTGCCTTGGATTTGTGACTTAGCAAATTATCTTTCTAGTGGCAATATTGTGAGAGGAATGACCACACAATAAAGGAGAAAGTTTCTTAGTGAATTGAGAAAGTATGTGTGGGATGATCATTTTCTCTTTAGAATAGGGGGAGATAGGATACTTAGACGTTGGTGTCGAGAGAAGAGGGTTGGAACATCATTAAGCATGTGCATGAAGGCCTCACGGGAGGCCACCATGGTGCATATGCCACCGCTCAAAAGGTGTTTGATTGTGGCTTTTATTGGCCTAGCGTACTTCGTGATGTCGTTGAGTTTGTGAAAACATGTGATGCTTGTCAACGAACCGGCAACATTTCAGCCAAAGATGAGATGCCTCAAAACCCGATCCAAGTGTTGGAGGTTTTTGACGTTTGGGGCATCGATTTCATGGGACCCTTTCCCGTCTCTAAAGGAAACCGCTATATACTTGTGGCGATTGACTACGTGTCTAAATGGGTAGAGGCTTAAGCTCTTCCTACAAATGAAGCCCGAGTAGTCTTGAAATTCCTTAAGAAGCTCTTTTCCCGATTCGGTACACCTAAAGCTTTAATTAGTGACCGTGGTACTCACTTTTGCAACGCATTGATGGAAAAATTGCTTGCACGCTACGGAGTCACTCATCGTTTGTCTACCGCGTACCATCCACAGACAAGTGGTCAAGTGGAGAATGCAAATTGTGGTATCAAACGTATCTTAGAGAAAACCGTTGGTAAGAATAGGAAGGATTGGTCCGACAAGCTAGACGATGCATTGTGGGCGTTTCGAACCGCCTACCAAACGCCTTTAGGAACTACACCATTTATGATCGTCTATGGAAAAGCTTGTCACCTTCCCGTAGAGCTAGAGCACCGAACGATTTGGGCATTAAAGACCGTTAATCTTGACATGACTGAAGCCGCTAGGAAGCGTTTCTTTCAAATCCATGAGCTTGAGGAGCTTAGGGATGCGGCTTATGCGCGATCGTTGGGAATCAAGGAGAAAACAAAGGATTCACATGATAGGAAGTTAAGAAAAGTGAAGGAGTTTAGCAAGGGGGATAAAGAGCTTCTTTACAACTCAAGATTGAAGTTGTTCGCGGGTAAGTTGAAGTCAAAGTGGTCGGGACCGTATATGGTTCATTACGTGTTTCCGTAAGGAGCGGTAGAGATTATGGATGAATCGGATGGCCGAAGTTGGAAGGTGAATGGTCACCGTTTGAAGCACTACATTAATAGACAAGAACGAGATGGAGGAAACTCCTCTCAAAATTCCATCAAAAGCTGGCACTTAGTGCTTCGGGATGAAATCCCAAGTGTAGAGTATGTACCGTTTGTAAATTTCGTTAATTTTCGTAATTTTTCGTAGTTTCTCGTGTCTTTGTTTCGTGTGTTTGAGAAATTTTGCAGGAATCGTACCATTAAGGAGCTGAATTTGCAAAGAAAACGACATTCCAGGTAAGTCCCAACACTTAGAAAAAATTTGGGATGGTTTGGGGAAGGTTTGGTAAGACTTAGAAATTTTTCAAAGGCATAACCCATGAATTTTTACGCAACCCACTGCCCAAAATAGGCTTTCGCGTCACACCACGGTGAAAAAGGACCTTTGGTCGCGCTACGCGACCCCTCTGGCCAAATAACAATTATGAACCAAGCTATGGCGTCGCGCCACAGCAAAGCAAACACACCGTGACGCTACGCGACACCTAAACATGAACCTCCTATTTGAACCATGCCGTGGCGGCACGCCACAGCATATATGTTCCAACGTCGCACAGCGCGACCACATCCCAGATCGTTTAAGACCGATCTTTTCATCGTTCTTCCCCAAAAATCACCAAACCCCCGTCCCTTTAAACCCCACCGCCGAACACCTTCAAACCTCCATATCTTCACCGATTTCCCACCATTTTCCACCATTTTTTCATCCAAGTGACCGGAATCACGTGAGGAACAAAACCCACTGAAAAATTTTCACATTCCCCCGCTGAATCTCTCCGATTCGGGACTCACCATACTCGGATTTTCTAAGTTTTCTTGCACAATCTAAGCAACTCTGGTATGTTTTCTGCTTAAATCACTCATATTTGTTGTTTAGGTTATGTAGTTGGGTCCGTAGGTAGGCTTCTCAGTCAGTCTTGTCGGTTCAGTTGTAGGTCAGTCGAATCCAGTCATGAGTGTCGAGTCTTGTTGAGTTAGTTGCGTCAGTTTTGTGCGATAGTTAGTTAGGTCAGTCAAGTAAATTTCGAGTTGACTAAGTTAGGGGTTTTTGCTTATCATAAGCTAAGTATAGATTGTTTTTATTATCGTTTATGAGGTTGCGGCATGGGATTGGTTTGGATATTTCAGTATTTGCAGGTTGCGGATGGCTCGGTTTGGGGTATGCGTGCTATGTTTGTCATATCTTAGGCTCGGGATTGCTAAAATTGAGTGTGGGGATTCGGTTGGGTGAATTTTTTAAGCTAAAGATCAAATTTATTCATTGTTTTGAACCGTTTCACTAATGCATACTAAAGTGTTCAACTTTAATGTGGTTTACACTCAATTTTGGTATTGGTTTGTAGTTTGATTTTGGGGTGGATATGTTTGTCGGGTTGGTTTTGGAACTTGATACGCTGAATTTATTGAATGGTTTCGGATATTGACACATAAAGTTTCAACCTTGCGCATTAAAATGAAATTTTTTCAAACGGAAAACCCTCCTTTAACTAGGCGGATTTTTTTTTCAATTGCTAAAATTTTGGTTTTAAAACTAATAAATGGCTGATTTTTAAGCGAGGTTGGACTTCAATGTCTTTGTTAGGCACTAGAGTTTAATTGCTGACAATTAAAGTGCCGAGGGGGTAGTGTACATCGAGTCCAGTTTAGTGTCTTTGTGTCGTTTTAGTCAAGTTTTAGCATAGTTTGAGTCGTGTTTAGTTGTTTTTGGGTTTACGTGCACGTACAAGTGATTTAGGCTCGCCCGTACTCAATCTCCATTCGGGCGAGTTTAATTATTACTTAGCATTTGTAAAAGGGTAACCCGTTTTTTTTTAATTCAACTTTATTTTCAGAATTTGCCGCCAATGAAATGCTATACGGCTATTCTAATTTTTTTTAACCTTAAAAAAATATATAAAATTTTCAAAAATTCAAAAAAATTAAAAAACTAAAAATACCAAAAATAGCTTGTGATTACTAATTGTTTGCTTGTTTTGTCTTGTTTTTAATATTTGTTTGGCAGACATGGCTAGCAGCTCGCGCAGTGGTAGGGCCTGAAAAAGGGTTGCGGGTCAAACAGCACCACAACAGGATCCGATTGATCCGATTCCTCAGGAGATCCAAATTCTTCAGATAGCTGCTGATGATCCAAAATTGAGAAAAATTAAGTACCAAAGGGCTCATGAGTTCATTCCGACACATAAAGTTAATCGACGCGACCACCCGATACTGCAATTCGAGCCGAGTACACCTGAGTGGGATAAGTATGATAAATTGAAGAATACTGATTTGCTTCAACACAGGGTGATAGATTCGATATGGTTGGGGGAAATAGGTTCAAGGCAGGAAGTGGCGGACCTCTTGGGTCCAAAGTTGACTGATGCATTAGAGTGTACGCAGGCTTAATACGAGGAGTTGGTGCTGGAGTTTCACAGCACATGGAGACAAAAGGAAGGAAAGTTTGATAATGACACAGCTGTGTCTTTCAGTTTAGGTAGGCAGGTCTTTGAGATGAATATGGAGAGGTTTGCCATTGTGTCGGGATTTTATACTGAGCAGGAGGTGAGGCAGCCCGGGTTCATGACTAGTTTGAGAGGTGCATATTCTACTGTGAGGGGTCACAATGTTGGTTCGACTGAGCTGCGTAATTTCTGGCAGACGATTTCCGACCACCCATTCGCGGTTACGAACCTGATTACTTCGGTTCGTAATCCAGTTTATCGGTATGTTTTGAAGATTTTATCTACTACGTTGGTGGGGTGGAAGTCGGGGGAAAATAAGGCGAATTGGATTGAGTTGTTTATTCTTATGTGCCGTGTGGAGAACAGGGAGATGAACTTAGCTACGGTGTTAGCAGATTCTTTCAGTAGGGGACGTCGAGGTGGTCATCGGCTGGGTTGGCTATGGGCCCCTATATTACTCGTATCGCACAAAATTTGGGGGTGTTTACCAAGTATGTCCCCCAATTTCTACATGAGGGGCCGAAGACGATGACGTTTGGGATTAAAGAGTTACAACAGGCAGGTACAGTGTCGTGGACTGAGCCCTACGGCAGGGAGCCGATTAGGCAGGGCCCGCAGGTGCAGCCGCAGAGGGATATCCAGCTGAGGATGTGATGATTCAGATTGACCCTACACGCCGACAGCGGCCACCACAGCGACACAAGCGGCCAGCACCTCAGTACCCCCGTAGGCAGCCACCACCTGTGCCTCTTACTTTAGAGTCGTTCTCTGGCTATGTGGAGCAGAGATTCGACAGGCTGGAGCACCTGATTCAGACGGGTCAGGATAGACAGGAGGACGCCCTCAGGTATATTATGAGCAGGCACAGCTTGGGGATCCCAGACTTCTTCCAACCGAGGCAGCAGGGTGGCTCGGCTGGTGCTGCCGAGTGGTTTGATCCGGTTCCCCCATTTAGCGTATTTGGTGAGGGCAGCTCTGGTGCAGGTGGACAGGAGGGCAGTGAGGAGTCTGCCAGTGAGCATGAGGACTAGTGTGGGGATGACGAGGATGAAGCACCAGCTGACTATATCTTTTGTTTGATTTTTCTTTTATGATGTTTTTAATCCTCATTTGTTGGTCTGTACTTATACTGATACACGTTAAACAGGTTGGTTGGGCAGGATGGTTTGGGTTGTGTTTGAACTGGTGCTTTTGATGATATATATATATATATATATATATATATATTGATCTTTTGGGTAGTGTTTGCTTATGATTGATAGGTTGATGTTAGTAGTCGCTTTCGTTCGCGTGTCCGAGAATAGGAGTTGTTTGCTGAGCGCGTTTCGAATTGGAGGGTTATGTGGAAACGACTGGCACTTTGACAGTCTCACATATTGAGCTAAGTCGTTTCCCTTGTATTCTTGTATTATTTTATTTCTTTATTTATTTAGTTTGTTCATAGTTTAGTAGTTATTTTTAGGTAGTTAGTTGAGTCGTATTTCCGTTCTTGCATTAGGGACAATGCAATCTTTAAGTGTGGGGATGGGATACATTTAAATAATCGAGTCATAAATATGAAAAACACAAAAAAAAAAAAAATTTTGAAAAATCTAAAACAATTGAAAAATCAGAAAAATGTCTTTTGAATAAAGAAGTTTGCAAATAAAAAGCGGAAAATGATAGAAAAGATGAATTTCTGCTCGGGTTCGAATAATAATAATAATAATAATAATAATAATAATAAGAGATTAAAATAAATCGAGCTTGTGTCTAGTTAGGGATATGTGGATAGGCCCGGGTTTGGTTTTAAGTACCTTTGAGTTAATACACATTAATTGTCGGTCTACTAGTGGGTTTTCATCTGGGAAATAAGGGACACCGTTATAAGTTAAACCGTTAGAATTTTTTATCATGAAAAAAAATAGAAAAATGATGAGCTAGAAACTGAATGAAAGTAGCACAGTTCTATGTAGTCTGGGTTGGGGATAGTGACTTTACAACCGGATTACCTCTAGGATGTGTGAAATCGAACTTGCAAAGAAAAGAAAAAAGTACCGAAGCCTAAGTAATCCTAGTTGGGGATAGAGACTCTACAGCCGGAATGCCTCTTGGTTAGGGAAAACAACGTCTATGCTCATTTAAAGAAAAAAAAAGAGAGAAAGAAAAATGCTGAAAAAAATGGAAAAAGAAAAAAAATTGATTTTAAATTCTCTTGGTTTTGATATAAGACGGTTGGGAATTGGTTCAGTGATCGTTCCTTTAGTTCTATAAGCTTGAGGCGGGAGTAGGTGGACCGTAGATCCTAGCCTGAGACCCTAGGTGGATTGACCGCACTTAAACTAAATTCACATGATAAGGGCTTAAGACCGGATTTGGGTTTAAAGGGACAAGTATATTCGCAATCGCGGCTAACGCAAGCTTTGGTTTTAATAAAATATAAATATGCTTTTGACCCGAGTGACTATTCATCTCTGATTCCATTGGATAATTCTTTTTTGAGGACGAAAAAAGAGTAAGTGTGGGGATATTTCATGTTTTGCAAAATACATCTCTTATTCGTGTATAGTTGTATAGTTTTCTGTTGTATTTAGTTTAGTTTTCGTTAGAATGTGCATACTATTGATCAATTCGAGTTTTGCAGGTCTTGGTCCTTAATATTGCTGAAAATTGAGTGAAAACGAGCCAAAATGCTGAAACACCAAGTTCCGGAACAAGTTGAAAAGGAGTTAGAATTATTTTTGAGTTTTTGGGATGCTAGAGTTGGAAAAATTAGGCACCAGTCTGTGAACAATGCGCCGTCGCGCTACGCTACAAGAAACCAGTATAGCAGTCGCGTGCCGCCACCAATAAAATAATGATTTCTGATATTTGTTGCCGTCGCGCTACGCGACTCCAAAGACCTCTACCCATCGCGCGACGCGACGGGGTTAAATTACGAGAATTCTCTGTTAGCTGATTAGGGTTTCGTATATAATCCCAAGAAATCATTATTAAACCCTAACGACGAATTTAGGACATCATGGGCGATCTTGGGAGCATTCTTGGAGCTGATTTGAAGGTTTTGAAGCACGAGAATCAGTGGTACGAGTTCGGGACGAAGAATTGAAGGCTTTCTCGGGTTTTCCATTTCCTTGTTTTGTTGATTTCTTTCTCGAAATTCGTTGTCATGAATTCTTACTTGAACATCTTTACTTTGTTTTCATTACTTAACATGCTCGGCTAAACTTTTAAGCCACCTAGACTTTGATGAATGGATTGATATGAAGTTTTAACCTTTTTCGTTAATTGCATGAATTTTATGGATTGACTGTGTATTGTAAACAGTTTGGTTGATTGATTTGATGTATATGCGTACTTTAATTTGGTTTATTATTATTAATTGCTTCATGTGAATCTTGGTGGTTGTCTGCTACGGAATAGGTTCATGTTAGGTCTTTGACTGTGTGTTTTTGACCTTTAGGGAGAATTGGCCAATAACCCCTAGAAGTAATTGTTAGTGATTTGCTAGATTTTAGTGTTCTACTCGTCCTTATAGCTGGAAGGTGCGGGGCTATTGATAGGTCTTACCCGGTGAATTGCTTTAGACAGTCTTTGGAAAAAGTCATGCCTTAGTTGCCCCGTCGGTTTATTAGTCTATCAAGTCAAATTAAGAAATCCAAACTACCCTAGATCTATAATTGGAAAAGAGTAGGTCAACATTAGGGTACTTGCACAATAATTAGACAACTGGAAAGACGTCTAATAACCGGTAGGATTAACGGCCTAGGTAGCGCCATAAGTTTCACCTCGAGAAGGGTTGAGGGCTTAGTTGGTGTCTTAATAGGTTTAGTATCATAAGATCCCGGTTCTATAAATCATGCAGTTAACTTAATCGGTAATTTCTTAAAATCAATCCTGGATTCTAGTCTAGGTGGTCTCGTTCATCATATAAGACAAGCCTTCGCCTTACTTCGTATTAGTCTAGTTTTAGTTTAATATTTAGTTTAAATAGATTTCCTTAGATTTTCTGTAAACCCCCCCCCCAAACAATTAAACAAGTTTAAGTCGTGTCTTTCAGTGTCTGTTAGAGTCTAGTTAACGTGATAAATAGAGTCTCGTGGTTCGATATCCGGACTTCCTTAGGTCATACTACAGTGATCGGTACACTTGCCGATTGTGTGGTTTAGGTCGAGTCTAGAATTAAAGGTTTTTAGTGTCTAGCTTAGAGAGTCTAATTTAGTTAATTTTAATAGTCTGTTTAGCACACATCAATCCGATAAAGATACTAGATACACATCTCACTTCTGGAAAAGTTTCCAGCAATTATTAGGCACGAGATTAAACTTCACGGCTTACCATCCCTAGACTGATAAACAGAGTGAGCGTACTATTCAAACATTGGAAGACATGCTTAGGGCATGCATGATTAATTTGGGTGGTGGTTGGGATGATCACCTACCCCTAATTGAATTCTCCTATAACAACAGTTATCATACAAGTATCAAGACCGCTCCTTTTGAAGCCTTGTATGGGAGAAAATGTAGAACGGACGTTTGTTGGGCTGAGGTTGGGGAAGCCCAACTATCTAGACCAGAGATTGTCCTAGAGACCACAGAGAAGATTATTCAAATCCGTAATCATGTCAAAGCTGCCCGAGATAGGCAGAAAAGTTATGTAGACAAGAGGCGTAAACCTCTTAAGTTCCAAGTAGGGGACAAGGTCTTACTGAAAGTAGGGGTGTGCAAAAAACCGAATTAACCAAACCATAACCGAATTAACCGACAAAACCGAACCGAAAAAACCAAACCAAATAAAAAATTGGTGGGTCGGTTAATGGTTTTTTTGAAAACCGAAAGTAGCGGGTCGGTTATGGTTATCATTTTTTCCATACCCACCATAACCGAACCGAACCAACATGTAATAAATCTTTGTAGGATTTAGGACTTTTCACCATATTTTTAATATTTGATGTTTCCAACTAGTAATTGACTTCGATTTGCTCCCTTTGAATAATTTAAATTTTAAATGAAGGCTTTGTATCGAGCCGGTATGGGTTTTTTATATCATTTTGTGGTTTTGGTTGAATGTTTATTTGAATTTATGGAATTTATCATATCACTTTATTTGAATATTCGATAATAATTGGTATTAATACTATAGATTATATGTATTTTTTAATACTATGTAATATACTAATATATACAAATTTGCAATAACAATTTATTCCATGTTAAAAAAAATTAAGCTATTTTTAGCTAAGCTAAATACACGGTTAACCACCCATAACCAACCCGCTATAACCATTAAAACTGAATAACCATAACCACCATAACCAATTGGTTATGGTTATGGTTATCCAATAACTGACATCGCAGTTATGGTTATTGTTTTTGGTCAAAATCAACCCAAACCGACCCATGCACACCCCTAACTGAAAGCATCACCCAGGAAGCGTGTAATGCGTATTGGAAAGAAGGGCAAGTTAAGCCCGAGATATACTGGACCATTCGAGATAACCGAATGTGTCGGTTCAGTGGCCTATAAGCTTAAAATACCTGAGGAGCTAACTGGAATTCATGATGTGTTCCACATCTGTAACTTAAAGAAATGTCTAGCCAACGAGTCGCTAACAATGGCACATCATGATGTGCAAATCGATGAGAACCTGAGGCTTGTTGAGAAACCCATTTCGATCGAGGATCGACAGGTTTAGAAGCTACGAAGGAAATTGATACCTATTGTAAAGATCAAATGCCACGCCCATCGTGGACCCAAGTACACATGGGAGGTTGTGTCAAGTATGTGAAAAAAGTACCCCCCCCCCCCATCTTTTTAAATAAAATCTCGAGATCAATATTTCTTTTAAGGGGATGAGGATGTAACACCTCGTAAAATTGTATCAAATAATATAATGACACGTGTCCACTCTCAAATATGGCTAATAATTTGGACAAGAGGGACTAATATTATCAAATTTTGAAACTTTGAATGTGGAGGGACTAAAGGTGTCAACATGCCAATTAATGGCCTCTGAATGACCCTTTGCAGACCGTAAGCCTTTATACGTACGGACCACAAGCATGAGTTATATTTTTTCTGTATAGTGGATACGGACCGCAAAGCTTTATAGCTTACAGTCCGTAAGGGATTTGAAAACTATGTGCGCCTACTTGGCTTAGGGACCATAAGCCAGAAGGCCATATGGTCCGTAAAGGACTGCTGTGACAGAATTTTGTTTGGAGGCCAAGTTTCTATGCCATGGTGCCACCTTTGGTGAATTTTCCACTCCTCTTCAACTTGTGCCACCTCCATTAACACCTGTAATGATCCTAGATCACTCCTTACACCTGTCTTGATCTCCATTCAACTTCTTGCACTATAAATAGGCACTATATGTTAAGTTCTTTCCTTTCATCTTTCTCATTTCACTACTCTCTACTCTATCTGGAAGTTCCTGATCTTAAAGGAGCATCCCTGAGTTTTAAATATTCTAAGGATCACAAGTAAGTGTTCCTTTCCAACTCTTTTCATTTTATAGGCCTTTATTAGCCGAAAGTCAAGCAAATTGACTTTTGCTTTGACTTTCGGTTTAGACCATTAAGGTCCAGCCATTGTTCGAATCAAACATGGCTACGTGATTGTAATAAGGTATGTGTTAATCCCTCAACAGGGCACCTCCGGGAAATCAGGTTAAGTTGGTCAAATGACGGGTCAAAGTTATGTTTAATAAAAAGTCAAACGGCAGATTTTTGGAAAACTTATAAAATGAAGTTGTAAACTTCTAACTCATGTTTTTAACATCATATCAGTTGGCAACTAATATTAGAACATTTATAAACATGTTCAACCCGTCATTTCCAGTTTATGCGTCGGTTCGCAACCGAAAGTCAAGCAGTTTGACTTCTACTTTGACTTTCAATTCTAACCCGATTTAGCAACTTTAGCTATTTATTCTAAGTTGGACTATGATCATATTATAGTGTAGAATAACTCTTTGTGGTTATACTACCTGATCATAATCAATTCTTGAGTTTTTATGCAAGTTCTTATAATATGCCTAATAATGACCAAAATGCCCTTTTTGTGCATAACTTGGTTTTTATCAATGATGAACATATAATTTTCATAACCTACTGATATGGTAATATAATTAACATGTTTTGCATTAATGAACTTGTTCATAACTGATGGAATGGGTTTTGAATGGTGTTTAACATGTTTAAATGATTAACTTTATGAGTTCTTATGTATTATATGTGTTCAATTGAATAACAACGAGAGGTTGATGTTTTGTAGGTTAAACATGAAGATTGGGCGTGTCTTGGGGAAAACAAATGGTGTGGAATTGAAGATCTTATAATATGGAATGATAGAGGGTTGAATTACCAAGATGTGGGCGAAAACGGAGAGGGAAACAGACTTCAAACAAAGAAGTTAAGAAGAAACCAGTTTTTGGATGAATCTGCCCACCATAAGTTACGTCCAACTAACCATAAGTTACGGCTGAACAACAAGAGACCAGAAGTTGCCCGCCGTAACTTACGGCCAGCAAGCCATAGCTTACGGTGGGACTCAGGTTGCAACATGGGTTTGACTTTTTGGAAGGTATAAAAGTTATTTTTTCAAACCCTAATCAAACACACACTTTTGGGGACAAACTTAGGTGATCCAAGGAGCTATTTTGGGCATTATTCCACCTCTTATCATCACATCTTTCACCAAATCAAAGATCGAGAACATGAATTCAACCATTTCTCAAGCTTTTGAAGATCATGTGACCGAGATGAGCGGCTAATCTTTTTATGGTTTCCTTTGAAGGGAGGATTCTTGTAAGTGAACCAATGTTATGTGTTTGAACTTTTGTTAGAATCAGGTAATCTAAGCATTTGATGCTTTTTACCAGTTGATTTGTAAACGATTGGTTTTGCTTAAATCTTAATTCGAACTCATTCAATTCCCGAGATTTCTAGTAATTGGGATACTGTTGGATCTGAGTTTCTTTTTGATTGTATTTTCGTTTGAAATTAAGATGAAAATGAAAGAGTTGTGCAGCGGAATTAAGATGAAAACAAACTTTGCATACAATCAAACGAGAGTAATACTTTAATCAAACATCTTTACACAATGAATCGAAAGATTGAATTTGTTTCAACAACGATTACAATGATTGATGAATGAATGCAAACTCCCCCTCAGCCAGAGCTCAGTAGTTTGTTCGTGCAAAGAAGACAATGTTGTGAAAGAGCTAATAGAACAGTACAAAGTACTGAACTATTTATAGGCACTTGCAAACCACTGAGCATCTTAGCTGACGTCACCATGAAAGTGACATCTAACCTCCTAACAAACTCTAACCTCTGATCTATACAAACTCTGATGTACTAACTACTGCTATTACATTTCTTTACATAAAAGACACTTAAACAGCTGCTGCATCCTTCCACTGCTGTGAACCCAGCAGTGCCTGTCCGGATCAGCAGTACTTGACTCAAGGCAGTAGATTGAGTCAGCAGAGCTTTGGTCTTCCATCAGTCTTTGACATTTTTCAGTAGATGCAAAGCAGCAGTTGTAGGTCAGCACTTAGTAAGATCAGCAGATAGGAGGTCAGCAGATATAAAACCACTTTCAAGGGGAGAGATTTGCATGAACTAACTGTAATCGTCTGCTTATTCTGGATCCACTGCTCTGATCCAGTTTTGGCTTTAATTATCTGTTCCTCTGATAGAGTTCAATCCCAACAATCTCCCCCTGGAACAGATAATGCCAAAACTCTTCATTATTTGTGGAATTCTTTATTGCCTCATCAACAGCTCCCTTATCTGACCTTTAAATTGTAATTCAAAGTCTAGGGCATCTGTATCTTCATCATCCCTGCTAAGTGGAAGATCAAGGAGATCCTGGAAATCTTCAAGACTCAGGCCAAGAGCTTGTTCCCTTGATATTTTCTCCACTTCTCCACCAGACCTGAGCAAAGTCAATACGCAGGTCTGTTTGTCAGTTTCCCACTTTTGTATTTTTGAGCCTGGTGGGTTTCTTGGGAGATGTTTATTTGCAGAAGTATTTGGAGAGGCTGGCCTATTCATGACTGGCTGAGCAGTACTTGCAGTTTGATCCAAACCAAGAGTTTCCATGATCATTTTCTTTATACCCTCTTTTCCAAGGTCTTCACCTTCCATTAACTCTTTGATGGTTTCAGCAATCAACTGTTTCTGTGGCCTTCTTTTGTAGATGGCAGCACCAACTGGAGCTGTGGATCTCCTGATTTGCAGCTTTGATGGTCTTTTTGAAACCGCTGCTTCAGGATAGTCAGGCTTTTGAGAAACTGTGGGATCTTTCTTTCTTAATTGTTCCAACTTTTTGTAAGTAGCCCTGACCACATCTTCTTTCCATCTAGCAACTTGTCTTTTGTTTCCATAATCAGCTGCTACCAGTTCCTCTTTCATTCTCCTCAGCTCTTCCTGTTTGTCAGGTACATTCTTTCTAAACTTCGCCCAGTTAGGAGGAGTGTGAGTGACTTTCCGTTTTATCATGTCTTGAATTCTTGCTGCTTCATTTTCAAGTTCAGGAATAGTCCACTCTTTGTACATGTATCTCTCTCCTTTGTACTTCTTGTGAGCCATAATGCTTTCAATGTAGTCTTTCTTCAGAGTATCAGCTGCTCTTTCAGAAATTTGTTGACTAACATTTTTTGCAAATTGCTCTAGGGATCTGACTTGTGTGAGCAAATATTGACTTCTCTGTGCAATTTCTTTATCAGATTTCCCTTGTGTGTTTTTCTTTGAGATATCCTCTGCTTGCTTGGCCTTGATTTCCAAATATTCATCAACATTTTTAGGCCAGGGATATCCTTTTATTGATGGCAAACTCCTTTTGGCAAGGTCATCCTCAAAGTAAAAGGATTTTATTTCTTCTCTAACAGCTGCTAATTCAAGAGGAAATTGAACACCTGCAGGAGGTAAGGGCTTGTACATTTTAACTGAAGAGAGAGGAACAGGTTTTGGAATTGTGACAAGTGCTAAAGATTTTGAAGATGTTTGTGGTGGTGAATTGTCATCATCTTTGAGAATTAGTCTTCTCCTTTTTGTAGGAGGGACTGATGATGTTTTGGATGGAACAGTGGTGGTAGATGTAGTGGCAGTGGATTGTGATTGACTAACAGCTATTGAAACAACTGGTGTTTCAACCACTGTTGTCATTACAACAGATGTTATAACATCTGCTATCTTCTGCTATATGTCAGCAGGTGTTGTTTTTGGTGGTAATGATGGTAAAGCAGTGGATGTTGTGTGTGTTGAAGTGGTGTGTGTTGATGGAACAACTGTTTGGCAAGCAGTAGTTTTTGTAACTCCTGTTGCATCAGTTGTTTTGTATGGTGGTTTTTTAGCAGACTTTGAATGTCTGGTTGGAATGGATTTGGGTTGCCTTACTTTTCTAGTAGGCTTCTTCTTTTCCTCAACAGGATTTTCATGATCCTTTGACCCAGAAGTACCCTGATCTGAATGATCCATTCTGTCCACCCTGGCTTTCCTTTTGGCCTCTTTATCCCTTTTTACACTTACAACTGCTTCTGCTAGTGCATTTGTTGTCACATCAATTTTCTTGCTGCCATCTGGCAAAGGGATCTTTTTGGTCATGTTTGAATTTTCTGGTTCAAGATAGAGACCATCCTCTATACCCTTCTTTTTCCACTCCCTAATTTTCTCCCCCTTTTTGGCATTATCTTCTGGGATTTGATAAATGTAGCGGACTTTTGGAGGAGCAGTGCCAGTGGTGTGCAAGATCTGAGTTTTGAGAGCCTTTAAATTAGCCTGAGTGTTTTTGAACCTTGACTCCATTGCATTTCTCAGCTGTTGTACATGTTTTTCATGTTGCTGATCTGCTAATTGTGCTTGTTGTTGGAGAAAAGATTGAAATAGATTCCAGAGCTCATTTGTAGCAGGTGCCCTTTGTGGAGCAGGTGCTTGAGGTGGAACAGCAGTTGATTGTACCTTCTGAACTTGTAACACCTGGTGTAGCATATCTTTGAGTTCTGCAACAGAGTTATCAAGCTTTGCAATACGATCCGTCAATTTCTGGTACTTTAAACCATCACCCAAGTTAATGGGATCATCTGATTTCCCACTAGCAGTGGTTTTATCAGTGGTAGATGTAGGGAGTATACTCCAAACATTAACCACTGATGCCCCTTTTTCTTGGTACTGGGGTCTTCTTCCTTCAACACTTGACAACCTTTTGATGTTGCCAGTAGGATAAATAAATCCACTGGTGGTTGGCATAGGTGCTATAAAAGGAATTGCCTCCAAGGAAGTCTTATTAATGTAACCACTGTCCAACTGTAAACCTGTAGGTTCAACAGTTGTAGTGGCTGCTTCACTTGGATTACCACCAAGAGTTACTTGTAACTCATGGGGTGTAACCTCCTCAGGTTGTGTTGGTGGGTTAGCAAAGATTGATACATCAGACCCAGTCAGTTGTTGAGGTATATTCTCATTATCAGGTGATTGAGAAGGACTGGTTAATGCCTGGTTCAAATCAATTGCATCCAACAGTGGTTTTATTGGTGAGGGAATTGTGGATGTGATGATTGGTGTAGAAATAGGATGTGTCCCGGGCATTGGACTGTGGATGATAGAAACGAGTGTTTCCAGAGCATCATGATGTGGAGACCCAATTTGTACAACCTGTTCTTTTTGTGAAGAAACAGGAGGAGTTTCGGTTATGGGTTGAGATATTTGTACCAACTGCTGTGAGGAAGTAGCAGCAGTGGTTTCTTGTGACTTTTGTGTTGTCACTGGCAGGAGCTCTGGTATCTCATCCTCCAGAGATGCCTTTTTGATGGTTTTGGGGGGTTTTTGTGTTTTTCTTTTTGTTGGCTTTTTGGTGATTTTAGGTGTGGGTTTCAAAACAGTTGTGCTGCTGCTTTGATCACCTTGAGCAGTGGGCTCAGCAGCAGATACCTGAGGAGCAGTTGTAACTGCTAAAATCTGCTCAGGCACCTCTGCTTGTGTTTTGCAAGGTGCTAACATTCTTGAAAAAGTTTCAGTTGTTAAACTATTTATTTGAGTAGAATCACCTTGGTTTATTACAGCTAAATCATCCTTACTGAATTTCTTTGCAAAATAATAACTTAAAAACCTTGGAAACAGTAAGAATGATTTTGTTTCAACATTGTTAACCATATCTTTAAAAATTTCCCGAGAATAGTTAAAATTTTCTCCTTGAAGAATTGCATATCCCAGATTTTGAATCTTTAAAGGGATTTCATTGAAAGAAGTGGTTTTGTTTGAAACACATAGGAGGAGGGTATGAAATAAAAATCTGGTTGCAGACGGAAAATAACCTTTTTCTAAGGTAATTTTCTTCATCATTGTGGCTTCATACCCTCTCTCAATGAAGTCAGTTTGTAACTCGTTTTTAGTGAAAGAAATTTTACCTTCCTGATCACCGAGTTGAAAGACCTCTGAAATGGATTGTGGCGTGATTTGGACAACTTTACCCTTTATAGAAGAGTTTATGGTGGTTGCAGTGTCTCCTTGTTTTTCAAGGGTTGCATTTTTCCAGAACTCCCTTTGGGTCGCCAAATAAATTGGTGCATCGGCAATGAACAAAGTTTTGTACTTTGATTTTGCCATGAGATCAATGATGGAATCGAAAACTTTGGTGGTTCCTGGTTTTGTGAGAAGACCCAGGAGATTGTGAGATGGTTTATGTGGAATTTCAGTGGAGATTGCCTTTTGAGAGGCTGTTTTCGATGATGATTTGGATGAGGGTTTTGAAGATGACTTCGATTTTGTCATTTTGAAGATGAATGATCGAAGAAATTTGTGGAAGATGAGATGAAAAAACTGCTTTGAGAAGAGAATTTTTAAGAATTCAATTCGACAGTAAAACCCTGTTTTGGTGGTGAGTGGGGGATTTTATAGGGAAGAAAGTGAATGCTGAGGTGGCAGCCGTTACAAAAGGTCTGACCAATATGTACTGCCCACGTGACAACCCCTGTTGAAAGTGAAGGACAGTACTTGTGTGATAGGGACTGATGAAGGCAGTGGTATGAAAGCAGTGGATGATTTTCACTATCAGTGGATAGCATATCAGTGGATAAGACACTGCTTTTGAACAACAGAGTTTATCAAAGTAATGAGAGAGCAGGGGTTGACTTTCAGCAGTGGACAGACTTTTGAAGGAAAGCAGACTTTTGAACAATCAGTGGTTAATGGCAGACTTTTAAGGATTTTAATGAAAAAATTTCATTGTTAGCTATTTTTAAGGATGGAGTTTTGATTTTCTGAGAACATTTTGTTGCTTTTATTCATAGAAAAACAAGATGTTGCTTGTTATTCCATGTTCAGCATCCCAATTCTAGAGACCAAGCTTTCAAAAGTGGCTGTATCAAGTGGTTTTGTGAGCACATCAGCCAGCTGGTCTTTAGTTGGGACATGATGCAGAGAAATCAAACCTTTTTCATAGCAATCCCTCACAAAGTGATGTCTGATGTCGATGTGTTTGGTGGTTGAATGGGAAACTGGATTTTTGATGATATTTTCTGCTGCCTGACTGTCCAACATGAGTGGTGTCTTCAAGGCAGTGATACCAAAATCCAGTAACTGATTTTGAAGCCACAGGAGTTGGGTTGTACAGCTAGCAGCAGCAATGTATTCAGCTTCAGCAGTAGATGTTGAAACAGCTGCTTGCTTTTTGCTTTGCCATGAAACTAAGCAATCACCTAGAAACTGGCACCCTCCTGATGTGGACTTCCTTGTGGTGTGACATCCAGCAAAGTCAATGTCTGAGAAACCAGGCCCTTGGTGCTTGTTTCAAGCCATACAAGGCCTTGTTTAGCCTGTAGACATGATCTGGATAAAATGGATCCTCAAAACCTGGAGGTTGACAAACATACACCTCTTCTTGAATTGTACCATAGAGGAAAGCACTTTTGATATCCATTTGAAACACCTTCATATTGTGGTTGACAGCAAAAGCCAGGAACAGTCTAATGGCTTCCAATCTTGCAACAGGGGCAAATGTTTCATCATAATCAATCCCCTCTTCCTGTCTGTAACCTTGAACCACAAGCCTGGCTTTATTCTTGACAACAATACCCCTTTCATCAGTTTTGTTTTTGAAGACCCACTTTGTGCCAATGGGACTAACCTCTTCTGGCAGTGGTACAAGCTCCCATACTTCTTTTAAACTGTTGGAGCTCCTCTTGCATGGCTTCTACCCAGCTGTTGTCTTTCAGTGCCTCTTGGTACTTGACTGGCTGATGGAGTGATAGAAAACCAGCAAAAAGACAAATGTTTTGGGTTTGACTTCTTGTGAGCACCCCTTCATTTATGTTGCCAATGATTTGATCAGGTGGATGAGATCTCAAGAAGATTAAATCTCCTTGGTATGGTATGATGGCATTGGTTGGTGAAGGCTGCAAATGTGTATCATCTGAGCTAACCACTGCTGGGGACTTTGATGATCCAGCAGTGGCTTCAAAAGGTGGTGGAATAGGAGGTAATGAAGTGGACAACTGCTGACTTTTATCCACTGTTTGAGGACTTTTGTCAGCAGTGTTTGAGGATGTGGAAGCAGTGGTTGATGGGCTACTTTGGTCAACAACTGTTGAGGTAGCAGTGGTTGAGCTTTGACAACTGTTTTGAACAGCTGGTGCTTTTCCCTTTGTGGCAGACCTTTGAGGAATGATGATTTCATACCCATAGTCTGGTGTTGTATCCTCTGATGGACCTGCACTGTTAGTCTTGACAACAGTATTTTCAAAAGTGAATTTTTCAAGATCAAACAGATCTGCAGGGTTTGCTGGGATTTTCATTGATGAAAGTTCATTGAACTTTACATTCAAAGTCTCCTCCACTGCCTTGGTCCGTGTATTGAACACTTTGTAGGCCTTGGCAGTGGTTGAGTATCCCAAATGATAACCACAATCAATTTTGGCTGCAAATTTTGAAATGGAATCTTTTAAGTTCAAAATAAAGCATGGGCAGCCAAACACTTTGAAATATGAGATCAATGGTTTAATTTTATACAGAATTTCATAGGCAGTCTTTTTGTGCCTAGGGTTTATTAAAACTCTGTTCTGAACATAGCAAGGAGTGTTTACTGCCTCTGCCCAGAAAGTTAATGGCAAACCTGAATCTGCAAGCATGGTTCTGGCAGCCTCAATCAGAGTTCTGTTCTTCCTTTCCACTACCCCATTTTGCTCTGGTGTTCTAGGGATGCTGTACTGCCTTACAATCCCTTTCTTCACACAGAAGGCATCCAACTCCCTATTTTTGAATTCTGTGCCATTGTCACTCCTGAAGCTTTTCACTGGAAGGTCAAATTGCTTTTCAACCTGTATTACAAAGTCTTGCAAAATGCCTGCAGTTTCATCTTTTGAGTGCAAAAAGAAAGTCCATGTGAACCTAGAAAAGTCATCAACAATAACCAAATAATATCTTTTCTTTTTGAGGCTCATGACTTGAACTGGGCCAAACAAATCCATGTGTAGCATTTGCAAACACTGGGTTGTTTTGGACTCTTCAATGGACTTGTAAGAACTTTTATGCAGTTTTCCTTTTAAACAGGAAATGCAATGTTCAGGACATGAAAACAATTTTTGTGGTAGGCCTCTCACCAAACCATTTTTTGAAATTTCTGTGATTGTCTTAAGATTTGTGTGTCCCAGCCTTTTGTGCCAAAGTTCTGTCACTTTGTTAGAGGCAGCTGAGAACAGACAGGCATCAGCTCTGGGACACTCTTTTGACATGTCAACAACATAAACATTGCCACTTCTTTGAGCAACAAGTTTAGTTTGACCAGAGTTGATTATTGCTTCAATCTTTTTGACCATTTCTGGTCCAACAATCCTACAACAGTCTTTTGTGAAGAATGACCCAAATCCCTTGTCACTCATTTGGGACACACTCAGAAGGTTGAATTTTAGATTGTCTATTAGATTGACATTTTCAAATTTTACATTTCCAGATTGCACTGTTCCAGACCCCAGAACTTTCCCTTTACTATTATTCCCAAAGGATATATCACCCCCTCCATGGATTTTAAAGTCTTTGAGGAGGGCTTTACATCCTGTCATGTGCCTGGAGCCTCCACTATCTACATACCAAAGGCTATCAAAGCATGCAGAAGCTCCCTGCACATGAAGTAAAAGGATTAGTTCATTAAGGTCTCCAAAGCCAACAAGGCTTTGGATGGGGTCTCAACAGTGTCTGGGATGGATGCAGAATGATGGACAGTGGTTAGGTCAGGAGTTTGAACTGTTTTAGGACAGTGTTTCTCTAACCACTGTTGTGGGTCCTGACCAATCATCTGTTGGTAACCAAAAGGATGCTTGTTCACTTTGGGTTTAGAGGGCCTTTTGTAGGGCTCATAAACGTGAGGAATCCTTTGGTAAGACTGTTTTTCTCTGCCTTTTCTGAACTGATTGGCAGGGGGTGCATCAGTAACCTGAACATCTCTTTTGACAGATGTTTGGTTCAGCTGTTTTGTAACAGCTGTTTGAACTGGCACAAACAGTGGTTGTTTCTTGGTGAATTTGACATATGTTGATGATGATGATGGACTCAAGGATGTTTTAGCAATGTACTCATTCTTTTTCACATCAAAGTTTTTGAGATACACACATGCTTGAGTTTTGTGGTTTGTTTTACCACAGACAATGCAACCTTCAGCTGAAACAATGACACTTGTTCTGTTTAAATCATACTCTTTTAAGTGGAAACAAATTTTTGTTAGATGATTCCTTTTCTCACAGAATTCACAAAACAAGTTATCAATTTTTTCTTTCTTCTTTCTCTTTTCAGACTCCTTTGCAGCAGAGGTTTTAATCATTGCTGGGATGTCCTTGAGAGGTATGACTTTAGCTTTTGGAGCCTTGACACCATCAGTTGATGTAAAGTCCATTGGCTTGAAATTTTCAAGAATGTCACACTCATCAGACCATTTTGGTTTAAACGGGTACTCTTCAAGTTCCTCAAAAGTAGAGGATCCCATTGGTCTGTCAAGTGTGATTTTGTTACCAAGTTTGTCAGTGATTTTCACTTCTTGGCCATTCTTGTTTGTGGGGATGAACTCAGTGGTTACATCAGTGGTTTGAACAGATTTTCCAAAAGCAGTGTTTGCATCATCATGTTTTCTATAGCCAACCCCAAATTTCACATTGCTTTTTATCTATTTTTCAAGCATAACCTCATATCCTCTGCAGGATTCCACCCATCTTTCACAAGTAATCTGGGTGGATTCCAACTCCTTTTTGCAAACTTGGTATTTATCTACCATAGTTTGAAGTTGGGTTTTGGCTATACTTTGCTCTTCTTTTAGACAGCTGATCTCTTTTTCTTTTTCAGTCAATTTGTTTTTAAGTTCTTTTAAAGACCTTTCAAATTTGACCTCATCAGACAAGATTTTATCCCGAAGGTTTTCATTCACCTCTTTAAAGTTAGCAAAAGCAATTATGCAATTGTCAGAACACAGTTTTTTAAGAACTTGAGGAGATACCTTGGCAGCTGCCATCATTGCACAATCACATTGATGATCTTCCTCATCATCAGCTTTCACCTTCTTTTCACCAGCCTTTTCTTCTTGTTTGTCCTCTTCGGACCATGGATCTGTCAGTGGTTCAATCAGGGAACCTGAACTTTCTCCCAACAGTAGTTCACCAGCTACAGCAGTAACCACTGCTTCAGTCACCTCTTCCACTGTTTCAAAGCTCTGCTGTTCCTCCTCAGTTTCAACCCCCTCCTGTATTGACTCTAATGCCATCAAACAAAACTCATCATGAGAAGAATCATTAGAAGCATAGAGTGCAAAATTTTCATCATTAAGGTCTTCAGGCATACTGCTCCAGTCAACAAACCCTTGAGTGAAAAAACTTTGTTGATCTGGTTGTGCTGCTGCTGGAGCAGTGGTTTGAGGTGCAACAGGTTGCACTTGTACCTGTGGAGCAGGGGTTTGAACATATTGGATTTGTGGAACAGTAGTTTGGACATAATGTACTGGCACAGGGGCAGCAGCATAGTGAGCAGTGTTCACTTGAGCTGCTGGGGCATATTGGGCATAGTGCACAGTGCTTTGGTTTTGAGGTCTAGGATTTGAGCTAGGATGAGTAATTATGGGACCAGTAGTTTGACTCCTACATTCCCTAGCGAAATGTCCCAACCTATTACACTTGTAGCACTTGATTTTCGATTTATCCAACCTAACCCTTAGATTCCCATGCAAACCTGGGAATTTTCGCCCTGTTCTTTTGTAGAACTTGCTAGTTCTAACACTTAGCAAAGCCAGTTGGTGCAGGATGTCCATTTCCTCTAAATCAGTGGGATCAAAATGTTGCAAATCATTTAATTCAAAACTTAAATTGTCTGACATCTGTTTTTCGTTTGCAGTGAATGCTTAACTAGCAGAGTGAGGATCAGGGTTGTTAAAATTTGCACCAGCAGTTATGTCAATGAAGTGATCATAACCCTGATCCTTACCACTGCTCCCAGATTCTTCTTGACCCAGAAGAGCAGTATTACCGAAAGTGTAGTCATCGGTAACTTTTCCTGACTCTTGTAACCTCCTTTTCTGGTTCAACTCCCTTTCGTAGGTCAGGAGTCGACCGTGGAGTTGGGTCAAGGTCAGATCCTTGAATTCAGGTGAGTTTCGGGTGACAAAAGCTATGGTGTCCCATTTTTCTGGCAGTGACCTGAGGAACCTGCTATTTTGAGTTGAGTTTGTAAAAGTGGTGTTAACAAGCCTCAGTTCACTGATGAGACAACTGAAACGCTCAAATTGTTGCGTTAGTGATTCGCCTTTAACTTAGCAAAATGTTTCATACTGTTGGTTCAGGATTTCCCTATTGTTTTCTATGACTTCTTCAGTTCCCCCAAACTGTTCCTTAAGTGCGTCCCATAACTCTTTGGCACTGTTACAGTGTAACAGTCCAGCATATATCTCATTGGGCAGCGCTGATGCTACGATGCTAAACGCTTTAGCATCTAGTTCGATCTTTTGAAAGTCGGTTTCGGTATAATTTTCAACTGGTTTTGGAACGAACTTTTTAGCATCTTCAGCACTTGGCACTGAAGGAACATGGGGACCATAAATGACAGACTTCCAACAACCTGTGCTTTGTTGAGCGAGGATGTGACCCATCCTCCTCTGCCAGATGTTGTACTCATTTCTTTTTAGCATAGGTGGTTTAAAAAGCGAGCCGATGTTGTTTTTATCATCTTGAGATTGTGACGTCATTCTTGTTGTTTTACAGACACTGAGAAATCAACTTTAATGGTGATTAATCCTTGCTCTGTTTTTCAACGGACGAACAAACGATCAGTATCAACTGTTATGAGCTGAACTATTTACGTCAAAATGATTGTTAAATCAAATTTGACTGTCCAAGCTCTGATACCAATTGTTGGATCTGAGTTTCTTTTTGATTGTATTTTCGTTTGAAATTAAGATGAAAATGAAAGAGTTGTGCAGCGGAATTAAGATGAAAACAAACTTGGCATACAATCAAACGAGAGTAATACTTTAATCAAACATCTTTACACAATGAATCGAAAGATTGAATTTGTTTCAACAACGATTACAATGATTGATGAATGAATGCAAACTCCCCCTCAGCCAGAGCTCAGTGGTTTGTTTGTGCAAAGAAGACAATGTTGTGAAAGAGCTAATAGAACAGTACAAAGTACTGAACTATTTATAGGCACTTGCAAACCACTGAGCATCTTAGCTGACGTCACCATGAAAGTGACATCTAACCTCCTAACAAACTCTAACCTCTGATCTATACAAACTCTGATGTACTAACTACTGCTATTACATTTCTTTACATAAAAGACACTTAAACAGCTGCTGCATCCTTCCACTGCTGTGAACCCAGCAGTGCCTGTCCGGATCAGCAGTACTTGACTCAAGGCAGTAGATTGAGTCAGCAGAGCTTTGGTCTTCCATCAGTCTTTGACATTTGTCAGTAGATGCAAAGCAGCAGTTGTAGGTCAGCACTTAGTAAGATCAGCAGATAGGAGGTCAGCAGATATAAAACCACTTTCAAGGGGAGAGATTTGCATGAACTAACTGTAATCGTCTGCTTATTCTGGATCCACTGCTCTGATCCAGTTTTGGCTTTAATTATCTGTTCCTCTGATAGGGTTCAATCCCAATAGATACATTTTATAAGAGTTAGGGTTAGTAATTGCAATTGGTAATTTATATGATAACCTTCCATTGTTTTACAATAGAAGTAAGTAGTCTTTGGGTAATCACAATCAGTTAATCAGATTATTCAATTATGTCTATGTGATTATAAACAATCAAACACGTAACTGAAGTTTATTTTGAATCTGAAATCCAGAGGAACAATTGTTTCTCCAACGGTTTACAACTTCATTTTTAGTAATTCGTTAGTTAAATAAAAAAACAAACAATTGAGTTTATATTTTTGCGAGTAGTTAATTAGTACTTAATTCATAACGCTTTCCACCAGACTCCCCTGGATTGATACCCTGCTTACCCTAGCTACCTAGGTTAATTAGGTTTTTGTATAACCCGTTCGACAGTCATCAAAATGGCGCCGTTGCCGAGGAGTCGTGCGCAAAGTGTTCTGTTTTAAGTCTTTTAGAAAAATAGTTAAAAAACCCAAAAATAGTGTTTATCTATTCTTGTTCAGAATTACGCGTGGTTTTGTGTTTGTGACTGTGCAGGTGAGTTTGTCCGTGCATGCATCATACTCGGAAATCCGGGAAGTCTTCACCGCTAGTCTTTGATCCGGAAATTGAGAGGACAGTTCGGCAAACACGAGTTTTGCACCAAGAAAACAAACTTCTGAAATCTCCAACACTGACATCTGAACCAATGGAGAATTCAACGAATCCAGATAAGCAAAATACAAACCCAATTCTCACCAAATCCTACTCAACCTTCACCTAATACATTCATACCATCTGAATCTCCACCTAACCTTCCACAACTCAACTTCCCACCAATGCCTCCGCCATCATTCCCCATTCTAGATAACCTACCACCACCATTACCAAACCAATCATCATATTCCCAACATCCACCCTTCACTCAAACATCTACTGCTCAGTACTATTCACCGTATGTAAGGATAATACCCGATGAGAACATCATCCCACCTAACCAAAGTCAACCTGTTAACCAATCAACCTAAATTCCTCTACCAGATCAGCCTTCACATTATTAAGCGCCTCAACAGCAACAGTTCTCAGTCAGAACTTCTATTTTTTATCAAAGGTATGACTCTAGGGAATTCGGAGATGGATAAGAAGAGTTCGTCAGTTATGTAGGGAAACGAACTGATCGACAAGTGTTGAATACGGGGGATGCTGAAAGATGCAACACGATGTTTGGAATTGCTGAAAGAGGGAACCAAGAGTCAGCTAGTTATCAACAATACGGTTATCCACCCGATCCAGTTAACCAACAAGGCTATGTAAGACTGATGAGCATCGCAATGCCACCACCGGTTCAGCAAATACCAGTGCAGCCAAGACCACTTCCGAGGAATCTAATCCCACTGGTCAATCAATATGAGGGTATTCCAAGAAGATATGACCGTGGACCGGTGATTGAAAGTCATTTCAAACACGCGATTGCTAACAACCCATCACCGGTTGTGATACCCCAACTACGGGGTTGGTCATTTGAAATTAGAGCTTAGTTTATTCAAAGCTTGCCCAAGTATCATGGGTTGGCACCGAAGAACCGTATCTGCACATCGCATCGTACGATGCTCGTTGCAATACTATCGGGGGCCAATGATTTGCACCTGATGATGTGAAATTGGTACTATTCCAATTCACACTAGAAGACAAGGCACAACAATGTTTTCATACTTTGCCTTTGGCTTCCATCTTTACATGGCCCGATATGCAACAGTTGTTTTTGGACAAATTTTACACTCCGCAAAGGACCAGTGATGCTCGTAGGGATACTTGGAATTTCCAACAGCAATCAAGTGAGTTATTTCATGAAGCCTTCAACCGATTTAAAATGTTGAAAAAATTCCCACATCATGGTATACAAATTTGGGAGTTACTTAATGCTTTCCACGAGGGGTTGACACCGGAGGATGCCCGTGATCTCAGTTCTATATCGAATGGCACATTCGGTACAAACTATGAGCACATTGATTGGGATTACCTGGAGAAAATGGCGAGCACTTCAAAGCGAAAGGCTCAATCTTCGAGAAGAGCTCGACATGCGACGGTGTGGGTAGTAGAGAACACACTGGAAATGGGGGGACAAATGCCTATGTGTGGGCATTGTGGAGATCTGGGGCACATAGTTGATCAGTGCCCTAGCATCGTAGGTGTGTCTGATGACACCGGAGGATGCCCGTGATCTCAGTTCTATATCGAATGGCACATTCGGTACAAACTATGAGCACATTGATTGGGATTACCTGGAGAAAATGGCGAGCACTTCAAAGCGAAAGGCTCAATCTTCGAGAAGAGCTTGACATGCGACGGTGTGGGTAGTAGAGAACACACTGGAAATGGGGGGACAAATGCCTATGTGTGGGCATTGTGGAGATCTGGGGCACATAGTTGATCAGTGCCCTAGCATCGTAGGTGTGTCTAATGAAGTGATTATGTTGCAGGGAAATGGGAATAAATACCCAGATTTTCAAGGTGGTAACCATTTTTTCCATCCCCGTAATCAGACAAACTATCAAAGGGGACCAATTTTGGTTGTCAAAGACGCTATCAGCAAGGTAATGGTCTAGGAAATAACGAGATCATGGAAATGCTGAAGACTATGCAGCAAGAAATGTAAAAAAGAAATCAATTGGATGAAGCAAGAAGACAAAAGGATGAGATTCATGAAAAAGTCATCCAATCACTTACAACGCAGATGGGGCAGCTAGCAAGTGAAGTAGCCATGTTGAAGCGGCAGAAATGACAGTTGTCGAGTGACACTCAAACCAACCCCAAGAGTGTAAAGAACGTACCAATCAGTGGGGTAAGCTTCGATCCTAAAAATGATTTAAATGATAAATGTTTAACTTCTTTTGTTTCTCAAATGATTGCAGGTGTAACTGAAATAAGAGAGGGAAGCAGTGGAGGTGATGCAGGGGAACCGGTTATCCCAATCCAAGTTGGGAAATTCAAGATTCACCGAGCCCTGTTGGATTATGTAGCGGGGATGAGTGTGCTGCCCGGTAGCCTGTATAACCAGTATGACTTTGGTCCTCTGCACGCAGCTGATAGCATGGCGGTGTTTGCTGACGCAAGTTAGAAACAATCTCGGGGGGCTGTAATGGACGTGATGATTCAACTTGGTGAATTCTACTACCTAGTAGATTTATGGTGACATATTATGCACCAGCAAAGACATACGAGCAGGTGGTAACCATTTTTTCCAGCCCCGTAATCAGACAAACTATCAAAGGGGGCCAATTTTGGTTGTCAAAGACGCTATCAGCAAGGTAATGGTCTAGGAAATAACGAGATCATGGAAATGCTGAAGACTATGCAGCAAGAAATGCAAAAAAGAAATCAATTGGATGAAGCAAGAAGACAAAAGGATGAGATTCATGAAAAAGTCATCCAATCACTGACAACGCAGATGGGGCAGCTAGCAAGTGAAGTAGCCATGTTGAAGCGGCAGAAATGACAGTTGTCGAGTGACACTCAAACCAACCCCAAGAGTGTAAAGAACGTACCAATCAGTGGGGTAAGCTTCGTTCCTAAAAATGATTTAAATGATAAATGTTTAACTTCTTTTGTTTCTCAAATGATTGCAGGTGTAACTGAAATAAGAGAGGGAAGCAGTGGAGGTGATGCAGGGGAACCGGTTATCCCAATCCAAGTTGGGAAATTCAAGATTCACCGAGCCCTGTTGGATTATGTAGCGGGGATGAGTGTGCTGCCCGGTAGCCTGTATAACCAGTATGACTTTGGTCCTCTGCACGCAGCTGATAGCATGGCGGTGTTTGCTGACGCAAGTTAGAAACAACCTCGGGGGGCTGTAATGGATGTGATGATTCAACTTGGTGAATTCTACTACCTAGTAGACTTTATGGTGACATATTATGCACCAGCAAAGACATACGAGCAGCCACAAGTAATATTGGGTCGTCCATTTTTACATACAACCAATGCCAAAATCGACTGCAGACGGGGAGTAGTCACTACGAGTTATGAGAATAGCAAGCTATTCTTTGATGTATTTTCAAAATTAATTACTTATGATATTACGGATGATTTGAATCATACGGTTGCTACTAATGAATATGTTTCATGTGTGAGCAAGGGCACGTTATACGAGAAGTGTGTTAAGTTTGACATGTTGAAGATTGAAAACAATGGAGGTCAAGCTAAGAAGGCGGATGTGAGAAGGAGGATGGATGAAAGAAAACCACCCGATGGTGGAATTAGAAGGGGTAATGAAGTTGAATTTTACCCTAATTGGCGTGCAGTTGCGAACCTCCCACAAAACTGGATGGAGTTATATGTAGAGAAGTGGGGAGGCAAGTAGGCATCAGAACCACCCTGAGCACATTAGGCTGAAGACCTATAAACTTAGCGCTCTCGGGAGGCAGCCCGAGGATGTAGTTTATTGTATTGTTTGCTCTATTTTGGTGTGTGTTTGTGTTTTGGCAGGTTATTATGGTGCAATCCTCACGGATGCCATGATTCAAGTGTGGGGATGTTTGGCAACATCCCCGATGAGATATCAAAGAATCCAAGAGATGCTTACGTTCCTGTTAGATTGCAGCAGCCGCTCTACTGCCGACACATACTAATTGACTAATCAGGTCCATGTGTCTCTCTATCCTGCATTTTATTTTTATTTATGTCTTTGGTGGTGTGAACTTTTGTGTTGGGAGTGGTTTTATTTGTTGAGTCGAGTAGGTCGTTAGCCATTTATGGTTTGTTAGGTGGTATCTCTAGATTTTAGACTATAAATTGCACCATACATTGGGGACAATGTATCCCAAGTGTGGGGATGCGGTAACTTGAGAGAGGGTTGGTAGGATTGATGAATTCAAATGCTTGAATGGTTGAAAATTGGCAAAAATTGAAATAATTTGAAAATTTTGAAAATGTTTTGTAAAGATTTTTGCACAAAATGGAAAATGATAGGTATAATCAAATTGTTGGTTTTCAATCAGGCAAATTGGATTTAAATAATCCCAGATTTGTCAATTTGGCCGATAATAATCCCAACTCAGTTATTGGCCAATAATTATCCGAACTTGTCCACTTTTGGCTGATAATAGTCCGTCGTTAAAAATATCTTAACGGAGTTAAGCTTTTTTCCAAATTACAAACAGATGTTTTATGGATTTTGATCAGAACGAGGATACGAGTCGATTTATGTAAAACTTACCTCGAAACGATGCTTCAAACGGCTTGATTTTTGTTAATTGGAAGTTTAAACACTCGAATTGAAGCACCATTTTTGTGGTTTGGGGCAGTATTTCGTTGTAAATTTTACATCAACAACTCGTATCCTCGTTCTAATCAAAAGCCCTAAAACATCAGTTTGTAATTCGGAAAAAAAAACTTAACTCCGTTAAGTTATATTTAACGCAGACTATTATCAGCCAAAAGTGGACTAGTTCAGATTATTATCGGCCAATAACTGAGTTGAGATTATTATCGGCCAAACTGAGAAAGCTGGGATTATTTAAATCCAATGTGCCATCAATTATTATATATATGAGATAGTAAAACGGTTGAAAATGTGTCTAATTTAGGATATGTGGGTAGGCCCAACCGGTTGAAAGGTTCCTTAGGATTGATATAAAATACTTAAATATTAGGAATTGTGTGGATTCTCACCTTAGGAGCTATAGCAAAGTCGAAACTGTAGAGAGTATAAAGGATTATGTTATAAATAAAAAGCTTATAAGTATTCCGATTAAATGGCGCATCTGTTTTTTTATGAAAATAAATCCGAAACAAGGTGGCGCCGAAAAAAATCCATCTATCCATTATTTTGAGCTAGTTGTGTATTGACAAAGCCTATGGTATCGCCACGGGGATGGTGACTCATGTGGTACATACCCTCTAAGTGGAGTTAGAAAAAAAAATATGTGAAACTTATGGCATTAACCACTAGGATGGTGACTCGGGTGGGGTATGTCCGCTAAGTTGATCGTATACAAAAGTATGTGAAGCTCATATCCATAATCCATTATCGGTTATAAATTTAATCGGAAATATATAAAAGCTTGTTATATAAGATAGTAATCTCATAAGCTTGAAACAGGATTAGGTAGCGGTATGGTTTTTGAGTGTGAGTCCCATAGATGAATAATGCAATTGAACTTAATGGATTATGAATAAGGGCTTGGAAACCGGTGGTTGGGTTTAAGTGGATCATATACCTACAATCTTAGTTAATGCGTGATTAGACTTGTTAATAAGATAACTAAATAAATTGAGAGCCAGTGATTTGATTGTGATTCCATTGCAAGTAATTTTTTGGGACGAAAAAAGATAAGTGTGGGGATGTGATGGAGAGGGTGAAATCCGGGTATTAATGTGTGTTATCTTATGTGTTTTATCATGTTTTAAGTGATTACATGCTTTGAATGTGATAACTACGAGTATTTGTGGTTTTACAGGATAATCGCTTAATTCGGTGAAGTTAGGATGCTCAGAGAAGAAGCGGAACACCCGAAGATGATAAGCTTAGCTAAAGAAATTGTTCGGGATAAGTTATAGCTTAGAAGATAGCTTAAAAGCATGAACAATGTAAAATAATAAAGTTCGGAGGCTGAATTGTCATTTTATGAAAGTGGAATTGTGAAGGAAAGGAGATGTGCAAAAACCCACCACAAGCTACGGTCCAGTGAAACAAAAGAACAGCAAGTGTACACCATAACCTACGGTCATCAGACCATAGGCTACGGTAGAGAGAAGCTGGCAGCGTGTTTTGACTGTTCAACTAGCGGACACTCTTGGAACAGCTGATCATACAGATGGAAAGACTTCTTTGAGATAAAAAGGGTTTAAAAGGGATGGTAAAACCCTAACTCGATTGGGATACCTTTTGGACGAAATTGGGGATACAAGAACACAATTGCGCATCAATATTCACTCAAGAACATCATATTCCCTCTCAAATCAATCGTTCGGAAGATGATTTTAACCATATATCACGCTTTTGACGATCCATCGAACGAGATGAGCGGCTAATCACCTAGTGGTTTCCTCCGGGTGGAGGATTCTTGTAAGTAAATGGATTTTATGTGTTTGAACTTATTTGTGAATTTGGTAATCTAAGCATTCGATGCTTTTTTATCGTTTGATTTGATTGGCTGGTTATAAACGATTGGTTTTATTTAAACTTTAGTTCTGATTCATTCAATTCCCGAGAGTTCTAGTAATTGGGATATATTTGATAGGGATTAGGGTTGTTAATTTCAATTGATTGTTCATATGATAACCTTTCGTTGTTTTGTAACCAAAGTATGTAGTCTTTGAATAATCACTACTTGTTAATTGAATTGCACAATCATGTCTATGTGATTGTCACAACCGAAGGCATAATTGAAGTTTGTTTTTAATCTAAAATCCGGAGGAACCATTGTTTTCTCCTATTGTCACAACTTTGTTTTAGTAATTCGTAGTTTAATCAAACTCTTAAACAACCAAAGTTTACAATTTTGCAAGTAGTTAATCAATACTTAATTCATAACGCTTTCCACCAGACTCCTCTGGATTCGATACCCTGCTTACCCTAGCTATCTAGGTTAATTAGGTTTTTGCATGACCCTTACGACAGTCATCAATAACATAAGTTTTTATACAAGTTCATGAATTATGCCATATAACGACTAAATGACCTTATGGTGCATAGTTTGGTTTTAAACCATAAAGATCATATAAATTTGATAACCTACTGATGTTATAACATAATTAAAATATTTTGACATATTGAACTTGTTTATAGATCATCCGATCACGCGATGTCGCTTATGTGCGTATGGTTAGCTTATGTAACTAGTTTACGTAAGTTTACCAAAACAGGTCAGTTCTTTTCAAATTCATTTCAATTTTCAGAATGTATATTGTTTACCCATATTATACAAGTCTTAGTACTTGTGGAGACTAAACTACATTCAATCCGGTCATCGTTTAATCTAGTGTATCGTACCGTTTTCCTTAATTTAAGTTAACCGGTACAAGTCTATGACTTGAATAAGACCCGTTAACTTTCTAATTGGTTATTATACCATTCATTCCAGACTACGGCATTCCAGTAGATTGAAACCAAGCTTAGTTAACTGATATATTAGATGAGCTTATATTATATCTTGCATTGTAAGGTTATTTAAGCTAGGTAAATACTCTTAACCTATTTTCCCTATACGGGCTTGGGATACGGTATATTATTAGCGCATGGTTGGGTATGGGATCGATGACCTATGTGTCTAGAATTCAAATAACCTGTTTTAATTTGTTTTGCTTGAACTAAGTCATTGGGGGTTAATACGACCGTGTCCTGGATATCGTCGGCTCATTTAATTGCAAGTAGCCACGACCTAAGCATGGGGTGTAGGCATACACCTGATAGATGCTAATGCTATATTAAAATGATTTTTATAACCCAATACAGGTTTGCCCAATAAGGGTATTCCCAATAAGGGAATTAAAGTAGAGTATCGGTTAATCATGTATCGGCATAGTTTCCGGGCCCCGTATGAATTGTCAAGCTTGTAAAACTGATAACATGAGAAATAGTTTATCCCAAGTTATTTATAAAAATATATGTACCATTGTGTACATGAAAATGATTTTGAAATGTTTTCAAAATGTGTCAATTATTTGTATTTACCAGTGTAAACTGACGTATCTTCAAAAGACTAAGTGACAGGTTGCAAGGTTACGAAATAGGCTGGAAGTGCTCAGTAATGCTTAAGAGGAATTTGCAACTCTTTGCATTTGAAGCTTAGTAACTTGTAATTTCATCTTTATGTTATTTACGATCCGCCTGTGAATCTTTTGATACGATATCCGTTTGTATATTATTTTGAACATTCAGACATTTATATTTGTAATAGTATTTTAAATCCATGACTTCCGCTGTGCTATTTGTGTATTTGATATCAATCTCGTCACGTACCCCATCCGGGCCCACCAGGAAATATCAGGGTGTGACAATAGTATAGTATAGTATAGTATGAGTCTCGTGTATATACCTATTGGTGTAGAGTAGTTCTCGTACATGCTTAGAGTTGTATTATATGTGTATGGTATAGTGTAGGTGTAGTATCGTATACATGTAGTATATGTATCATATGTTATAGTATAGGGTAATATTGGCCATGTACATGCCTTGTATAGACCTATAGTGTAACGCCCCAAAAATTCGAATGTTTATATTCACCATATGTTCCTATATGATATATCATGAAATAAATAACTAGGCTATGTAACCTAGTTAAGTGTATGGCAAAAACTATCAAAGAAGGAAAGTTGTGCCAATTATGTTTTAGTATCAAACAAGAGGGACTAAAGGTGAAGATTTTGCGGTGGAGTTCTAATTAAAAAGAAAACAAAATGCAGAATTTTGTGTGTGTTACGTGATATGGAGAAAAAGAGGGAAGTACACCCTCTAAAACCAAACCACAAATTCAGCAAATTAATGGAGCAATTGATGGTTGATCTAGTGCATGAACATCAATCTTTGATCACCTCTACTTGCTAAGCATAAGGTATGCTACAATTTATGATTTGGTGATTATTGATGAAATGGGTTGTGTTCAATCCGTGAGTTTATGTGAAATTAGAATGATAATGAATTAAAATCATCTCATGAAACATGAATCATGCTCGAATTTCGGATTACTTTGATGTTTTAATGAAAACCCACTTGTGGAAGTAATGTTATGAAGATGATGATGTTGCATGTGCTAAATTGAGTATAGTTTTGATATGTATGAAGCTTGATGTTGTATATTATTGTTAAATGAATATGATTAGAATGAAAGTTAGGTGAAATTAGTTGAATATGATGAATGAAAGCAAGAAATAGGTAATAAAGTATGAATGGGTTGTACACTGTGCTTAGATAGTAGTACGCACGTCAAGTGTTTGATGAAATGTCTAGGTGAAGTTAGAATGTGAGATTATATGAAAGAACTTAATAAATATGAATGAAAATGAGGTAATTAATAGTAAACTAACATGAATAATGTTGGAGTTATGTTATACTAGTTACCTTGGATGACATTGCCAATTGTAGAATCACAAAGCATTAGCATGTGAAAGTATGTGTATGCGAATGTGTATGTGTATATAATTAGGTGATCATGCAATTGTATATGTCGTACAATACAAGTATGAAATGCGTAGGACGTTAATAAAATGGTCAACCATGTTAAGATGAATAGATGTTCATAAATCAAAAGTGTGTAAGTAAGACAGTTGACTTTCTAACAGTCAACAATGTATGAATATCATGGAATGGCCCTTGGACACGATTGTTAGAGTAGAGAGTCAATGTGTTATGTGCTAGATGATTTATGTGTTATGCATGATGATAGTTGAGTTGTGTGGATTCGAAACGAGATGACTATTAGTATATGTCTTATTTATTTGGCATTTGACTAACGAAAGTCAATTATTGTATGAATGGAAAGAAAATGAATGTTTGTATGTATGCTCACATAAGCTAATAATGTTGTGAACGTATTGATATGTAAGGACGAAAATCTTGTCAATTGACTCAAGCATGGATGGCTAACGGGTCAAGAGGAAGCAAGGAGGCAAGCATGAACATGGATGCTAATGGTAAGTGATTTCTGGAATCACTTCTTATTTTATAAATGAAGTTTGGTATGTTGTATATAGGGAAACATGTAAGAAGTTACGGGTAAGGGTAAGTACCAAGGTAAGTTCATATGAACTTAGTCTATCCTTAATGTAAATTAAGATGATAGTCTCATCACGTTAATGGAATGTTCATGATGTTAATGGAATGTTCATGATGTTAATGGAATGTTCATCATGTTACTGAAATGTTCATCATGTTATTGAAATGTTCATCATGTTACTGAAATGTTCATCATATTACTGAAATGTTCATCATGTTACTGAAATGTTCATCATGTTATGGAAATGTTCATCATGTTACTGAAATGTTCATCATGTTACTGAAATGTTCATCATGTTACTGAAATGTTTATCATGTTAATGGAATGTTCATCATGTTAATAGAATATTCATCATGTTAATGAAATGTTCATCATGTTACTTAATGGAATGTTCATCATGTTAATGGAAGTTCATCATGATAATAGAATGTTCATCATGTTAATGGAATGTTCATAATGTTTATCGAGTGTTCACCATGTTAATGAAATGTTCATCATATTAATGGAATGTTCATCACGTTACTGGAATGTTCATCACGTTACTGGAATGTTCATCACGTTAATGGAATGTTCATCATGTTAATGGAACGTTCATCATGTTAATGGAATGTTCATCATGTTTGTTGGAAGTTAGTCGGTTATGTTTATTTGTAACTGCATCGATTTTTATTGATATGTTTGTAGGTAAGGCTCAACTTTAGATGCTTGCGATGTTCAAAGTTTGATATTTTAATACAAATAAGTGAATGTGACTTGTATGCATGTATGTAGATATGGAACTGTAGCGTGTGTAAGTAGTGTGAACTTGTATGTACGCACATATGCATGGGATACGTATGAATGTACTTAGATATATGAATGTGTATACGCGTGTTGTAATCTAATGATTGTAGATCACTCGTATACGTATATGTGAAGATGTGGGCTTTCAACATGTTTAAGATTACGTATTCCTAACCATGTTACTTTTGAGAATGAAATGAAGTGTAGGTATGGGAACGCCGGACTCTCGAGGAATTGATGTCGGACTCGAGTAAATAAAATTGAAAGGATGGTTCAATGGAATACCTTACATAATTAGAATGCGATATAGCCTTTTAAGTATATGTTTTAAATTATATATGATGTCACCATGCACTAACATGTTGGTTATATATGGTGACCGCAGGTTAGTCAGATATTCATGATGGACAAGTGAACGAGGGTCGAGTTGAAGATCATAGATTGTACGGGAAAGCGGTCACGTTGTTTGTAACTATTTGTTAACATAGTTACATTAAATGAATAATCAATGATGTATTTATGTTAAAAGGGTTGACCTAAACGGTATTCAAGTGTGTTAGAGCAGTTAAAAGAAAGAAATTTTACGGTTCATTTTCCGCTGCGTCGTTTTGGGTCAAAGCATGATAAGGGTCTTACAAGTTGGTATTAGAGCCCTGGTTTGAGGGAAATCAAGTATGAGGAGGTAAATACTTGGACTCAAACCTGTGTGCTCTTGTGACAAGGAACCCGTACAATCCGAGACTCGATTAAGATCTAAGGGTAGAAGCAAAGGTAAGTATGTACTTAAGTATGTATTTGAAGAAAACTAACAGTATGTTATGTGTAAGGTAAGCATAATTGCTTGGAGAGGATGATCTGTGAATGCGGTCTAGGACCGGCATCAAGGCGTGTGATAAGACGAATTGACCCCAGGTACGTAAATTTAACCTGTGGGTGCATGTAACGGTAAAATCTATCAAGTGAAGGAAAATTTTAAAAAGGAATATAATAATAGAATGGTAATGAAGTTTTGAAAATGTTACACGTGCCGAAACCTAATTCTTCGGACATAAGGTGACGATTACACGAAGACACGAAACTAGTATGTGGATTGTGTACCTGGCCAGTAGACAAGAAACATATGTTGTTCGTGAGACCGTGATAATTGTTACAGGTATGTCCGTTAGAATTAGGTAGTAGGTGGACGTGAGGGTGAAGAGAAATGTAAGACTTTCAGGGTTTTGAAAGTACTAAATACACATGAGAAGTATGAATGATATGTTAGAATCCGCGAGACGGATTCAAAACATGAAAGATATGAATGATATGTTAGAATCCGCGAGACGGATTCGAAACATGAAAGGAATGAAAGATATGAAGAATATGTTAGAATCCGCGAGACGGATAAGAAACATGAAAGGAATGAAAGATATGAATGATATGTTAGAATCCGTGAAACGGATTCGAAACATGAAAGGAATGAAAGATATGAATGATATGTTAGAATCCGCGAGACGGATTCGAAACATGAAAGGAATGAAAGATATGAATGATATGTTAGAAACTGCAAGACGGATTCGAAGCATAGAAAGGAATGAATGACAGAATGAAAAAGTTTAAAATTCGTAAATAGGCACGAATCAAATAAGTAAGAATGAATGACAAGAATGAAAGGCTCAAAATTTTAAGTAATTATAGATCGAACGAGTAAATATTCTTTAAGAAACGGATATTATTCAAGTTATGTTTTGAACTTATATATATATATATATGTAAATATATTAATATAATTATGCTCATGTATTGTATACAAGAATGGTTAAAAGGATAAATGAGTTATGCGGTTCAACTGGTGATTGCCATTTGAACCCAGTATTTAATGTTTGAAATGGTCAAGTTATTTAATTGTAGGTGAGCATGATGTACGGTAATGTAATGTCACAAACTGGAAGGAAATAGTCAAGCAAGGTATGGATAACGAGTCAATGGATTTTGACTTGCGTCAGTTATTTATAAAGGTTATGCATTTAATAGGAGCTTATTGCTCGACTAGAGAGGGGTGTGTTAGAATTGGGTAATTGGTGAATGTAGATCAGAATGTAATTACAATTGGACTTTTGAAAAGTCAAACTGTAACACCCCGAAAACGGGTTTGGTAATTAACCCACGTTAATACTAAAAGACGGGTAAAGTACCGTTAGTGGTAAAAGTAACCCGGTGAATATTAGGATTTTAAATAAATAAACCTAATATTAAATAAAAGTAGTATAAAGGCTTTTGAGGAATATAAAGTTTATAGAAGGCCCGACCTAACGGGACTTAAAATAAGCTTAGTCATAAATATTCCCAAACCCGCTGAGTTAACTAGGAATGTTTAACCTAGTTAATAAGCGGGGAATATTGTTGGAAATAAGTAGGTTGTGCCCTACTTAATTAACTAATCAAATTAGAGGGGCCAATGTTGTTAAAATTGAAACTTATATTATCAATTTTAATTAAAAACAAAACCCAACACCTCATTTGTGAGGCCTGGTCGAACAAGAACACAGGGGGCGACATATGCTCCCCACCAAACTCTAGAGCATGTCAAAATTTATCAGATTGAGGGTTCAAATCAGCTGCAAATCGATTTCCAAGCACGAATTAGTGATCACCTTGTTGAGGGGATCACAAGGTATGCAAAATTCTTGTATTTTGATTCATCTCAAGTTCTAGGTTAATTGTGAAAAAACTAAAATTTAGCTTGATTTTATCATGCATGAATGAAATTAGAAGGGATATGGTGTCTAGGGATGAACCCTAGGTGAAATCTTGTTAAAAGATTTCATGTTAATTATAGAGTTCATAATCACCATTGTAGGTGATTAATGAACTTGAAGAAAACTTGATAAACCCTAGAATTGATGATCTTGTTCTAGCATAATCTGAATTTAAGAGTAAAATTCAGAAATATAGATGTTAAGACTTGTGTAAAATTGTTTAATTGAAGTTAATTTAGATGATAATTATAAGTCATAAACTTGGTTTTGATGATATAAAAATCTGACCCGCTAGGTGTTTGATGAAACGCCTAAGTGAGGATTAAAATGCTAAAAGTTGGGTAAAAACGCAGATTTGATTATTATAAAGAATTATGCGTTAAAGCTTATGAAAAATGGGTTTAGGATGATTTAATGAAATTTATGTTGTATTGGTGTTTATAAACACCATACTAACTTGTATGAATGAACTACTTGAACAAAAAGGGAAATTGTTAAGAATTCATACTTGATTTGAAGTGGGTTTTAGTATGATATGATGAAATTGGTAATTTCGTTCATATAAGTAGATGTATGAAATCGTGTAGTATATTAGTTCATATGAAGAACTTGATTTTTATAAGTGTTCGGATGAATGTCTAATGCTATGATGAAATGGGTTTTACATGTAGATGGAAACCTTTAGTTCTTGCATAACAAATGAATAATTAGCTTCGATAATAGAAAGCTAAGTCAAATTGGTGTTAATAATAGCATGAATTTAGACTTGGAAAGTAGTTAAAACGGTGGCGTAAGAATAATGCCTATCGGATACTTGACAAAGTGCTTAAATGAATTGTCGAGGTTTATAATATAATCACTTATGTTAACAGGCAATTTGACCTTTAAAAGTCAAACTGACCAAAATGAAATCAAATGGTGAATTTTGATGCAAAACCCGTAAGATGGAATAGTCATAATTTATGATGACTAATCTAACCGTCTTACGAATTATGATGATAGTTTGACGCTTGACAAGCTAGGTGGAGGCTTGGAAAGGAAGCGTGTCAAACGGAGCAAGTATGAAGGAAAAACGTAATTCGGATGCAAGGTAAGTATATCTTACACTAGATATATATTTTAGAATATCCTTTTCGTCGTGTTAATTACGAAAAAGACAATTATGACGTAAGTCATAGTAGGCCAAGAAGTGTTAAGAAATGATTTATAAGTAAAAAGACCATTCGGTATAACCGAAGCGAGTCTTGTAGACGAGATGGTACTGAATAACATCTCGCAAAAATAAACGGTCACTTAGACCAAACGGGTCGAATGGTGAAAATATCACCATTTGAAATATCGACTAATGAATATTGTCGAGTTGTGTGTTCACAGGAGTAAATACGGAAGGATATCTTGTATCGCTATTAAGTAGCGATTATTAAAGCAAGGTATAAAAAAAATTGGTCAATATAATGATCCGAGTCAGGTACGTATAATGATTCAGCTCATTGTTTAGAACTTGAGATTCTATAAGTGTTAGACAAGATCAAAATGAATATTCGGTTATCTTTTAGGTAAACCGAATAATTTGAGTCATAAACATGGTGTTTTAGAAACAAAATGGTTTACAAACAAGAATTATAGTTAAAAGGTCAGATTTTGAGTCAAACAAGTATTTGAAGGTCCTTGTAGTAAAAGAAGGATGAAAATTGACCAAATTGCCCTTGTAAGCTAATTTGAACGAACGACCCTTAAAGGTGGTTCGGAAACGAGTCTTATGATTAAACAAATGCTTAGAGCGAATGTAGGTAGTGAAAGATGAAATTCTTGGGTCGAAAGACTTTATTTGAGTCTTTGCCGTAAAATGGTAATCCGAGGGGTAAAACTCGGAACACATAGATATCCGCATTAAATCCAACACACATTTAGTTGTGGTGGAAGATTACTAGATAAGAAATATAGGGTTACAATGCTAGAATGGAATGAAGGTGATTTCAAGCTTTAAAGTGCTTAAATACCCTTAACGGGTCAAAATAAGCATACGAGCGAAAACGGGTTTAAATTGTGTAATAAACCTATGATTAGAACCTAATATGGTAGGTAACATTAATTTGTAGAAGTGTATGTAATATAGGAATCAAACAAATACGTTTGTTTGATAAAATGCATAAACGGGTTAAAATTCGGTAAAAAGGTAACGAGTCAAAGGCTTAGAAGTCTCAAAATTTCTTATGTTGGATGTAGGATTTTAACTCCATAAGATGGAGGATTAAATTACGGACGCGTAGGAAAAAGAATCGGGTAAAACGGATCAATAACGAAGAAGTTATGGCCGTTTCCGTAAAAACTGGCATAGCTGATCTGAACTGCAACCTGCTGGAAACTGGTTTCCCAGGCGACACGCGAAGGAACAACATGGTTCCTCCGCGACACGCGACAGAACCCTGATTTAGCAAAAAAAAATTATTTTAATCAGTTTCGCTTCCCGGACTCGTTTAAATACGTTCTAAGTTACATATGACTAATCCAACTCATGTTTTATGAGTTTCAGGTATGATTTTAGCACCGGAGGACGACCAAGCACAACGAAGAACCGAACACGATCAAGAAATAAGCTTCCGCACTATGTATCGTTGTTTTGTTAAATGACGAACTCAAACATGTTATTTTGTATAGTTTTAATTCTGTAAATAAAGTTTAATGAAACCCGTATTTTCAATGTATTGAAATTCTAATTACCTGTTTATTTTCGTAAATTATACTAAAATTGTTAAATAATAATAAGGGTGTTACACAAACAAAGTAAGTTGATAAGTTATTAAGCAAGTAATAGTAAGATAGCATGAAGTAGTTGAATTGTCAAGAAGATAAAACCGATAAAAGCCATTGTAGTAGCAAGAAACTTTAGACGAAAGAAATAAGTTATGTGTTAGACATATTATTAATTGACTCTTGGGAGTCGGGATGAATGACGACTATGACCTAGACAAATAACTTAAGTATGGACGGGAAGGGTATGTTTTTGCAAGAAATACTGAGATAATATAATAAAGTCTTTGCAAGTAAGCATGAATGGAAAGAAATACGAACGTGTACTTCAATACATCTACGATAAGTAAGAAATGCCAGTTTGACCTTGAAAAGTCAAACTACAAGAAGCTGGCGAAATAAATAACAAAAAAAAATTGTATGTAAGAAAAGGAATGCGTGATATGTTATAGCATGTACGTAGGAAATTTGTAGAAGAATTTTAGGTGAATAATCACCTAGTAGAATGAATGTTTGAATGAAATGTGCTAACCGCCAATTTTGTAGATGATAGTGGTAGAACTCTTAATGTGATGAAACCAATCGAATTGGTGAAAGGATGTGCACGAGCAGAAGCTCATTACACGGATGAATGAAATCTGGCTTGGTACGGTGAGTACTCGTGAAGAAGCGGATCGATCTGGTTTATGGATCGTTGATTATGCAATGAAATCGAGGTTAGTAAAATGTATAACTCATGTTGGATAGGTATGAATTGGTAGATTAATTACGACATACGAACTAAGAAAATGAATGATAGGATCAATATGGTATGTTATGAAGTGTTTGACTTTTAACAGTCAACATAAGGAGAAATTTATGTCATATAAAAGAAATCTCGAAATGCCTCGAGTGAAAATTTTGGGTATTGGTTAAACGCTCGTACGATGAACTTGCACGACATAATTACTTATGTAAAATAAATAGTGCATGAAGAGGATGGAGAACAAAGTGACATGAATGAAATGATTCGATGTTAAACCTAAGGACGTGCATAGTACAAGTAATGATAGCAAACGTAGAATGATGCTTAGTTCTTACATCAAGTACAAATAAGTAAATATGAAAAGGGTAGTTTTGTTGTAGTATTAATAGATCATTGAATATTCATAGTATGCGTATGATGATATGTTGATCCCTCATATGAATATGACAGTAAGTAGAAGGAACGTTAGTAATGAAATGTTATGGTTCGCTCAAGATTAACGAAAATGAAATAATAACTACCTAGAGGTAGTGCCAACCCCAAATGAATGTTGGTAATATGTGAATATACACGGTTTAAATTACCAAGTGCCAATGAAAGTACTCGGAAGGAATGCTAATCATAGAATACCGAAGTAAACTCATGATAAGTAATCATGGGGGGGGGGGGGATAGTGCACGGTCCTCCCAACCGCCGGAGTGATCCCACTCCGGGAGCCGCTACCCGACCAAGCCGGAATGGCAAGCCATTATGGATGGGCATCGTCAAAGAGGAATGATAAGTAATCATGTGGCAACCGTTAGAATGAAATATCATGTATGGTACATGTGTGAGATGGAAATTATTTGATTCACTATGATTGGCGAATGTATGAAAGTCTGATACTTTGTTAAGAAGATAAGAACAAGGCCTATATGGATGGTTATGCATGAATACTACCTCTTTAAGGAGTCACAAATGTTCTCGTGTTGTAGTAAGCATCTTGAATGAATTGATTTAAAAGTAAGAATAGAATTGGTCTATTAAAAACAAGAAAGGTTTCGGGGACGAAACCTCCTTTAAGGGGGGGTAGACTTGTAACGCCCCAAAAATTCGAATGTTTATATTCACCATATGTTCCTATATGATATATCATGAAATAAATAACTAGGCTATGTAACCTAGTTAAGTGTATAGCAAAAACTATTAAAGAAGGAAAGTTGTGCCAATTATGTTTTAGTACAAACAAGAGGGACTAAAGGTGAAGATTTTGGGGTGGAGTTCTAATTAAAAAGAAAACAAAATGCAGAATTTTGTATGTGTTACGTGATATGGAGAAAAAGAGGGAAGAACACCCTCTAAAACCTAACCACAAATTCAGTAAATTAATGGAGCAATTGATGGTTGATCTAGTGCATGAACATCAATCTTTGATCACCTCTACTTGCTAAGCATAAGGTATGCTACAATTTATGATTTGGTGATTATTGATGAAATGGGTTGTGTTCAATCCGTGAGTTTATGTGAAATTAGAATGATAATGAATTAAAATCATCTCATGAAACATGAATCATGCTCGAATTTTGGATTACTTTGATGTTTTAATGAAAACCCACTTGTGGAAGTAATGTTATGAAGATGATGATGTTGCATGTGCTAAATTGAGTATACTTTTGATATGTATGAAGCTTGATGTTGTATATTATTGTTAAATGAATATGATTAGAATGAAAGTTATGTTAAATTAAATGAATATGATGAATGAAAGCAAGAAATAGGTAATAAAGTATGAATGGGTTGTACATTGTGCTTAGATAGTAGTACGCACGCCAAGTGTTTGATGAAATGTCTAGGTGAAGTTAGAATGTAGAGATTATATGAAAGAACTTGATAAAATAATGAATGAAAATGAGGTAATTAATAGTAAACTAACATGAATAAATGTTAGAGTTATGTTATACTAGTTACTCTTGGATGGCATTGCCAATTGTAGAACCACAAAGCATTAGCATGTGAAAAGTATGTGTATGCGAATGTGGTATGTGTATATAATTAGGTGATCATGAAATTGTATATGTCGTACAATACAAGTATGAAATGCGCTAGGACGTTAATACAATGGTCAACCAAGTTAAGATGAATACATGTTCATAAATCAAAAGTGTGTAAGTAAGACAGTTTGACTTTCTAAAAGTCAACAATGTATGAATATCATGGAATGGCCCCTTGGACACGATTGTTAGAGTAGAGAGTCAATGTGTTATGTGCTAGATGATTTATGTGTTATGCATGATGATAGTTGAGTTGTGTGGATTCGAAACGAGATGACTATTAGTATATGTCTTATTTATACGACATTTGACTAACGAAAGTCGATTATTGTATGAATGGAAAGAAAATGAATGTTTGTATGTATGCTCACATAAGCTAACAATGTTTGTGAACGTATTGATATGTAAGGACGGAAATCTTGTCAATTGACTCAAGCAATGGATGGCTAGTCGGGTCAAGAGGAAGCAAGGAGGCAGAAGCATTAACATGGATGCTAAAAGGTAAGTGATTTCCGGAAATCACTTCTTATTTTATAAATGAAGTTTGGTATGTTGTATATAGGGAAAATATGTAAGAAGTTACGGGTAAGGGTAAGTACGCATGGTAAGTTCATATGAACTTCGTCTATCCTTAATGTAAATTAAGATGATAGTCTCATCACGTTAATGGAATGTTCATGATGTTAATGGAATGTTCATGATGTTAACGGAATGTTCATCATGTTACTGAAATGTTCATCATGTTACTGAAATGTTCATCATGTTACTGAAATGTTCATCATGTTAATGAAATGTTCATCATGTTAATGGAATGTTCATCATGTTAATGGGATGTTCATCATGTTAATGGGATGTTCATCATGTTAATGGGATGTTTCATCATGTTTAATGGAATGTTCATCATGTTAATGGAATGTTCATAATGTTAATGAAATGTTCATCACGTTAATGGAATGTTCATCACGTTAATGAATTGTTCATCACGTTAATGAATTGTTCATTCACGTTAATGAAATGTTCATCACGTTAATGGAATGTTCATCATGTTAATGGAACGTTCATCATGTTTGTTGGAAGTTAGTCTGTTATGTTTATTTGTTACTGCATCGATTTTTATTGATATGTTTGTAGGTTAAGGCTCAACTTTAGATGCTTGCGACGTTCAAAGTTTGATATTTTAATACAAATAAGTGAATGTGACTTGTATGCTTGTATGTAGATATGGAACTGTAGCGTGTGTAAGTAGTGTGAACTTGTATGTACGCACATATGCGTGGGATACGTATGAATGTACTTAGATATATGAATGTGTATACGCGTGTTGTAATCTAATGATTGTAGATCACTGGTATACGTATATGTGAAGATGTGGGCTTTCAACATGTTTGAGATTACGTATTCCTAACCATGTTACTATTGAGAATGAAATGAAGTGTAGGTATGGGAACGCCGGACTCTCGAGGAATTGATGTCGGACTCGAGTAAATAAAATTGAGAGGATGGTTCAATGGAATACCTTACATAATTAGAATGCGATATAGCCTTTTAAGTATATGTTTTAAATTATATATGATGTCACCATGCACTAACGTGTTGGTTATATATGGTGGCCGCAGATTAGTCAGATATTCATGATGGGACAATAGTGAACGAGGGTCAAGTTGAAGATCATAGATTGTACGGGAAAGGCGGTCACGTTGTTTGTAACTATTTGTTAACTTAGTTACATTAAATAAATGATCAATGATGTATTTATGTTTAAAAGGGTTGACCTAAACGGTATTCAAGTGTGTTAGAGCAGTTAAAAGAAAGAAATTTTACGGTTCATTTTTCGCTGCGTCGTTTTGGGTCAAAGCGCGTGATAAGGGTCTTACATATAGGTGTAGTAGTATAGGTCTCGTTATCAGTCATGGTATACGTGTAGTCTATTATAGACATATATGAGGCCCATACGAAGGGGACCTATACGGCCAATATAGACCTATACAAGGCATATAGGTCCAGACCTATACGATCAATATAGACCTATACGAGTCGTATAGGTCCAGCCGACTAGACATGATCTCACACATCACTTTTAGTTGGAAATTGAAAAAGTTTGACAACCTATATAGGTTTACCACGGGTCATGAATATATGGTAGTCGAAATAAGGGGGAAGGGTGTCTAAATGATACGACCCTTTATTAAATAAGCTACAAACAAATAGGTAATGGTCCATTAGTGAAGACAAAACCTTTAAACAACTGGGTTTGAGAAGGGACGTTGTGGGTTCAAATCTCACAGACGACAAAGATTAAAATAAATTTACCATTCAAAAAGAATAATAATAATAATAATAATAATAATAATAATAATAATAATAATAATAATAATAATAATAAGCTACAGATAAATATAGATATTGATTATTTATTAAAAGTTAAATATGGTAAGCTATAACTTATAAGTATTTCAAAATTCTAACTACTAAAAAATTACAAATAAACTCCAATAATAGAAGTAAATGTGTTAGATTTTTGCCGACTTCAACTTCTTAGCTGGTTCTGAAGATATAATCGCTAATAATTGAACTTTAATTAGATTTTTTTTGTCGTTTACAAAAAAATTAATAAATATTCATCAAAACTGATTCTTGATTTGGGATTTATATGACACAAAAAAATAAATTATCTCACATATTATCTTCTAATTAAAGTTATCCAGATCATGCTTTTTTTAGTAATTACAATATTTGTTTTCAATGATACATCGAGGTGGTTAAAATGGCCCATTAGCAAAGGCAAAATCTTTAAATAATTTAGAGCATTCACAATCTGTACCTTACACTTTTTATATTGTGAGTAGAGAAGAAAGAAAATGTTACTATTTGAGTAGATATTATTCTATAGCTCTATAATTATTTAATATATTTTTGAAAGTGATTATGGGTGGAGAAGGAGAGAAAATATATAATAATAAAAGTATAAGAAAAGGGTATTACTTAATTGATAGAGGAGAGAAAATATAGTTGTTTTTAGTAAAATTATAGGGTAAAAAAGGATTGAAGGGATGTGAATGCTCTTAGAAAGGGAGAGGTCTTAGGTTAAGTCTCACACCACGATATGATTAAAAAGAAATTTGCCTTAAAAGATGCTCTCTTGTAGAGTGTATTTATCCTAAAAAGAATCTAAAGATTTAATACTGAACATTTTCTTAAACGGCAAATTTGGATCACTAACGGACCACTGGAGTATCATCGTGCCACCAGCGAAACCATCTGATCATATCCATCTCTACTAGGCAATAATGTCTATACACCAATTTAAGAGGAAACCCAATAAATTTGGGGAACCCCCCCCCCCCCCCCCCCCACTTGTGAAAATCGAACTCATAACCTAATGGTCCATAAGGCTTATCTCACCTCAATCTAAATTGTTTTTGTTTTATTCATTACGTATACAATATATGTATTGGGGATATTAACTCAAAACATAATATAAAACATATTCTTTAGTCAATGTTCTATTTTTAAAATAGTTGCATGAATCTTGTTTAAAGGTTTTTTTTAGTTAAACTAGGTTTATCATCGTCGCCGCGTTGCGGCGAATTTTTTTTGTTATTTAGTCTGTGTTTATAGAAGTTTTGAAATCACTACGAGCGCGTTGCACACGTAAACCGCTGACAAGAATAAAAAGAAAATGTATAAAAACACACTAAAAGATAAGTGAAAGAAAATCAACCAAAAAGTTGTATGGTAATGATGTTCTTTGTATGAAACTCATAGTCAGAGATGAGCAAATGGTACTGGGTACCGGCGTATCGAATTTCCCGAACAGAAAGATCTTAAGTACCAATTCGGTACTGACTTTTGGCGTTCATTGGGTACCGGTTTTTACCTTCATATACCGGAACCATAACTGGTATTTTCTGGGTACCAATACCGATTCAGTATCGGTTCGCACTGAGCTCATCCCTACCCCTGAAACTAAAAAGAAGAAATCATTAAAAGTTGAAGAAAAAAAAATTGTACGATATCATTGTTGTTCGCACGGGTACCCATGATCATGAATGAGCAAATAGTATTGTACCGGGTAGCATTTATCCCCACACGTAAAAAAGTCATTAAAGTTCGAGAAAAATAACAAAGAAAATAATTATTGTTATAATATTAAAATAATAAAAGTGTTAAAAAAAAACTATATATTATTATAATAATTAAAATACTATTCATAAGCTTCGTTTATTAATATATGTAAATATAATATATGTATATAATGCCATTTTAGTACATGTGGTTTAGTCTATTTTGCCAGTTTGGTCTAAATGTTTGAAACGTTGCCATTTTAATCTAAATAGTTTCAAACGTTGTCATTTTAGTCCACTAGGTTAACTTCATCCATTTTTCTGTTAACTAGAAGAGCAATTCAGTCATTTTTTATGTAGTTCGGCTAACTAGAAGGGCAATTCCGCCATATAAAATGACCGAATTACCCTTCTCGTTAACAGAAAAATGGGATGAAGTAAACTCAATGGACTAAAATGACAACGTTGCAAACTATTTGAACTATAATGACAACGTTTCAAACCTTTGGACTAAACTGGCAAAATGACCCAAACCACAAGGATTAAAATGGCATTTAACTCTTTTTTTTAGTAAATTGCTAAAATCGTCACTGAGGTTTAGTCATGTTTGTTAGTTTCATTCAAAAAAATTTTTTTTGCACCATATGTCATTTTTTTGGATTTTTTTTTTTTTCATTTTCATCCAAACGTCTAATTTGCTTTATTTTTAATATCAAACATTTGGATGGAAATGGTAAAAAAAATCCCAAATATCAGTGACAATTTTGGCAAAAAAAGTTAGACACTTGGATGAAAATAACAAAAACAATCCCAAAAGTAAATGGCAATTTGGTACAAAAAAGTTGTTTTGGATGAAATTAGTAAACCTCACGGACCACTAGTTTAAAAACAACTTATAAGATTTAAACTTCAGATTATCAAGCGTTGATTGGATGTAATGTATTGACATTAATATTTGTTTTACACGAGTTGACGCAAACCCGCACGTTGCGGCGGGATGCCAATTATGAAAGTTTTATTATTATTAGATGAGGCGTTGCGGAAGGATGTCGATTATGAATGTCTTTAGGATCACCATACGATATGTGCAAAATGTAAAACACCAACTTCTAACCTATAACACCACACGAAAGACTTTTACTTTAAAAAATTCTTTTGATCGTAAGACTATGTGTAATGAGGTGTGAATTCCCCATTCACACCATCTAACGCGTCTAAAAATTAAGGCATGTCATAAAACAATTTTAGTTGAAAGTCTTTTTTATCAATAAAAGTAATGACTCTATCAGCAATTATTAGAGAACCATTTCATAACAAATGCATCGTCTGTACATGTATGTATGAAGTACGAACCGATCAATAAATACATATCCAGTGTCCACAAACTGGCATGATATATTTATATAATATTGTAGAACACATACAAACAAGCCTAAAAATAAAAAGTTAGATTTGTCTCTAGATGTTTTAAAGAATATGTTTCCACAAATATCTTTGATTGAAAAATTCAAAAAACAAAACAAGATTTTGAAGTTTTTTTGAATTGACATGTCATTTTTTCAAAGCTATGATTACGGATCTAAAATTGTTTACCATAGATTTGCCTTTTGATGTATTGTTTGACGCTTCTGTTTTTCATAAATTTACCTTTCCATGTGTTTTTTTTACATCTTTTTAATTAGGGATTGGATACTGGTTTATAATACACCAGTAGTTTTTTGTTTTATCACCGTTTATGTTATACTATTATGAAGACACCGAAATGACGAGAGTAATATTGATCAATTCAATGAATTATGAGGTCTTGAGTTCAAGCCTCATAAAAAAAATTCGTTGTTCAAAAAGAAATAAATAAACAGCGGATTTGTTTGGAGCCCATCTACAAACTAATAAGATTAAGGGTATTGAGATTGAATGTTCATTTTGAATGTTCATTATGACAAATGTGACGATAAATGATTGGAGTAGGTGAAAATAAAAAAAAATATATATATATTTCTAAGTAAAATGTTTTAATATAGCGTTGTAGGCCGATGGTTTGGAAAAATAAAAAGAATGCTTTGCATGAACGTAAATTTTTTAGCATATGATATAGTGATACCAAGGGTTCAAGTTATTCTACAAAGACTCCTAATTGTAAGAAGTGTAAGAAGAATTTATAGAGTGACAAGTGTCCAATAACATAAAATTAAACCCACTACATCCCCCCCCCCCCCCCCCCTCAAAAAAAAAAATCTAAAAAAAAACTAAACACCCACCCCACCACCACCCAAAAACCTAAACCCCCACCCCCATCACCCAAATATATATATATATATATATATATATATATAAGGCCATGATCATTTCAGAACCATAAATATTTACAGAACTCGCAAAACTCTTAATAAACAATCTTTTTATTTATATATTTTTATGTTTAGGATAATTTTATCATTTATTATGTGTATTTTTTACGATTACATACATGTTAAGAGTAATTTTATCATTTTTATGTAATTAGTTATGACACATATATATAATTTTGGCAATTAAACATATGTAAACTATTTTTATGATGTATGTAATCAAAGAAATACATATAATAGATGATAAAAAGATCCTAAATACAAAAACTTATATATAAAATGATTGTTTATTAGGAGTTCTGAAAGTTCTATAGTTATTTAGAGTTCTGAAATGAACTCAACCCTATATATATATATACATATAGGGAGAAGATCATGCGAGAACCACCTCTTATTGCGAGAACCGCGAGAACCAATGTGAACACAACCAAAAATGCCTAAAAATAGCTAAAAATCACACAATTTTTTTTAATATTTTTTATATAAAAATCGCTACTTTTCGAAGCAAAAAAAAATAAAATAAAATTTTTTTTCCACTAAAAGTAGCGATTTAAGCATAAAAAATATTAAAAAAAAAATTTATATTTTTTTTAGATTTTTTTGGGGGTTTAGTTTTTAGCATTTTAGCTGGGGGGGGGGGGGGGTTAGGTTTTTTTTGGGGGGGGGGGGGGGGTGGGTGGGGGTTAGGTTTTTTTAGCTATTTTAGGTTGTGTTCACATTTGTTCTCGCGGTTCTCACAATAAGGGTGGTTCTCGCATGATCTCCTCCCTGTATATATATATATATATATATATATATTTAGTGGGTTTTTTTAGGAGCCTTTGTACCCTTTTTACAATTAGGAGCCTTTGTATTTGATCCTAATCCGTGATACCAAATACATCCATAATCAACATCCCGCTGTAATGCGCGGGTTGCATTAAATCGTTAACTACAAATAGAAAGTGTAGTTCGAGACTTGTTAATTACAGAAAACAAAATAAATTTGAATTAGATATTTAACCATTAATTAACAAAATAAAGCTAATCTTTGACAAAAATAAAGTTTCATGAACGATAATATACATAGATATATATTAATCATAACCATCACTGGTGCTCTAGCGGTGGTCATGGATATCTAACTTTTACCTATGGTGGGACCGGGTGAATTTTCCCCTCCAGGTCTCAAATTCAAGTCTGGGTGATAGGGGTTTCTCATTGAGGGTGTTAAATTAAGGATCTATTGTATGAGGGGGCTCTCTAGCGCGGACTCAGTTAAGACAACGTATGCTAGACCTTCTGATATTCGCGAATAATTCACACATTTAAAAAAAAATGTATCTTAATCATGATAAAATATATCGTATAACATAAACAATGTTAAGTACTACGAAATGGGTAATTAATTAGAATCGTAGAGTAGAGTACAGGGAAGGGAGTGAAGATTTTGATCAATCGGATGGTGATGTAGGGTTTACTTGTCTTGGCATGAAAATGACCCCTCAACCATGCACATGATCTTCTCCACGACTCCACGCCTCACCAACCATAATCGAGTATATTGACTTTCCAATTTTTTTTGTAAAACATTATTAATGCCAAAACATACGTATTGGATAATCGAGTATATTGACTTCCCATTTTTTTTTTAAACATTATTAATGCCAAAACATACGTATTATTACAATTATATATATATATATATATATATATAATATATATATATATATATATATATATATATTGTTAACCAGGGCTGATGAATAGTAACGTTATTTTTATAATAATATATAGTTTTTTTTATTATTTTTTTATTTAATTTATTATAATAGTTTATTATTATATTTACTTTTAATAACATATTTTTCTTTTTTTAAAACATATATTTCCTTTACCTTTTTTTTTAATAATTGTTTTTTTTTTCTTTTTTTGAACATATATTAATTTGATACTTCTTTAATAATTTACATTTATAACTTTTTTCTAAAAACTTAAGTACGTAGTTGTGCTTGATTTCTTTCCCTGACATTCCGTTATAAGTTTTGCTAAAAACAAAGTTGTACTCAAAATAAAGTATTTATTTGGTATAATAAAACTGTACGATGATGAACTAAATTGTTCTAATGGTTTCACTTTCTGAACAATATGCTTTCTTTTTAAATCACGTTTGTTTTACATTATCATTTGTTCGGTTTCGCTACAACGCGCGATATAAAAAAAAACTAGTACTATTGGAATGTCTCAGCGCTCAGTCACGAAAATTTTTATTAGTGTTAGTTGGGTTAGTTATATATGGCCACTGTTAAAGAAAACCTAAAATATAAAGCGTGATATATTTTTTTTTTCTCGTGTTGGTTTGATTCATTACGATATTTGCACTCGGTACAGCAATTTATAAAGAAAAATCAAATTAAATAAAACTTAAATGTGTTAAATGTATATATTATTTAAAGTATACGGGGTGAAATTTAACATAAAAAAAATTCTATTAATAACTCATCAAAAGTTATAGGTATAGTGGGACTTTTGGCGCTTCGCGACGTGTTTTTTGATCGGTATCGATTTGATTTATTATGGTATCGGTACGATACAGTCAATCAGTCGGTATAGCAACCGAATGAGATAAAAACGAATACCGATGCAAATACAACTTCGTTTCCTGGTGCCGATATCAATCTTATTCGATCGGAATCTGTTCGATTGGCCCACTTCACCAGTAGGGATGTCAAGAAAACCATAATAACGAATGCAGTACCGATATTATTCGGGCAGTATCGGTTTGGTTTCCCACGGTAGAACCAAAATTGAATTATATTTGACGTGTTCACTTTTGAATAAAAAATTTAGCGAAACGTTGATTAAAATAAGCACATCGCAACTGTAAAATCAGATATTATAAAATAATGAAAAGGTTTAACGGACGAAAATAGTACACGACGTCACATAAAAAATTGTGAGGCATATCTAATGACATGTACATTTTTATTCGATCACTTGTATAGTGCTATTTACAACTAGATTGTGAAGATATATAACATCGGTATTTAGATAAAATAAGACATGCCACAAAGGTACATTCAGAATTTTTTAAAACATTGTATCTTAAAAGTTATGAAAGGAAAAATAATATACACCCAAAGTCATTAAAAATAAGGGATACCGGATTTAAAGAACCCGAACTTTCACCATTTGCCTGATAACACTCCCGACTTATAACTAGTACCACGCCACTCCCACTTTCAACTTATTTTCCTCTATGACTCCCAAACTAACTGAACTCTAACCCAGTTAGTTAGCTGATGTCAGATGTCACATTACTAAACAAGTGTCTATCAGATGCCACACCATCAAAAAGCAACATCAAATGGCACGTCAACAAAAAATGTTGTAACACCCAACTAACGGCACAAACGTTGAGGCGTCACGGATAGATTATTCAATAGCACAAGACAACTAATTAAAATTGAAAGAATAAATTACAAGTTTTGTCCTTTATCTTTACACCAAATTTCAGGCGATGTCCTTTGGCGCAAAAGTTAACAAGTTTTGTACTTAACGTTTCAAAATCATGCATGTTATGTCCTTTAGCCCTAACACAGTTAGATTTTTTGGTTAAATCTAATCATGTGCCTTGCACATGAGGGTATTCTTGTCATTTCACCTCTCCAAGGACTTTTGAGTAAATAATATATATACAAGGACTGATTGTGTAAAAAAGTAAAAGAATAAAATATTAATAAGTTATCACTGCATTCTCTTTTTCCCTCTTTATCACACACTCTCTACTCTCTCTCTCTCTCTCTCTAAAAATTAACCTCTACAACACACACTCTCTCTCTCTAAATACCTCACCCCTCTCTCATCCTCTTACATTACTAATCCAACGTACCTCTTCCGACCACCACAATCTGCCGCAAGAGAAAGATGTACTTTCTGCTACGGCAACAGGGGGCGAAGGGTTCTAGTTCCTTTATTATGTGCAGCGTTATCTATTGGTGTCCGGATTGCTGCTAGATGGGCTGGATATCGGCATTTAATATGGATGGTGGTCTGAAAGATCTTCATAGATATAAATGTATTTGAGTTAATGCTTTGAAATTGTTTAGTCAGAAGGTGATAGGGCTGTAAACGAGCTGAGTCGAGCCGAGCTAGACCCAGCTCGAGCTTGGCTCGAACTCGATTCGAGCTGGCTCGGCTCGAGCTCGACTCGATTAGAATTCGAGCTAGCTCGGCTTGGCTCGATCTAGCTTGAACTAACAAAGAACCGCAAAATTTACTACTTAAAAAGCCTTTAAAATGAATTTCCTCATAGACTAAGGTCCATAATTGCCATTTAATTTAACCATTTGGCTAAATATGTAAGTATAAATAGTTAATTCACTTAGTTCATTGTCTTTACCTTCTTTTATAGGGGAGATACTCCCTTAGTTTTTGTTTTCTAAGCAACGTGGGAAAAAAATGAAGGATGTAAATCATATTGAGCCAGCTCACGAGCCGAGCCAGGCCAAGCTCGAGCTCGACTCGTTTACAAACCGAGCCGAGCCGAGCTGGCCCATTTACAACTGAGCCAATTTCAAGCCGAGCTTTATTCGAGCGAGCAGCGAGCCACGAGTTTTTGAACACCCCTAGAAGGTAATTATGTGGTAATGAGATTATATTTGTTATTGTTTAATGCATTTGAGCTCTCAAAAATTCCAATTTCTATAAACATATGAGCTCACTAGTGAGTTTGCATAGGGATTAGAACCAGAATTCCATATTTGAGCAAGCTTAGTGCGACAGAGATATGAAGTGGTCACAGGTTGGTTGATGGCAGCGGATTTCTGGTTTGCACTGGTTTGTGTTGGTGGTGATGGGGGTGCGATGAAGGATGGTTGTTGAACGGTGGTCTGTCTCAGAGTGTGTAGGAGGTGGTGGTTGGGGTGAGTGGCGGCAGGTGTGGGTGGGTGGTGGTGGTGGTGGAAAGTTGGAGAAAGAAATGAGAAAGATAAAAAAAAAGTATTTAATTATTTTAAATAAATTGGTAAAAAGACTAAAATACCCTTGGGTAACTAAATAAACCAAAAAATCTAACTAGGTTAGGGCTAAAGGACATAACGTGCATGATTTTGAAACGTTAAGTACAAAACTTTTCAACTTTTACGCCAAAGGACACCGCCTGAAATTTGATGTAAACGTAAAGGACAAAACTTGTAATTTACTCAAATTGAAATATGTATTAAATTCAAATTAAGTATCCAAACAAACCAAAAAGAAACAATTTGTTCACAAAACAAAACATAATCCGTATTATATTTATTTAGGTCCAAAAGCATCCTAAGATGGTAAAATCTTGAAGATAGATTCAAACATGATTACCTCAAACATGTATAAAATCAAGTGTCAACATATATATATGGTAAAATGATAAAACAATTCATATGGAATAGTATTGAATCTAACCAATTTGTAATACAAGACATGGCAAAACAAATGTATGTACACTTAAACCTTAGTTAACTGGCATGAAACCTGAATGTTCCCAAACAAACAAATGGTATGGTCGGTTTCTATAATTCTCAAATGAAACTCGCCAAACAGAAAAACCAAGGAGTTGGAATAGGTTGTCAATCCTATAGTGCTATAATAATATACAACCATTCGGCTTGGTCACAATTAATAATGTACTTGGTATTGGAAATAGTAAACCAAACATGCTCACATAAATAGCAACTAGAATTCATACAAGCCATAAAAGTAACTGAATTGTAATTGGTAATGGTAATGGAAAAACTAGTATTTGTATTGTAACACTCCAAAAAGTTAAATGTGAAAAAAAAGATTATGTAACTCAGCTTAGCTAGCAAAACAACCACACAAGCAGTAAGAAATGAAGATGTTGGGAGAATTCTCAAAATATTACCCTATCAAGTTCACATGATAGAGTTCAATTGGTATAACTTAGATTAATGTCTAGAACGTGCCAGAATTATAGAAAATTGGGGCTTCTATAACTAATTTGGGAATTATAGGGTTCTAAGTTTGAAATATACTTAATTAATTAATTAATAATAATATTGAATAAAATTATTATCAATTATTAAGTTAAAAAATTATTTATGATAAAAGGTATATTAAAAATAATTAGGGTAAATTACACTTTTCGTCCTTTATGTTTGTACCTAGTTGCAATGGATGTCCTTTACCTTTAATATTTACAGCCACAGTCCTTTATTTGGAAAACATGTTGCACCTTACGTCCTTTGCCCCTAACCTGGTTAAAATTTTCAGTTAAATATGACATGTGCAAGGCACATGAGGGTAAGGTGGTAATTTTACACAATTTATTTGAAATATATTTAATAAATAAAATAAAAAATCTGAAATTAAATTAAAAAATATATATGTATATAAAAGTGTTATTTCTCTCTCTCTCTCTCTTAACTCTCTTCTCTCTCTCTTAGTTCTATCTCTCTCTAGGTTTCCCACAACCACCACCACCATCATCATCCGGCATCATCGCCGTCGCCGGGAACCACCATCATCATCCGACATCATCCTTAAACAAATAAACCCTTTCTCAAATCTCAGTTCAGTTCTTTCTCATCTCAATTCATCTCAAATCTCAGTCTAGTTCTATCTTACTCATCTCAAATGATAGTTACATATGGCGATTTAACAGCAAACGCCGGATTCTGGCGGAGGAAGTAGCCGGAACACTTTTTCCGGTGGTTCACGGAGGGTTTACAAGTTGAAAATCCTGTTGCCGAACGGGATGACGGTATCGGTGAAGATTAGGGCTTTATCAATTAGGTCACACTTGACACTTCGTCCACGTTCTTCACTTCTCTCAAATTACAGCAAGCAGTCCAGTCCTAATCGTAGCAAATCGTCCCTATATTTGATGGCGAATTCCGATTCCGGTGACGGTGTTTATCGAATCGTCAATCGGAATTAGGGAAGGAAGGAGGACCGAGATGACTCCGTTGACGGCGGTGGGGTATTTCATTTTTCGATTCTGATGACGGTGTTTATCGAATCGTCAACCGGAATTAGGGAAGGAGGGAGGACCGAGATGACTCCGTTAACGGCAGTGGGGTATTTCATGCTGGCAAAATCATCTTCATCTTCCTTGTTTGTTGATTGCACTGCTGCAGAGTGAAGATTTTTGAAGGTAGGGAAACCCTAGAAATGGAGTCGATATGTGTTTGGTTGTTGATGAAACAGGGTACCTTTTGGAGAGCAAAATTGACACCAAAATCGGATATGGTTTGGTTGTTGATGTACAAAATTGACACAAATTGTGATTCTGAAACAAATTTTAGAACTGTATTTCTATGTTTTTCAAAGGTGTTGCATTTAAGTCTGCAATTTTACGGTGGCGATGAGGTGCTGGGAGTGTCGAAGTGGTGGGAGGGGTGGTGGTGGTAGGGCAGTGGCGGTGGTTGTGGAGATGGGAGATGGTCATGGTTTAAATGTGCAGGTTGTAGGTTATGACTGATCTGGGTTGCAGGTTGTAGAGGGATAGGAGTTTTCATTTTCAATTTGATTTGTTTTATTAATAAATCATTTTAGATAAATGAGTAAAATTACATAACTACCCTTATGTGCCTTGCACATGTTATATTTAACTGAAAATTTTAACCAGGTTATGGGCAAAGGACGTAAGGTGCAACATGTTTTCCAAATAAAGGACTGTGGCTGTAAATATTAAAGGTAAAGGACATCCATTGCAACTAGGTACAAACATAAAGGACGAAAAGTGTAATTTACCCAAATAATTAATAGGATATAATTAAATGAATAATTAGGCACAACACAACGAACTTGTTAAACGAAAGGAAATTTTAGTAAGAAACTTGTCAAGTAACTTGGCAAACCCTAATGGAGCGCAGCCGCCGGAAGATCATACCGGAGCAAATCCAACGTCGTATTACTAAATTTTTCGTGACCAATCTGCCAGAAAGGTGTAGTGGGAGTGATTAGGCTACTCAAGTTCGATTGTATGGACAGATTTTTTATATCTATATAGCAAGAAAAAGGGACAAAGGAGGTAACAAATTCGGATTCATCTCGATGCTCGATGTCAATGATAAGGAGGAGATGCTGAAGAATTTACGTAACATTCGCATGGGTGAAAACAAACTTTGGTTTAGCGTGGCCCGTTTTGTTCTTGAAGATGGAGAAATCAATAACAGCCAAGAGGAGAAGGGTAAACGATCTACATTCACCAACAACAAGCAACTGGTTCATGAGATCATAGAGACAATAACACATCGACCTTTGAGAAAGGTGAACGTTCGTTTAAGGAGATGCTTGTGGGTAAAACTATTACTGTTGATAGCAATGTCAATGCGTTTAACGGTCTGAATGGGAGAGCCCTGATCGCTAGAATGATTGATATGGACGCGTTGAAGAACATCAAGTTAATTCTGAATGAATTTTGTCCATCAAGGGGTACGGTTCAATATTTGGGAGGTTTAGACGTTTTGATTTCGTATGAGGATGCGGAAACGGCTCTAGTTGTGCGGGAAGCTGCCAAATCAATTTTGGGAAGATTCTCGATGATTAGTATATGGGAAGCCCAACCGTTAGGATTTTGAAAGGTTAGCATGGCTCAAAATACAAGGAATTCCGCTACATTTACTGTCTAACGAAGTTATTGACGCGGTAGGAGGTCTGTTTGGAAAAGTAGTTCACAAAGCCAATAGGTCGGTGGCCGATCCAGATTTGTCATTCGAATATGTTAGGGTTTTGGTAGGAGATGGTAAAAGAGTGTCGGAAGAGGTAGTGATGAATTGGAAGGATCGTAAATTTCGCGTATGGGTGATGGAGGAATTAGGCGAGTGTTTACCGGATTTTCTTGATGTTGAGGTTGAGCAGGATGCCAGTAACAATGAGGAATCGGAGAATGAGTCAGAAAAGTCGATGACTTCACTGGAGGAGGACCAACGAAGTATCGGTGATAATAACTGTGACAACTGGCACTTTTCTGTGTATTCCGTACAATGATAAACAGTAATCTGTACTTTAATGACTGTGTGTGATTGAATTAACAAGACGAATGATTTTCTGATTACTGTTATATACATACAATGGCATTTCATGTTGCAAGATTTTTATCATTACTACATGCAACACAGCATGGTACAATTAGTGCACAAAGCAAAGTTAGCACAGTTATCAGACAAACTAGAAGTACTGACGGGAGTTCAGTACGTAGACAGACGTGATGTTAAGACACAGAATGAGCCCGAAACCAAGAGTTACACTAGAATAGTGTGTAGGAAAGTAGGGATAATAAAACTGCTTACCTAGTGATGATTTAGGTGCCAGAAAGTGCTAGAAACACACTAAAACTGCAGAATTCTACAGAGAATAACCAAATTCAGCAATTTTCAACATTTTAATAACTAAATATAATGCAGAAATGTGGTTTAATGGTCCAGAATACTTTCCTAAGTGTCGGGAATCAAAACTGACATAAAAGACTACATAAAGCACACTAAACTGCGTAATTCAGCACCTTAACAAACCGGTAACCAACCGAACAACCGGACACTACCCGAAACACCAAATTTTCTCTAGAAGCATTGTTTTAACATTACCGAGCTAGTTATGGTCTCCGAACATCACAATACATCTTAAAACACAAAACACACTAAACACTAACTATGCCCTTGATTTCTAACTAGATTGTATAACTAGAAATTAAACCACAACTAGACCTCACCCCCCCCCCCCCCCTCAAATGACGGTCACAAGTGGACCCCCCCACTTGTGATTTCTTCTATATATTTTATTTGATATGTAATGTTATTAAAGGAACATAATGACCGTTGTTTAAAAGAATGTTGGGAAATCATTTATAAAAACCATGAGACATTGATCTTAGTTCATTTCACCACCTCAACATCACAATTCTTCTTCTTCTCCTTCCCTTAAGCTACGGCCCAACACCCTCACTCACACTCCTCCATTTTTCAAACCATTCAACACATTCTAAGGTGAACTAGAGGTATAAGAAGCATATCTAAGAAGTGTGGAAGCATTGAAACTTGAAGGACCTTCACATAGAGCTTTTATCCACCTTGTTTATCATCTTCATCATCTTGATCTCTTCCCTAGCCTTGTGCTAGTAGTAAGACTCTTATAATCTCATTTTACTTCTTATTATGATGGTTAAAAGGATATGCAAGATATTAAACATGAAGATCATAAAGAATCAAGAACATAACTCTTAACATAAAGCTCTAAATCATAAGAATCATTGTTGTTTTAGTGTATGTGTGCTTCTTGATTGTTGATTACTTGTGTTTATGATATTAAACCTCATATGAAATTTGCTAGATTGTGATTAAACACATGATCTAGCAAGTGAGAGGATGAACTTGTGAATAACCAAGATGATCATCCTTTATGTAAACATGAACTTGAAAGATGAAGTTGTTTTTATGAATGATGATGATTAAAACATGATATAAGTCTTGTAGAAGACTGATTTCAAAGATGATTTTCTCAAGAAACCAAGTTTATAAACAAGATTTACATAACCATGATTTTTAAAGAAACTAACCATGTTTTAGTGTTAAATCAAGTGTAGAAATATGTTGTTAACAAGAAAAATTCAAAAGAATGATTTTTAGAGAAATCATTTTACAAGTTGTGAAAGTATAAAATTTTCAAGGATGATATTTATAAACAAATAACCACACTTTTATGGGTAACTAAGCTTACTTAACAACATACTAAGTTACTACAAATTTTTACAAAAATTTCAAGTTCATGATGTAGTGTAATTTCATGATTTTGGCTCTTGGTAAGTATTGATTGAATTGTTGTTAATTTGTGATGATTTTAAAAGAAAATGATATGCTTTGAAAGCATGAAAACCTCAATTTTAAGGGGAAACTATGTCAAATTTATTCTAGAATTTAAACACTTAGAAAAATATTTTTAAACAAATGTTTATAGGTAAATTTTAATCATGGTTTTTCATATAAAAATTGCCATAAATTTTGCTACAAAAATTACGAATATTGGAGGTTGGTTTTTGATAAATAAAAGTGACTAAATATGTACTTAGGAAAATATATATTTAGATGTCACAATTTGTGTGATTACTTGTATATTATGTGTATTAGTTATATTATTTTAGCACTTGAAATAATATAACTTACCAAAATACCAAGAATTATAACACAAAATATTACCAAAATTCCAAGAAAACAAATATATAAATTATACCCAAAATTTGGATAAACCGAATAAGGAATATGAACTACATACATACTCCGGATTTAAATTCATATATATATATAAATATATATATTGACAAATAAGTTAAACGGTATTTTGGAAACCGGAGAAACGGAAATTATAATTTTTACAAGTGTTACACAAATATATCATATTTTTGTCAAGTAGAAAATTCATTATTTTTTAATAAAGAAAGGATATATATATTTTCTTGAGTTATTAGAAGATATATTATTTTGAAAAAAAATATATTTTCCTAAACAAAATTTAGAATATATTATTTTTGGGGTGAAAAATGGATTTATAAATATTTTCTAAGTTAATCTTGAAAATATATTATTTTTGAGGTTTATATGAAAATATAATTATTTTTGCCAAGGAAGAATTAAAATAATTTTCTATAAAAGTTTTCTTAAAATGTATATATTTTAAGAATACAAATTGGTGATTTTTATTGGTTAAAAATAATATTCCAGAAAATATAAATACAAAAATTTAAGTATAAGAATACTTAATAAATACAAGAAAATACGTATTCTCGTACGTACGAATACACACCGGAATACACCACAAATACTTGGAAAAATACACAAGGATAATTATACCCATAATTGGGAAATATTCACGAAAAGAATTGTAAAATGAACTAAGGCAAAATATATATTATTTTGACAATATTCAAAATAAACGGGTGAATATAATTTAAGTTAAAATATTAATATTTTAACTAATAATTATATACTTTGAAATATTATAATATACATCAATGATGTAACTCAAAATATACCAAGATTTCCAAAACAAGTCTTAATGAACAACTAATACAAAGAGTCGTTACACGACCTAAACGTCTAATAAAACATGGCACGTGTGTAGGTAGTTGTACGACTCGTAGGAGGACCTTTGAATATACAAGACAACTGGACGCAAACTTGTGAGTTCATGCCCCCCTTTTCTCTTAACTGTTCTCGGATTTATAACTCTCGGGGGTGAAATACATGTTACATATGTTTCAATGGTATGATATGGCTATGAAATGAACTATTAGATCATGTGAGCATAGGCTGAAAACTGAAATGCCAATAACTCTCATAAGAATCATGGACAAAGGTTAGATCTAACGGGTACGGCTGAGCCCCACTCATGGTCCTTATGTGACCACTTAGAGTGCTTTAGTGCCCCAGTCGAGGTGATTCGGCAACGATCAAGGGGATTTGACACAGTCAAGGTGATTTGATACGGTCAAGGGAATTTGACACAGTCAAGGTGATTTGACACAGTCGAGGTGAATTCGACACAGACAATAGCCTACTCAGAATGAGTACTCCCTATGTCTTCACATACATTAATGTCCTTGCAAAACATTAATTTATCTGTTCATAGACGATTTTCATACTTGTTTTCAAAGGAGTCTCTCAAATGTTTAAAAGTTTATCAGTACTCATACAAAATGCATAAACTCGCTCAAATTTTGTTGATGATTTCAAAATTACATGTATTTCAGGGAACAAGTTGGATCTTGGGCGCTGGTGTTGTTTCTGGATGAAAATTTCAAGTTTTGATGACATCCACTTTTGTTGGTTTGTAACTTAAATAAAGGTTGTGTAGTTTGAAACTTAAACGACTGGTGTTTGTAATGATTTGAACTTTATGAATGGATGAACATCATTTTGATCATATAGTTGTTTATTATAATCGAATACAATGAGAACCAATCAAGTCACACGCATACGCTTCCGCAAAAGTCAGGGTGTGACAGTTTGGTATCAGGCTTCGATTGTAGTGAACTAGGATTCCTTCTCGAGTCTAGACTACAATCACTAGGACTCTCTCACGAAAACATTTTTACAAAAAGGTTTTTCATTGCATTTACGAAAGCGCCAAGATCCACGAGTCAAACCTTTTTCAAAGAAAAGACAAGGCAAAGACATTAGTAGGGAGGAGAATACCCCAAATTAAAGTGCCAATTGAGGTATAGTCTACGTGAGATAAACTTGCCAAAGACAAAATGACCCCCCCCCCATCCGAAAGGACAAACGAGAGTTATATGTGACATGATGCATCTATTTGCCTGTTTATACTAAGTAACATATTTATTCATTAATATATATGCGTATAGTTGTACGGAATAATTATTGGCGTGAACGAGATACCTTCAACTCCGAATCCTGTTATTGTTTTTGACTCGCACAATGAGACTATCGACCTCGCGTTTATTACGAAGCTCATGGCTGGAGTGATTACCAAACGAGATCCTGAGCTAGTTTCCGTAGAAGATGGCTATTCTTCCCTCTCGAATGTGAAGGTGCCTGACTACGGTAGTGACGACGAGGCAGAGGAAGCAACCTTGGAATAACAACCTTATCAGTAGGATGAGGTCCGTGTGGCTATTGTGAAACAAGATTGACGACACTCTCGTCCAGTCAAGGAAGTTAAGATACTCATCTTGAAGGTGCCCCTCCAACTACTAGGAATTCTCCTTATTCCTAATACGTCTAAGCATCGTGCCTATTCACGCGTAACGATAACGGATGTTGGCACATGGACCACCACAATGGTCCTTTCCATGTCGGAGGTATAAGGACAAGTAGTGTCCCCTCTTTGGTTGATTATCTGCTTTGAACGAGGGAAAATTGCGGTGACCATGCAAGACAATTTATTATTACAGGGGACCACGTAATAACGACTTGTAGTGCATGAAAATCCTGGTGGACTCTACGGTTCAAGCTAATGATCACCACCCATCCAAAAATTTCTAAGTGTCCACACCTTCATCTAATAGAACAATACCTAGATAGTTGCTATAGCACTCTACAAAGTAGGAAATCTGTCTTTGCCTACTTCGTGTCTGACACTTCTACCCGTATACGAGTTGTTTGGGAACTGATATCTAGGCAAGTGAAGATGGCTAACACTCGGGAAAGATTCAGCAACTTTACACTCTCTATCACCCCTATATGTGGTAGAATTGCACAACTCCCATCCCTTGGGAAGTATACCCGTCTTTGTGAAACTAAAGACCTAAGAAAACCAGTGTAGAAGGAAAATAACTACTACTTTCATATTATGGAACTTGTATGACCGAGGTGACGTAACCTCGAGTTCATTTTGTTTTCCCTGTTAAAAACAATAAGTCAAGTTTTCAAGCATATATGAAAGCTCAGTGGTTGTTTTCTTACTTATACATTGTTGATTATATATGCATGTGATGTTAGGTGATTACATGTTTGCTTGTGGTGATATATACCTCATAAACGATTATTGAATGTTGTCTAACCTACCCCATACCTTTTTACCAGAAGAAAATGCCGCCCAGACATGACACAGACACCAATACATTACCAAGAACTGAGGCCGAACTCAATGAGCACATTTCCCAAGCTATAGCGCAGCATGAAGCCCTCCGCTCTGAACACAGCTGTGGCACTTCCGGAAATAACCCTCCAACTGGTAATGTTAAGTCACCTAGGACACATTACAAATCTTTTGGATATTTCAATTGCGCTTGTCAATGCTCACTCGAGAATTGTGTTGCGTGTGATACAGGCTGCACCTATAAACAGTTCCTGGACAGCAAGCCATTGAATTTTGATGGCACAAGAGGTGTCATTGCTTTTGTTCATTGGGCAAAAAAGACTGACTCCGTTCTGAGCATGAGTAAATGTTCGCCCGAGCAGAGAGTTACCTATATCTCAGGGTTGTTTTTGGATGGCGCACTCTCCTGGTGGAACCTTCAGGTTCAGACCCTTGGTGAAGCTACTACTTATGCACTGAGCTGGGACGAGCTCAAGGAATTGATGCGGAAGAAATACTGCGCCAGGGCCGAAATCCAGAAGCTTGAGACTGAGTTCTGGAATTTGAAAATGGAAGGGCCGAAGATTACTGAGTACGTCCAACGCTTTCACGACTTGTCTAGGGTTGTTGCCTACTTAGTCGAGCCTGAATTCAAGAGGATTGAACGATTCATTTGGGGACTTGCACCTCAAATCCTGAGCATGGTTACTGCCTCAAAGCCTCCAACCATCACAGAGGCTATCGATTTGAGTGTTACACTTACTGAAGAAGCTCTTCGTATGGGAAAGTTTTCGGGATCTGAGACAAACAAGAAAGAAACTCATGTGGAGTCATTGGGCGACAATAAAAGAAAGTTTTCGAACCTGAAGAAAGGCACCCAAGTCAGTTATGACAACTCTAATGCAAAAAAAAAAGAAGGGAAGTGAACCCGCCTCGTGGCATGAAAGCTTATGGAGCCACTAATAAGGCCGGTGGTATGGTTTATTTGGGGACTAAGCCGAGATGTGACGAATGCAAGTTTCACCATGAAGGTCGATGTCTAAGGCCTAAGTGCGACAGATGTGGAAAGGAAGGACACAACAAGGATGCATGTTGGGCAAAATATCCCAAACAAGGGGGAAATGATGGCTGCAACCAAGACGGAAACAATAATGGTAGAGTTCCAGGTTGCTTCAAATGTGGTGACGTGGGGCACTTTAGGAAAGATTGCCCTAGGAAGAACCAAGCGAGGAAGAGTCTTCACGATCAGAGCTAGTGAAGCACGCCAGGATCCAAATGCGGTTACGGGTACGTTCCCTACTAACCAACTCTATGCATTCATTTCGATTGACACTGGCGCCGACTTTAACCTTGTATCCTTAGAACTTAAGAACCTACTTGGCCTAGTTTCAAGTAGGATAGACGTTCCGTATTCTTTAGAATTGGCAAATGAAAGGTTAGTTAAAGCAAATGAGATGATTAAGGATTATATTTTGGAACTTAGAGAACAGGAACCTTCTATTACCTGTTGACTTGGGAAGTCATGATGTTGTAATAAGCATGGATTGACTATCCAAAGATGGAGCCGAAGTTGTTTGTCATGAGAAAATCATTCGCATCCCTCTTGCGCATGATGAAAACACTTAGTCCACGACCTTCATGCAGTTGATGCAAGGACGCTGAGCCCCATAAGGAGGTTGTCACAACCCCCGCCCCCTTATCTGTCCCGGGAACGGGCCGCCGCGAGCTCAGTGGCGGTGGTATCAATATTTATTAATTTGGCAGCGGAATTTACATCAGGACCGTAGTTAGGAAATGTTTATCAGAGTAAAACCACCATAATTGATATTAATAACCACATGGGCAAAACCCAAGTTTCTTATTACAATATATTTATAGGGACAAACCCTATTTTATTGAATTTAAAACATCGTTTATTAGGTAACTTTTATAGCCACTTATTTTCCAAGCCGTCAGTGCTCTCGAGCTGGCTTTTTCCCAGTTGGCTTTCACATTGTGTTACCTGAAACATGTTTTAAAAATATTTTGTCAGCGGGAAATACTGGTGAGTGAATCCTAGTTTAATCAAGAAACATTTTATCAGTTAAAACAGTATTGAGAGCGATCACATTGTTTATTTCTACACAATTACTCATTCAGTATTGTCAATCCTTGACTTGTGGGTCATATTACACATTGGCTAACTCGTTGTCCAATGGTAACGTACTGTCATTCCGACTTACTACTCGCAAGTAATAAATTTTGTATACAAAACCCCATAATACCGACAGTAATTGAAGAACTACAAAGAGTCAATCACCGCTTAATCACATTGTAAAATAATTAAGGTTTTGTAAAACATTCCAAAAAGGTTAACAAAAAGAGGATAAACTCACATTGCTATCTTAGACTTCGCGTAAGGGTTTCCTGGATATAATCTATAATTTATACAAATGTACATTGGTTAGTATCATAACCCTTTTTAAAATATTAATGATACCCTCCCCGAGACGGCATTCCAACAACTACGTCGGGCAGAACCACGACAGTTGTTACGGAACCCTAAATCAATCGGGCAGCGTATCTATTACGAAACTGGGGTTATAATACTTACAACGGAGCAGAAACTCACTAATTAGGGGTATAATACCCGAGTATAATAACTCTAATTCAGAAATTGTGTTTGAGATATGAAAATGGGACGAACAGACTGAAGATCCGAGGCCATCTATTTATAGTTGCTGAAACTGGTCCTCTCGCGGCCCGCGTAAAGGTAGACCAAGGTCTACGCGACCCGCGTTGACCCCAGGTTAAACATAGCTGGGCTGAGTCATCGAGTAGGCCTGCTGGGTGTTGGTCCACGTGGCCGCACCGGGCCGCGCCACCTTTTTAGTCTCTCGCGGCCCGCGTAAGTGTTAAGGGTAGCTTACGCGGCCCGCATTAACTTAAAAATCAACGAAATCTGATTTAAACCTCTATACCACCCGCGTAAGGTTGGGGTGGGTCCTACGCGGCCCGCCTCAACTTAATATTTCTTGTTTTTAATTTATTTTAAATGCTATATTGTATTTCGGGCTTGGTTTTCACGTACGGGGTGTATTTAAAAACATATAGGGGTATTCTAAATATATTTGGGGTGTCAGAAATATTTTTGGAGGGTTGATATATCTTGATACAACTCCTGGATTATTTAATAAAATATATAGTGTACTCACATTAAGTATAGTAACCCAATTCCACTTTATCCCTACGTCACGAGACAGAATCCCAACGAATTTAGGCAGAGCCTTGACATACGTTACGGGGCCCTACGTCACTTGGACAAGGTATCATTGATCAGGGGCTATAATACTTAAAATGGGGCAGGGCTTTATTATTATTATTATGAGTGAGATAAAAGTGGAATTCTAGACAGAGGGGTGAACGAGAGTGTAAGATATGAACAACTTGAAAGTATATGTCTTCTATTTATATGAATTCTGATAAGCTTACCTTTCACGCAATAGTGGTCTACTCTTTCAAAAGCGAGCCACGTACAATTTCCTTTAAATGCATTCAATCCACGTATTATACTTTGATTTATTCATTTATTTAAAATGAAAGATTAATTTCCTACATATGTGTAGGAATTCTAAGTACACAACATACACACACGTGCACTTGTCTCTTATTATGATATTATATATATTATTTTTATTATGGAAAATTACGTACACATTTGAATGTTATAGTTTATTTAATTAATATTATTGATTTATATACATTATAATTAATTCAATTTGCTTTACTTATTTGGCGCGTATAATTCTTGGAATATGACGTTTTATAAAATAATGAATATGCCATTAGGAAGAACATATTTTTATCTACATTTTGAACCAAATTTCATTAAAATAGAGTAGGTTTAAATATAATGTATTTTAATAATTAAACGATTCCTATGCCCGTCTAGGAAATTCATATTTCTACCGGTCAATTTACCCATTACCTATCCTTTTAATAACATAAGTATATATATAAATTTTGGGAATGTTACATCCTCCCCACCTTGTTTTAAATCTCGTCCTCGAGATTTCCTGAAATATGGATGAATATTTTTAGGTAGTCTAGTTTCTAGGTATATTCTGGTCCTTGTTTTGAATTTCACTTTACTTTGACCAGAACTATTCTCTATGTTTTGAGACTCTTATCTTCTCAAGAGTTTCTTAATGAAGGTAAACTTATTAGCGTAAGTGTTTAGATGTTTTGTGTCTTCGCACAACTTTTAGTTACAGGTTTCCTAAATCGTCAACATACTAAGGTAATGCAAGAGGAATTCTTAAACTTTCAATGACGTCCCAACTTAAAGAGTTCCTGTTGTTCATCTTATCGTACGAATTTCGAGACGGATGATCAAATGAAATAATGTTTGATATCGGAATTATAAACGTATACGAGAGATTCCTGATAAATAAGTCTAAAATTATCATTGACACACTTGTTCGTGATTTATTCCTAATTGTCAATTATGGTCTTTGGAATTCCTTATAGATATACATATATCTATATAATTATATATTTCACACACGAAAATGTACACATTATTCAGAAGATCAATGTATTTAACAGATTCATATTTCCAAAAATAGGTCCGACATCAGGTCATAGCACTATTTAGGGAATTCTATTATCATAACATATACCCCATCTCACCCGATCTTGCCGGAGAGGTAACCCCATTTCACCCGGTCTCGCCGGAGAGGTAACCCCATCTTACCCGGACAAGCTGGAGAGTCTACCGCACCATGCCCAGTTTTACCGGAGAGGTAATTATCATGGTATTTCCCATAAATAGACTTCTTCTCAAATTAGGATTTTGAAAGTACATAGTTTATTATAGTTTGTATCAAGAAACAAGGAAATCAGTATTCTCATGATGGATCATATTCTAGAACCGAGTAGTATCAATAAACAAGAAATAACAGTAGCCAAGTGTTATTGCTTATTTATCATACAAGCACTGTTCTAGTCATCATCCTCACGGAATCCCAATAACCATCACACTTTATCTATGCAAGTAATTGGCTTATCTCAAAGCTTTATACTAAGGCATTCTTCTTAGGTTCAAGTCTAAATACTGTCCTGGTTGTTACCAGTAAATATCAATATCCCAACTCTTTCATTTAAACATAGATATTATTATGGTTGTGATTTTCTTTTGGTTGGAGAATGGGGTTTCAAATATATCATTGTCTCCTATTGATACTATAGCTAGGTTCAATGTAATAAGTATGTTTACAGCTAACTTTATTTATGTTCATATATTGTTAGATTCCATCGCAAGGAATATTTTATTGAGACAGATGGCATTTTAAAACATAATGGGTGTCATGGCTTATTCTTATAATGACTCCATATTTTCATATGAATTACCAATGAAAATTTCTCTTATGTTTATCTTACAGAAGATATTATATTGGGTATACCATCAAGAAATTCTATTGGTTATATGCATATATGTGTATAGAATTTTCAAATTTCTAGTTAATATTAAACTTACGTAATATTTACACACATATATATAATACTAAATTATTTTATAAAAATAATACTATACATCCGATGGTATCCATCATCAAGCTTATTTCCATGACTTTATTTTATCCTTTGATAAAAGTAGTATATTGAAATAAACTTCTGTTTAAATTTATTGAACACAATATTTTGGAGTTTTAAGGATGGATCAATAAAAGATTTAAAGAAATGAATTACTCAAAATATGAACTTTCTGGACTCATGGGAATAAATTTATTTTTAACTAGTGGGTTGAACCATAAAGTATCAAAACTTAACTATCAATTTATTGTATATTATATTATTTATTCAAAGAAGTACTTATGGTAAGTAATACAGAGTTTGACGTTTCTAAAATTGATTCTAACTATATTTGAGTAATATACATGTATTGAAATATGCATGTATATCCCATACAATAATAATTTATTTAAAGATATTACAATATTAAAATTGTAATCTGATTTTTAAATAAAGTTTTATAAAGGACAAACGTACTAAACACACATTTGATTCAACTATTCTTTATGTGGGGCATCCATTTTTAATTCTAGTGTGAGAAAAATGAATGTTTAGGAACATTTTAACGTGTCAGGTAAAATAAATAAATAGATACTAAATTATTGATTTAAGTAGGATAAGAAAAGATGTTTTCACTATTGCAATATCCTTACTTCTAAAAATTTAATTATCTAATATTTTACCATAAGTAAATGTGCAAGGATCAAAAATATACAGTATATTATTTTCGTATAGTATAATATACTTATACTTATGAGAAGATAGGATTTGTATACATATTCTAGTAAAAATATCTAATAGCCTTGTTACATTTTAATAAACCCGCGACGGACTTATAACATAAATGCATATACTATTCTATATACTATATTACACTTATTAGAATTTATTACACCATGATATTTTATTAAAATTTTAGATATAAAATATATCTTTTACTTACTGTACTATCTTATAGTAAAATATACTATTCATATATCATTGTAAAATGTTTTATCATTATACTAATAATATATCATTTTATAATGTTTTATCATTATAAAATGTTTTAACCAACTGGGGTAGCCCAGTTGGCCACCGACACTCACCTCTTCCCAGAGGTACCGGGTTCGAGTCTTGGGAGTGGCATATGTCGCCCAGGGTAAGAACTCGGCATGGGGAAGTCACCGCGGAGCTAGCTTGGTCGGGTAGCGGCTCCCGGAGTGAGATCACTCCGGCGGTTGGGATGACCGTGCACTATCCCCCCCTAAAAGGTACGGATGAACTCAAATATTATGAGTTATAAAATTATAAGTGTGATATATAAGTCAAAAATGTATTTGACTTACTGTACGAGTCGAATATTTGAAAAAATTTATATTAGATTTTAGATATCAAATTATTTTCCAACCGAAAACCATGTAGGATAGATACCCATATGTACTAGTGGATTTCTATTTTTTTTTTTTTTAGGCAAACCAACAAACCATGTGCTAATATACAAACCAAAATCAAAACTTCGCAACTACTTAGGGTAAGTTTAACATCCAATTTATCAACTCCACTCATTTACTAATATTGTATTATTTAACTATTATACATCAGCCAGCTGACTCGAATATTTTTCTTTATAATTTAGGATACACAATCCTGTAACTAATATAACTGGTTAATCTTATAATTATTCCCAAGCATAAGACCTATCTTGGACATACCTTAATATTAAAGATTTGTAGAAATGCTTTCAACGTTTAGTTAGGCTTTTCTACATAGTCCAACCAATCCAAATCTCTTAAAAACTTTAAATGATTTTATTAAATCATGAATACCCATCATATTCATTTAACCATTTATTTTATTACTAAGTATTTCAATAGAAACTTTTACAAGTAATCCCAGCATCAATTATTTCATAAAACTATGAAAGTATGAAGTCTTATGGTCAACTAGTTATAAACCAGAAATGATAAAATAGAGTGAGAAATTGGTACACCTGGGTTTCAAAACTTGCTTTGGCTAGATCCACTAAAGCAATCTTTTAAAGATTTTATTACTTCTTAGAATCCTTTCGGTTAATTTAATAGCTTCGGTTTTATTTATTGGAATATAAATTATTTTGAAACAATATTATTAAAACTACAAAGTTTTAAAGCTTTATACCATATATTTCAATATGTATTTTAAACCAAAGTAAATAATTGGTTCCAAAAAGAGAATCATAAACATGACTGCTTTGTTAATAACTAACTTAGTTTGATGTATATTATAATATTATTTGAGTGGGTGGTATTAATTATCACAGACAAATTTCTAGTACAAACATTTGGGTACAATCATAAAATAGATTGATTAAAAACGGCAAACATTGCGACTCATATATATATATATATATATATATATGTATGTATATATTTATTACAAACTACAACTGGAATTCAAAATATACAAGTGATTATACATCCGTAACTTATTTTAGTCAATCTAAGTTATAGAAGTATTATGCTCAACATGCTTTTGTATAAGGTTTATTCTATCTCGGGTCTCTACTAAGTTGTTATCTAATGGGCAAAGTTCCTTTAAAGTTTCTAGCTCATAGGTGGCATGAGTGCTGGTACTAGTTTGGCCGTTCGACTATTTAATATAAGTTAGCATTTACTGCTGTAGTGGCTAACATATGGAGATTTACCCATTATCCATCTAGTTCATTTTCTCCTAGTGAGTTATTGTCTGCTTCCTGAGTTTGTGCATTTACTTCCTGATTGATTATCGTTCCTTTTGGTTGTGACTTCTTTATTTTCTCTCGACTTTTGCTAATAATCCAACTTCTTTTCTTAGTGGTAATTGATTTCTTAGACTGTGCCTTACGAATAAATATTCCTTCCTCAATATCTGCTGAGTATCCTGAGGGAGTTGGTTGAAATGAGGTTCCCTTATCTTTTGGTGAACTATCTAGTTGACGATAGATATCCGAAATTCTTTGCTTACCCATACTGTAGACTAACAAATAGTCAAATAACATAAAACACATAATCACATAAGTTATTTCCTAACACATAATTTAAAATTTAAGTGTCAGCAGAACACTTCTTGTGTTTGAGAATACTTACAACAGAGCAGAACCTCGCTAATTAGGGGTATAATACCCGAGTATAATAACTCTAATTCAGAAATTGTGTTTGAGAAATGAAAATGGGACGAACAGACTGAAGATCCGAGGCCATCTATTTATAGTTGCTGAAACTGGTCCTCTCGCGGCCCGCGTAAAGGTAGACCAAGGTCTACGCGGCCCACGTTGACCCCAGGTCAAACATAGCTGGGCTGAGTCATCGAGTAGGCCTGCTGGGTGTTGGTCCACGTGGCCGCACCGGGCTGCGCCACCTTTTTAGTCTCTCGCGGCCCGCGTAAGTGTTAAGGGTAGCTTACGCGGCCCGCATTAACTTAAAAATCAACGAAATCTGATTTAAACCTCTATACCACCCGCGTAAGGTTGGGGTGGGTCCTACGCGGCCCGCCTCAACTTAATATTTCTTGTTTTTAATTTATTTTAAATGCTATATTGTATTTCGGGCTTGGTTTTCACGTACGGGGGGTATTTAAAAACATATAGGGGTATTCTAAATATATTTGGGGTGTCAGAAATATTTTTGGAGGGTTGATATATCTTGGTACAACTCCTGGATTATTTAATAAAATATATAGTGTACTCACATTAAGTATAGTAACCCAATTCCACTTTATCCCTACGTCACGAGACAGAATCCCAACGAATTTAGGCAGAGCCTTGACATACGTTACGGGGCCCTACGTCACTTGGACAGGGTATCATTGATCAGGGGCTATAATACTTAAAATGGGGCAGGGCTTTATTATTATTATTATGAGTGAGATAAAAGTAGAATTCTAGACAGAGGGGGGAACGAGAGTGTAAGATATGAACAACTTGAAAGTATATGTCTTCTATTTATATGAATTCTGATAAGCTTACCTTTCACGCAATAGTGGTCTACTCTTTCAAAAGTGAGCCACGTACAATTTCCTTTAAATGCATTCAATCCACGTATTATACTTTGATTTATTCATTTATTTAAAATGAAAGATTAATTTCCTACATATGTGTAGGAATTCTAAGTACACAGCATACACACACGTGCACTTGTCTCTTATTATGATATTATATATATTATTTTTATTATGGAAAATTACGTACACATTTGAATGTTATAGTTTATTTAATTAATATTATTGATTTATATACATTATAATTAATTCAATTTGCTTTACTTATTTGGTACGTATAATTCTTGGAATATGACGTTTTATAAAATAATGAATATGCCATTAGGACGAACATATTTTTATCTACATTTTGAACCAAATTTCATTAAAATAGAGTAGGTTTAAATATAATGTATTTTAATAATTAAACGGTTCCTATGCCCGTCTAGGAAATTCATATTTCTACCGGTCAATTTACCCATTACCTATCCTTTTAATAACATAAGTATATATATATATATATAAATAAAAATTTTGGGAATGTTACAGAGGTGGATTGCGAAATCCCACATTGGTCATAAAGGCACAGAAATGCCTTCGAAGAGGCTGCATAGCCCTTCATTGTTCATATTGTCGATAAGGAAACCAATGAGCCAGAGCTAGGAGACATCCTCGTCATAAAGGGAATTCTGGAAGTCTTTCCCGAAGACTTGCCTGGGTTACCTCCACAGCGACGAGTGGAGTTTAGGATAAAGCTAGTGCTAGGAGTGGCACCCGTGGCGAAGGCACCCTACCGAATAGCTTCGTTCGAGATACAAGGACTAACGACTCAACTACAAGAACTGCTAGAACAAAGGATTCATCAGACCAAACTTCTCACCTTGGGAAGCTCCAGTGCTATTCGTTAAGAAGAAAATTGGCAATTTCCGTTGTGCATCGACTTCAGAGAATTAGATATCAAGGATCGGTATCCTTTGCCAAGGATTGATGACTTGTTCAACCAATTACAAGGTTCTACTCGAAGATCGACTTGAGATCAGGGTAGCATCAACTGCGAATACAAGAAGAAAGTATCCCTAAAACGACCTTTAGGACTCGATATGGACATTTCGAGTTCCTTGTCACACCATTTGGCTCAACAAACACACCGACAGTATTCATAGATCTCATGAATAGGGTGTGCAAGCTGTACCTGGATAAGATCGTGATTATATTTATTGATCACATTCTTGTTTGCTCAAAGATCAAGGAAGGTCATGAGCAACATCTGCGAGCTATCTTGGAGCTTTTGTAGAAAGAACAGTTAGATGCAAAGTCGCTGAGGTGCGAATTTTGGATTCGCGAGGTGCAAATTCTAGGTCACATGGTAAGTAAGAATGAAATCCATGTAGACCCTGCTAAGAAGGGAGCAATCAAGAACTGGGAAGCCCCAAGGACGCCAACTATGATACGACAATTTCTGGGGTTAGCAGGCTATTACAGACGAATCATAGTGGACTTTTCAAAGATTGCTCAACCGCTAACAACCCTAAGCTAGACGGTACCCATCTTGCCTTTACCTGACAGTACCGAGGGATTTGTGGATTATGGTGACACTTCTTTACAAGGTCTCGGTTGCGTGTTGATGCAACGAGACAAAGTCATCGCGTACACGTCACGACGATCGAAGGATCATGAGAAGAACTACACCATGCACAACTTGGAACTAGGTGCGGGGTATTGCTTGTTGAAGAATTGGCGTCATTACTCGTATGGAAAATGCTGCACGATCCTTATGGATCACAAGGGTGTGCAGCACATCTTTGATCAGAAGGACTTAAACATGAGATAACAAAGATGGATTGAGCTACTGAATGGTTATGGTTGTGAGATTAAGTATCACCTAGACAAGGCGAGCGTTGTAGCAAACGCCTTGAGTCACAAGGAACGCGCAAAGTCTCTAAGGGCGCGAGCCTTAGAGATGACAACACAAACCTATCTCACCGTTTGGATTCATGAAGCCCAACAGGAAGCATTTAAACCAGAGAACTTACGAGCGAAAATCACTGCGTGGTATGGGAGTGAAATTGGTTCGAGGAAGGTGGAACAATGTATTTCGTAGAACGAAATTGGGCACCATCCTTCGGCAATCTACGGACACTTATTCTGGACGAAGCTCATAAGTCGAGGTACTCAATCCGTCCTGGATCTGACAAGATGTACCCAGACTTAAAAGATTGGTATTGGTGGCCCAAGATGAAAGCCGACACGCTGTATATGTGGGTAACTGCCTTACTTGCGCCAAAGTTAAGGCTGCAACAACCGAAGGTTCCCTTCTGGAAGTGGGAACAGATCTCTAGGGACTTCATTACAAGGCTACCAAGAACACAAAGAGGACACGATATGATTTGGGTGATTAGTGATCAACTCACCAAGTCTGCACATTTCCTACCGATCGGTGAGGAAGGCAGCACAAGGAAATTAGCAGAGGTTTATCTTAGAGAGATTGTGGCACGTCATGAAGTGCCAGTTTCTAACTTATCCAACCAAGATGTTCGTTTTGTGCCAAGGATATGGCAGACGTTTCAGAAGGCGTTTGGGTCATGGTTGAACCTTAAGTACTGCATTTCACCCTCAAACGGACGGCCAGAGTGAACGAACGATACAGACTTTGGTAGACACGTTACGTGCTTGTGCGACGAACTTTGGTGGAAGTTGGGATACTCACTACCCTTAGTGGAGTTCTCCTGCAATAATAGCTATCACACCAGCACCCAGGCCGCCCTGTTTGAAGCTTTATATAGACGTAAGTGTCGGTCTCCGCTGTGTTGGGCAGAGACCGGGGACAAATAACTTTTTGGCCCAGAGTTGGTTCAGGAATCTACAGACAAGATCATTCAGATACGTGGTCGTATCAAGTCAGCACGTGATGTACAGAAAGGCTACGCCGATAAGCGGCGGAAACCGTTGGAAATTGAGGATGGAGATATGGTTTTAATAAAAGTCTCACCTTGGAAAGGGCGTGGTATGATTTGGAAAGCGTGGGAGGTTGAACCCACGGTATATTAGACCTTTTGAGATCCTGGAAAGGATCGGAACCATTGCTTACAAGCTGAAACTTCTAGAAAAACTAAGCAGTGTTCACGAAACGTTTCACGTGTCTAGTCTTTAGAAGAGTCTGACTCAAGAAACATTCGTTATTCCCGCAAACAAGATTCACATCAACGACAAACTCCAATTTACTAAAGAACATTTTAAGGTTACGGACTAGAAGTCCACAAAACACGGAGAAATCGTTTTAAACTTGTTAAAATTCGTTGGAATTCACGTCATGGCCTAGAATTTACTTGGGAATATGAAGACCGAATCAAGTCTAGTATTCACATCTATGTCACAACTCCCTTGCAGCCGATAACACAGCTTGAATTTCAGGACGAAATTCTTTTAACGGGGGGAGAATGTGACAACTGGCACTTTTCCGTGTATTCCGTACAATGATAAACAGTAATCTATACTTTAATGACTGTGTGTGATTGAATTAACAAGACGAATGATTTTTTGATTACTGTTATATACATACAATGGCATTTCATGTTGCAAGATTTTTATCATTACTACATGCAACATAGCATTGTACAATTAGTGCACGAAGCAAAGTTAGCATAGTTATCAGACAAACTAGAAGTACTGACGGGAGTTCAGTACGTAGACAGACGTGATGTTAAGACACAGAATGAGCCTGAAACCAAGAGTTACACTAGAATAGTGTGTAGGAAAGTAGGGATCATAAAACCGCTTACATAGTGATGATTAAGGTGTCGGAAAGTGCCAAAAACACACTAAAACTGCAGAATTCTGCAGAGAATAACCAAATTCAGCAATTTTCAGCATTTTAACAACTAAATATAATGCAGAAATGTGGTTTAATGGTCCAGAATACTTTCCTAAGTGTCAGGAATCAAAACTGTCAGAAAAGACTACATAAAGCACACTAAACTGCGTAATTCAGCACCTTAACGAACCGATAACCAACCGAACAACCAGACACTACCCGAAACACCAAATTTTCTCTAGAAGCATTGTTTTAACATTACCGAGCTAGTTATGGTCTCCGAACATCACAATACATCTTAAAACACAAAAACACACTAAACACTAACTATGCCCTTGATTTCTAACTAGATTGTATAACTAGAAATTAAACCACAATTAGAACCCCCACCCCTCAAATGACGGTCACAAGTGGACCCCCCCCCCACTTGTGATTTCTTCTATATATTTTATTTGATATGTAATGTTATTAAGGAACATAATGACCATAGTTTAAAAGAATGTTGGGAAAGCATTTATAAAAACCATGAGACATTGATCTTAGTTCATTTCACCACCTCAACATCACAATTCTTCTTCTTCTCCTTCCCTTAAGCTACGGTCCAACACCCTCACTCACACTCCTCCATTTTTCAAATCATTCAACACATTCTAAGGTGAACTAGGGGTGTAAGAAGCATATCTAAGAAGTGTGGAAGCATTGAAACTTGAAGGACCTTCACATAGAGCTTTTATCCACCTTGTTTATCATCTTCATCATCTTGATCTCTTCCCTAGCCTTGTGCTAGTAGTAAGACTCTTATAATCTCATTTTACTTCTTATTATGATGGTTAAAAGGATATGTAAGATATTAAACATGAAGATCATAAAGAATCAAGAACATAACTCTTAACATAAAGCTCTAAATCATAAGAATCATTGTTGTTTTAGTGGATGTGTGCTTCTTGATTGTTGATTACTTGTGTTTATGATGTTAAACATCATATGAAATTTGCTAGATTGTGATTAAACACATGATCTAGCAAGTGAGAGGATGATCTTGTGAAAAACCAAGATGATCATCCTTTATATAAACATGAACTTGAAAGATGAAGTTGTTTTTATGAATGATGATGATTAAAACATGATATAAGTCTTGTAGAAGACTGATTTCAAAGATGATGTTCTCAAGAAACCAAGTTTATAAACAAGATTTACATAACCATGATTTTTAAAGAAACTAACCATGTTTTAGTGTTAAATCAAGTGTAGAAATATGTTGTTAACAAGAAAAATTCAAAAGAATGATTTTTAGAAAAATCATTTTACAAGTTGTGAAAGTCTAAAATTTTAAAGGATGATATTTATAAACAAATAACCACACTTTTAAGGGTAACTAAGCTTACTTAACAACATACTAAGTTACTACAAATTTTTACAAAAATTTCAAGTTCATGATGTAGTGTAATTTCATGATTTTGGCTCTTGGTAAGTATTGATTGAATTGTTGTTAATTTGTGATGATTTTAAAAGAAAATGACATGCTTTGAAAGCATGGAAACCTCCATTTTAAGGGGAAACTATGGCAAAATTTTTCTAGAATTTAAACACTTAGAAAAATATTTTTAAACAAGTGTTTATAGGTAAATTTTAATCATGGTTTTTCATATAAAAATTGCCATAAATTTTGCTACAAAAATTACAAATATTGGAGGTTGGATTTTGATAAATAAAAGTGACTAAATATGTATTTAGGAAAATATATATTTAGATGTCACAATTTGTGTGGTTACTTGTATATTATGTGTATTAGTTATATTATTTTAGCACTTGAAATAATATAACTTACCAAAATACCAAGAATTATAACACAAAATATTACCAAAATTCCAAGAAAACAAATATATAAATTATACCCAAAAATTGGACAAACCGAACAAGGAATATGAACTACATACGTACTCCGGAATTAAATTCATATATATATATATATATATATATGTATTGACAAATAAGTTAAACGATATTTTGGAAACCCGAGAAACGGAAATTATAATTTTTACAAGTGTTACACAAATATATCATATTTTTGTCAAATAGAAAATACATTATGTTTTAATAAAGAAAGGATATATATATTTTCTTGAGTTATTAGAAGATATATTATTTTGGGGTGAAAAATGGATTTATAAATATTTTCTAAGTTAATCTTGAAAATATATTATTTTTGAGGTTTATATGAAAATATAATTATTTTTGCCAAGGAAGAATTATAAATAATTTTCTATAAAAGTTTTCTTAAAATGTATATATTTTAAGAATACAAATTGGTGATTTTTATTGGTTAAAAATAATATTCCAGAAAATGTAAATACAAAAATTTAAGTATAAGAATACTTAATAAATACAAGAAAATATGTATTCTCGTACGTACGAATACACACCGGAATACACCACAAATACTTGGCAAAATACACAAGGATAATTATACCCATACTTGGGAAATATTCACGAAAATAATTTCAAAATGAACTAAGGCAAAATATATATTATTTTGACAATATTCCAAATAAATGGGTGAATATAATTTAAGTTAAAATATTAATATTTTATCTAATAATTATATACTTTGGAATATTATAATATACATCAATGATGTAACTCAAAATATACCAAGATTTCCAAAGCATGTCTTAATGAACAACTAATACAAAGAGTCGTTACACGACCTAAACGTCTAATAAAACATGGCACGTGTGTAGGTAGTTGTACGACTCGTAGGAGGACCTTTGAATATACAAGATAGCTGGACGCAAACTTGTGAGTTCATGCCCCCTTTTCTCTTAACTGTTTTCGGATTTATAACTCTCGGGGGTGAAATACATGTTACATATGTTTCAATGGTATGATATGGCTATGAAATGAACTATTAGATCATGTGAGCATAGGCTGAAAACTGAAATGCCAATAACTCTCATAAGAATCATGGACAAAGGTTAGATCTAACGGGTACGGCCGAGCCCCACTCATGGTCCTTATGTGACCACTTAGAGTGCTTTAGTGTCCCAATCGAGGTGATTCGGCAATGGTCAAGGGGATTTGACACAGTCAAGGTGATTTGATACGGTCAAGGGAATTTGACACAGTCAAGGTGATTTGACACAGTCAAGGGTAATTTGACATAGACGAGGGGATTCGACACAGACAATAGCCTACTCAGAATGAGTACTCAGTATGTCTTCACATACATTAATGTCCTTGCAAAACATTAATTGATCTGTTTATAGACGCTTTTCATACCTGTTTTCAAAGGAGTCTCTCAAATGTTTACAAGTTTATCAGTACTCATACAAAATGCATGAACTCGCTCAACTTTTGTTGATGTTTTCGAAATTACATGTATGTCAGGGAACAAGTTGGATCTTGGGCGCTGGAGTTGTTTCTGGATGAAAATTTCAAGTTTTGATGACATCCACTTTTGTTGGTTTGTAACTTAAATAAAGGTTGTTTTGTTTGAAACTTAAACGACTGGCGTTTGTAATGTTTTGAACTTTATGAATGGATGAACATCATTTTGATCATATAGTTGTTTATTATAATCGAATGCAATGAGAACCAATCAAGTCACACGCATACGCTTCCGCAAAAGTCAGGGTGTGACAATAACGATGACGTCACCATGACGGGGGTTGACTTAAATTTAGAAAACACGGATGGTTGTTAGTGCATACGTCTGTCGACTTCGTCTTGTATCGAGTCTTGTATTGTATTAGATAGATCAGGGCACGCAAAATGAGAAAATGAGTTTATAGGTAATTTCGCACGAAATTACACTAGGTAATTTCGCACGGAATTATATTTCGTGTGAAATGTGATTTTGTGTGAACTGGTCCATCCGAAATTACCATGCTTATAAATAGGTGCCTTGTGATTTCGTTTGGAATAGTTCTGATTTTCCGGTTTGAGAGCCGAAGTGCTGCCGAAGTGTCGAATCGCTGTAAAACTTTGTCAAATCAATCTAAAGACAGTTTAAAGTGATATTCTAGCTGAATTGAACTTGATACGTCTGTTTCCGCCTTTCGTATTAAGAAAAACTCTTCTGATCGACTCATTCGGGTCAGAAAACGATCTTACAAGTGGTATCAGAGCTCAGGAAGAAGAGTTCTTACCAATTCAGCTGCAAATTCTGATTTCTACAACTTCTTTTCAAAATTAAACTTGTTTTCACGGTCAAAATGTCTTGAATTTCACACATATTGTACGAAATTGTGTTTTAACAAACCCTTGAAAGTTTCAGACTTAAAATCGGACTAAAACCTTATCCATTTTGGAAAAAACAGCTCGAGATGATGACATCAGCAGTATTTCGCACGAAATCAGCCTGATTTCGCACCAGATTCTTATTTCGCTTGAGTAATTTCACACGAAATTACTTATTTCGCACCAAAGTGTAATTCCGTTTGAGAGGTCCATACGAAATCACCTATTTCGTTTGAAAGGTTGTTATTTCGTACGGAATTAGTAGCTTCGCATCAGTTTGGTATTTTTTTGAAAAGGGTATTTCGCTTGAAGTTGGTTATTTCGTTCCAAAGAGTAATTTCGTTTGAAAGACTGTTTTGTGAAGATTTTTGCCGAAACATGGAAGAGGAATTTTATAACGCATTTGCTACTACCCCAAATACTCCGGCATCTGTTACTCAGAACTTGAACATGGAAAATGAAACAGGCACTATGCAAAAACCGCCTAAGCTCATGAATATCGAGGAGTATAAAGGATGGGAGGAACGATTTGAGAATTGGGTTCAAGCAAATTATTTGGATGCTTGGGAATGTGTTGAAACGAAATATATTAGACCATTGAATGATGAGGAAGAGGAGATTGCTGTTAAAGATCTAAGTGTTGATGATAGAAAGAAATACAAAAATGAAAAGATGATGATCAGTCTATTGCATCAAGCAGTTAAAGAAGATATCTTGGTTTTACTGCAACACAATGGAAGTGCATATTCAATTTGGAAAGCTTTAAAATCAAAGTTTGTTGGAAGTAAAGAAATGATAAAGAATAAAAAGTCGCTTTTGAAGAAAGAATTTGATCTATTTCGTGGTTTGAGAACTGAGAGCACAAAGCAGATCATTGAAATATACTGCAATTTGTTAGTTCAAATAAAGAGAGTGAGCATCAATAAAGATAATGAAGAGTTGATAGAAAAGTTGGCTGACGCATTGCCACATGAAACTTGGGGCACATATCTCATGATGTTGAGGAACAAGAAAGATTTTAGTAATTTGACACTGAATAAGTTCATTGAAAAAATTGAAGCTCAAGAGATGGAGCAAAGGAAGATCTCAAGAATGAAAGATTTTGATGGTGAACAAGATATAGGTCTTTATTACAAAGGAGGTGTTAGTGATAAGGCCAATATGTCACCAAAAGTTGAGACTGCATTCAATGCAAAAAGTTCATCTGGAGGGTCATCTAAAGAATCAAACAGCAAAACAGAGTTTTCTTCATATTCATCATTTGATCCAAATTTTTCAACAACCAAGAATGGCAAGAGATTACAATGCAACATTGTTTTGAATCTTGAAAATGGTGAAAATTTCTCGGAAGAGGTTGCAAAAGGTCATATGTCGTTGTTGGGAACTATATTAGAATCATATGAAAGTTTAGTTGCAGGAAAGATCGGGAATCCAATGTTGACAAAAGAGGATTATGATCAGATTGATGCTGAGGAGATGGAATTGATGGATATAAATGGTGTCTTGCGAGTGTGTTAAGGAGAGCAGAAAAATTTAAACAAATTACGGGAAGAGATGATTTCTGTGATGCAAATGTTTCTACTTTAGGTTTTGATAAATCTAAAGTTACTTGTTTTTGTTGCAGGGAAAAAGGACACTTCAAGAGAGAGTGCACAAATCGCGAAGCAAGTGGAGCTCAAAATCCGTTCAACAACAATGATTATTATCGAAAAGCAATTTATCATCAAGTTGCTCAACAACAACAAGAACCACAAACTGCACATGCTAGGAAGGCAATTGAAGAATCATCAAAGAGAGCATGTATGGTGAATCAAGATGATAAGAAGCCAACAAAAGATTTCAGTTGGGACAAATATGTTTCAGCTGGTAGTAAAGCATGTCTGATAAACCAAGATGATGAAAAATTACCAGAAGGGTTTAGCTGGGCAAATTTCAGTTGGGATGATTATGAGCCTAACAAAACTCCAAATCACAAAGCGTTTGTTGCTAGAGTTGATGATGACAGTGATAATGATGATGATTATTATGCAAGGAGAATGGAAAAGCATTTAAAATTGATGGAGGAGAGTGACAGTAATGATGGAAAAGTTAAAAAGAAAAAGAAGAAAGTTAAAAAACCCGTTAGCAGTGATGATGAAGAAGTTTGAGTGATAAGGAAAAAGGTCAAAGACATTCCAGTTTTCAAAGTTGAAGCTGAAGCTGATGCACAAAAGATTCCAGTGATTTGTGAAAACTGTGAAGCAGCAGAATAGTACATTAATTCACAACATGAACAGATTGAAAGAATCTTACGATGTTTTGAATAATGCCATGAATCAGTACAATCAGTCAAGTAGTGAGCAAGCAACAGCAATGAAGACACTTCAAGGAGCTTTCATGACTAAGCAGAAAGTTGTCAATAATTACATTGAAAAATGTGCTGTGCTTGAACAAAAACTGGAAACACAAAGAACTGAGACGGAAAGAGTTAATAGATTGTTAAAAAGTTACTCATGTACTTCTTATGTTATTGACATGATTTATCCAACAGTGGAAGGCATGAAGGCATTTGATGAAGATGAAGTATCTGAAGACAAAAGTTCTGAAGATAAGAAGAAGGATACTGAAGTGAATGATTTTGGTAAGAAAAAAGGTTTCAGTTATACAAAGTGTCCGCCTCCGCTTGAAGATGGATATTCTCCTAGAAATCAAAATTCAAAAACAGTCAAAAAGGCAACCAATTTACAGTGGGAGTCTGAGTCTTCAGAAAGTTTTCCATATAACATTGATGTTACGTTTACATCGTCTGACACTGATCATGAGTCCGAATTAATAAAGAAAGTGGTCGATCAGGTGTTGGATAATGATGAAACCGAGGAGTCAAACTCAGAGTCAAAGTCTGACAAGTCAAAGTCAACAGTCAAAAAAGAGAAACGGGTTTACAATAAAGAGTTTTTGTTATCAAAATCTAATTTGAATGACGAACCAATAAAAGTGGCATATACTTTGAATGATTCTGACAAATTATATTCTGACGAAGAATTTCCAATAAGAGGTGTTAAACCTGGAATGATAAAAAAAGGTTTTCAAACTAACAGAAATTAATATTTCTGAAATAAAAGATGTAAATCTTTCTGAAAAATCTAAAAAGTATACCTTAAGAGTTCAACAAAGAGAAAACAAGAAAAAGGGTTACAGTTCAGGTTTTCAAAAGAAACCAAACCATAACGGTAATTTCAAAAGGAAGGGTTTAGGTTTTATTCCATCGAAAAATTATAAAAATGAGAAAACTTATAAAACAAAAACTGTGTTTGTTTCAGGAACATCAACTGAAGAAGAAAAGGAGCAGTTGTTCAGGAATCAATCAAACAAAGAATTCCTTGCAAAGAAGCAAGAGGAAATGGAGAAAATGTTGATTATCAGAGAAAAGAAACTAGAACCTGTTTTCAATGTAAAACAGTTGGTCATATTGCCAGAAATTGTTCAAAGGCAAATCAAACAAAACAGGGAGTTTTTGTTAAACTCAAAGAAAAGATGATTGAGAATGAACCACCAATCAAATCTTTTACAGTTTTCAAAAACTCAAAATTTGAGGTTGGTGAGTGTTCAAGAGGTTTTTACAAGAGAAAAGCGAATCTTGACAACCAAAAGTGGGTTGTTAAGAAATCTGATGATAGTTCTAGCAATGATTCTGATTTGTCAAAATCAGAGGAGCTATTTTCAGGTGATGAATCTGATTCCACAAATTCAGAGGAACCACAAGTTGAGATAAAATTGGAAACATCAGTACCTCCAATGGATGATGTCAATTTTCCACCATTGAGGGCTGAGAATTTTAAACAAAAAGTTGGCAAAGTTGAAATTTCAAATCAATTTTTCTCTGAAAAGAAAGAATTTGATATTGAAAAAGCTTTTAGTTCTAAAGTGCAATATATTTTTGGAAAACTGGTTGACAGGAAAGTCAAAGGGGTGAAGGAGTTTTATGAGAAGAAAACAAAGAAACCAGGTAAAGATGTTTCATTCCAGGTTTGTGACTGGGATGGAACTTATTATGATATATGAAAAATATGACTTGCCGGAGCTTCCAGGTTGGTAAGTGTGAAGCAGGTATCGGCATCTTTCTTGAGAAATTCACGAAAGTGATTTCGACTGTTCTAGTGGTTATTAGTTTGTTCTTACAAGTGATAAATCAGGGACATTAAGTTGTACTTGATTTTCTACAAGTGTTGTTTGGTGATTGATTTAAAATTGTCAAAATTTTTTCAAGAGGTTGAAAGAATAAAGTGATGAATTGAACCCCTAACCTACGAGTGGTTTTATGAAATCAACAAATCTAATTTTCTGAAAAAACCATTTGATTAAAACAAACTTAAGTGTTTTGAAATCACAATGGGAAAATAGTTTGTTGTAAGGGGGAGTTCTGATTGTTTATGCCAAGTGGATGGCGATTTGAAGTGATTTGATATCAGTTGTCAGTTTACTTGTATAGTTTGTTTTCAAATTTCTTTAAATGATTTTGAATTTTAGGGAGCAGTCATGAAGACTGATGAAGACTGAAGATGTTGAAGACATGTATTGAAGACTCGTCGACATCCTAGGGGGAGTCTGTTAGAGTATACGTCTGTCGACTTGTTCTTGTATCGAGTCTTGTATTGTATTAGATAGATCAGGGCACGCAAAACGAGAAAATGAGTTTATAGGTAATTTCGCATGAAATTACACTAGGTAATTTCGTACGAAATTAAGAGGTGATTTCGCACCGAATTATATTTCGTGTGAAATGTGATTTCGTGTGAACCGGTCCATGCGAAATTACCATGCTTATAAATAGGTGCCTTGTGATTTCGTTTGGAATAGTTCTGATTTTCCGGTTTGAGAGCCGAAGTGTTGCCGAAGTGTCGAATCGCTGTAAAACTTTGTCAAACCAATCTAAAGACAGTTTAAAGTGATATTCTAGCTGAATTGAACTTGATACGTCTGTTTCCACCTTTTGTATTAAGAAAAACTCTTCTGATCGACTCATTCGGGTCAGAAAATGATCTTACAATGGTATTAATGAGAATGATTTCGTAGACCAAGAATTACCAGTCAATGATGCAGTTACTAAAGATGGAGAGATAAATGAGGTTTTTATTCCTGCAATAAACTTCCCTTTTGAGAAATTTTTGGGAAGGAATCTCGAAGGTCAACAAGGAGGGTTACAGGTCAATAAAAGGAAAAAGGTCAAAAAGGGTTTTCATGTGGGCCGGCCCAGTTTTGCATACACAAGTAGCCAAGAAAGTTTAGATGTGGTGAAACAGACCAAACACTCGGATTTATTTGGGCTCAATAGTTTATTGGGCCTAAGGGATGAAGATGGGTCATCTAATGATTCACAGAAGGCCGATGAGAATTGTGTTGAACAACACAAGGAGGAGTCTGATGAGGAGCAACACTCGATAAACTTGAATAGTCAACCAAGCTCAAAAATGCAAGAGGTACCAGTTAACGATGAAGAGGAAGAAGTTCTACCTTTGAATGCAATTCTTAATGTCACTCAGGTGGTGGACCTCAACATTCCCAATGAAGAGATTCAAGCGAAAAAAATAATGGGGGAAAAGCTTGGGGTCAATCTCGATAGGTATGGCGATTTAATCCGGGAATCGATCGTTCAAGAAGGATTACAATCAGGTAAGAAATGAATTGTTTGTCAATTAATATTCATGGGATTGGGATAAATGGGAAGGCTACGTGGATAAAGAGAATAAAAATGAGTTTGGGATTTAATTTATTAGTATGCAAGAGACAATGTCGGATAATTTGAAAGTTGGATTGTTGTCGAATTATTGGGGAGGTTTGGGTTTTGATTATGAGACAGTGAATGCGAAGGGTCATTCTGGAGATATCGTTTGTTTGTCGGATCCTAAGATCTATGTAAAAGATAAAGTGGTGAAAGATGATAACTTTTTATTCGTTTCTAGGTTGTTAGTGGGTGGATCAAACAGGCTGAATTTAATTAATGTGTACGCGCCGCAGAATAATGTGGATAAAAGGAATCTCTGGTCTCGAATCGGTCAGGTTATGCAGTCGGGGCAGGGTTGGTGGATTGTGTTTGGGGATTTTAACGCGGTCAGATATCCGGAAGAGAGGAAAAATTCCAATTTTGACAGGGTTTGTGCTAGAGATTTCAATGACTTTATTGACGAAAACAGTCTTCGTGAATATAGTCTAAAAGGTATGAAGTATACATATATGACGAACAGTGGGGGGGGGGAGTGTAAGATGAGTAGAATTGACAGGGTGCTGGTATGCTCGGATGTGTTCAATAAATGGCCCAATGCTTGTGTGAGGGCCTTACATAGAGATTTCTCGGACCACTCACCACTACTCCTTTCATTAGTTGATACAAATTTCGGTCCAAAACCTTTTCATTGGTTTGACTCATGGTTGGACAGAGCACGTTGCGAGGATGTGATAAAATCGGTTTTGGTGGGTGATAGCTTTGTTGGACCTTCGGACTTGGTTTTGCGCAGAAAATTGATTAAGCTTCGTAATTGTCTGAAAAATGGTATAAACAAGGCAAACGAACAGAAGACGAAGATGAGGACAGACTCCGGTCGGAAAAAGAAGAATTGGAAAGTATGATGGAGCAGAAAGATCTAGAGGAATCGGAATTATGGGTTTGGTCCGAGTGCAAGAAAAGTCTAGAGGAGATAAAGTATCATAGCGCTCATGATATCAGGCAAAAGTCACGAGTTAAATGGGCGGCCCTCGAAGATGAAAATATGGCATTTTTTCATAGCGTGGTAAATGGTATGAAGGCGAGGAACGCGATCCCAGGTCTTGAGGTTAATGGGGAATGGGTTTCTAAGCCAACTCTAGTCAAGAAAGAGGTGATGCGCTTTTTTAGAAATCATTTCAAAGAAGAGTATACTAACCGGCCAAAGTTAGAGTGTGTGGGAATTAACAAGATTAATGAAGAGCACTGTGGTATTTTAGCTGACTCGTTTTCTAAGCAGGAAATAAAAGATACGGTTTTCAAGTGCGGGTCTAATAAGGCTCCGGGCCCAGACGGTTTTAATTTACGATTTGTTAAACCTTTTTGGGAGTTTTTGGAGGAGGATTTTTGTTAGATCATGGCGGAGTTTCATGCTACAGGGTGCATTAGTCATGGTTGTAGGTCTTCAGTTATTACATTGATCCCTAAGGATTATAGACCTATAACTCTAATTGGGATGATTAGTAAGGTCATTTCCAAAATCCTTGCTAACCGTCTCAAGAAGGTTTTAGGTAGTGTGATCTCTGAGTCCCAGTCGACTTTCTTGAGCGGTCGTTTTATTTTGGATGGCCCGCTTGTGGTTAATGAATTGACGGAATGGCTTAAAAAACAAAAAGAAAGGCATTTTTACTAAAAATAGATTTCGAGAAAGCGTATGATAATGTCAATTGGAACTTTTTAATTTCTGTTATAATGCAGATGGGTTTTCCTCGGATTTGGTGCAATTGGATTAGAGGGGTTCTCTTATCGGCACGTGCGGCGGTTCTTGTGAATGGCTCTCCTACGTTTGAATTTAACTGTGAGAAGGGTCTTCGACAAGGCGATCCACTCTCACCCTTTTTTATTCTTGATTGTCATGGAGGCGCTTTCGTGGATGTTGGATAAAGCCAAAGAGATGACCGACTTCAAGGGGATAAATTTTGGGGATCATGGGGCTGATGTTACATATCTTTTCTACGCGGATGATGCGCTTATTTTGGGAGATTGGTCTCGTGAGAACCTTGAGAGCACGACAAGGCTCTTACGGGTATTTTACTTGTGCTCGGGTTTGCGCATTAATATTCATAAATCTAACTTATTTGGGGTTGGAACTGAAGACACATAAGTTGATGATATGATGGAGATTTTGGGTTGTAAAAAAGGCGCATTTCCTTTCACCTATTTAGGCATCAAGGTGGGAGCAAATATGTCTCGGATTAATAATTGGGACTCGGTGATTGAAGTTATAAAGAATCTCCTTGCTTCTTGGAAAGCAAAGACATTGTCGATAGGAGGAAGAGTGATACTTATTAAATCGGTACTCGAAAACCTACCAATTTATTATTTTTCGCTTTACAAGGCCCCTATGGCGGTGATTGATAGTATTGAAGCTATTATGTGACGCTTCATGTGGGCAGGGTCTTCGAAAGAAAAAAAGACTCCGTGGGTGGCGTGGGATGTTATAACAAAACCAAAAGGAAAGGGTGGGTTAGGAGTCAACCGTTTGCAGGATACCAATGAAGCGCTTCTCCTTAAATGGACTTGGCTATTCAAAAAAGAAGGTAATTGTATGTGGAAAAAGGTTGTGGTGGGGTGTCATGGGTCGAGCCGAATATGGACCATGTTACCTTGTAGCACAACGGCTAGTAGTTATTGGAAACAGATAGTTAAAGTCGGTGAAAATAAGTTGTTTAATGGCAGAGATCTCAACAGTTACTTCGTGGGTGTTGTAGGAGACGGGTCATCTATTAATTTTTGGGTGGATAAATGGCTTGGTAATGAGCCGTTTAGAATAAAATACCCACATTTATTTTGGTTGGAAAATTGAAATGGGTTCCGATTGCTTCCAGAATGCAGGTTAATAATGGTATCAAAATTTTAATGTGGGACTGGCGTAGAGCTCCATCCACTGCTAATGAAGTGCACGAGTTGTTTGAGTTGCTTTCGGAATTACATGACTTCACATGGACCGGGGGTAATGATTGCTGGAAATGGGAGGGGGATAAGGAAGGTATATATACAGTTCACAAAGCTAAATTGTTGATATCATCTAGACCGGCGCAGAATATTGTCGAACATATGAATTGGAAAGGTTGGCCTCCTCTGAAATGTAAAATCATGGTTTGGCGCGCTTATCTCAATAGGCTACCGACAAAGGAGGAGCTGTGCAAACGAGGTATAAATTTAGAAGATCAGTCTTGTATCCTATGTGGAGATGATTCAGAGACTTCGATCCATATCTTCACTGGATGTTCTTTCGCTTCTGAAATTTGGTCTAGAGTGGGGAATTGGTGCAAGATCAATCCGGTCTTTGCGTTTGAGGTGAAGGATTTATTGATGTTGGCGGATATCCATACAAGATCTAAACAGGAGAAGCAAATCTTTAGGGGGATTGTTTATACGACAATGTAGTGTATATGGCTCGAAAGGAATGCTAGAATTTTCAATAATAAGTCCCGAAGAGCGATTGAGGTGGTGGAAAACATTAAATCCCTGTCGTTTTTTTTGGTTTCGGCATAGGTCTAAATTAAAATGTATAGATTGGAATGGCTGGTGTAAATATCCGTTGAACTTGATGTAATCTCGTGTGTGCTCGCCGGTCCTTGATTGAGGATCGTGTGTTGCGTTGTTTGTGAATGAAATTTATCTTTAAAAAAAAAACTTGTTAAACGACAATTGAATAAATTATGCATAAGTTGTAAGTGGGTAATCATTTAATTTATAATGAGGAAAAATAATTAATTAATTGTTTTTGAAGTATGAGGATTAATTAACTGTTTTTGAAGTGTGAGGATTAATTTCATTTGAAACAATAAATATAAATGTCATATAAAGTGTACAATTCATTTACCAAATGAAATACAAGTTATTGCTTAATTATGTTAAATAAATGAGTGTTGACTTTATAAAAATTAATTTGTTCAAAATAATTCTTTTTCTTTTCTTATATGAATAAAAGGATAAATGTTTAGATATGTCTAAAGATAAATTTTATTTTATAAAACTGAAAATATCAAATTCTGAAGTTAACTTTTTTGAATATATATATTAAAACAGATTATTTTATTCATTATATATTCCAAAATTTAGTTTGTACAATAAAGTATATAACTATTATGCCAAACCATTATCTAGAAGTTGAAAAATAGTTATGATATCATTTTTAAATTTAAATACTAATTTTTGGTACAAACTTATATGAATTAGTTTTACAACTTAGTTTAACTTGATTTAATGTTTTATTAACTAACTTGAATTTATAATTCAAATCACTTATACAAGTGGATATGCAATTATTATTACACATAATAAACATATCTAATTCTAATAAAATGCCACATGACATTTTCTTCTTCAATTCATTAATAATAACAACAACAACAACAATAATAATAATAATAATAATAATAATAATAATAATAATATTATTATTATTAAAATCTATCTATACTTTCTATAAAATGAGAAATCCCGATAACATAAGAAAAGCTGATGTGGCAGGCACAGAGGCTGTCCAACAATGTTTTTCTTATGTCATTACTGCATCATAAAGCCTAATATATAAAATTATTTTAAAATCTATCTAAAAGCCTGTCTCATCCCAAAACCTCTACCCATATATTTCCTTTAAAGCCAGCAGAGGTTGAAAGTCTATCCTTTGGCAAACATATAACTTAGCAGATGTTTTGAAATTGTCGGTAATTTAAAATTCAAAATTCCTGGGGATATGTGATTTGCAATTAATGCATGTCACTCACTCACTTCTGTCAATCTTCTTCTTATATAAAGGGTTTTTTTTTCTCATTTCACTCTTCATATTTACACTCTCGTGTTCTCTGCTTTTGTATTTTCAATCCACACTTCCAATGTATCTCTCCCTCAAATCCCTTCTTCTCAATACTCAACATTTGTTCGTAAAGGTGAGAGAAAACGGAAGCTCTTTCTGACCCACTTTCAGAACAAATTTTGGGGATATGTGGTTTGCCTTGAAGATGGTAATGTCATATATATAATTATGTTTGTTTTGGTGTTTGATTTTTCATAATTGTTTTTATCTGAGTTATGACTAAATGATGATTGTGAATGATTTGAGCAGATGATGATGGTGATTGTTCTACAGTTGTTTCCAGCATCATTGCTCCAACATCGTTGAAAGTATGTTTTTTTTTTATAATTTTGAAATTTTGAATTTTGAACTGATCTACTCTAATTCTCGCTTTATATTTCAGTCTAATCAAAGTTGTTTGAAATTCATACAATCATCTGTGTGTTATTTTAGGTTTGTGGATTTTAAACTGTTGATATATTCCAGCTCTGTTTTCTTCGAGCGACCAGTTCTAGAAGTATTTGTGATTACACTGAATGGTTTTAGAATATGTTAATATGGATATTGATGGTATTAAATTAAACAAAAAGAAAGATTATTAAATGTACAGTTAAAATATTTTTTGCTGATGACTAAATGATGATTATGAATGACTTGGGTAGATGATGATGATGTAGAACCCACAGTGGTTCCTACTAAATGCAAGAAAGGATCTGCTTTTTGCTGTAAGATGAGATTTTATTTAATAAGATATATAAGTAGATTCAGTTTGTTCTTTCCTCCCTTTTTTGTATTAAAAGAAGCATAAAGTTTGGAATTTTGATGTATAGAATGTATACACTTCTGCAGGCTTCGATGATTTAAAGCAGCTCTTTATCAAGCAAGTTGAGAGTTAAGTATATGAGGATAGGGCTACTCTTCAAGAGCTGAAGAAGTGTTTTGATGGACTGCATCTTGGTCTGTTTACGAGAGACCAGGTTTCCAGAAACCTGATGGTGATGCCTTCAATACTTCCGTGGAGTTCATGGCGATTGTCAAAGATATACATTGAGAGGTTCAGTACTCGATGGAGTTGAAACTAAAAGCACTTAATTTTTGCTGTTAGATTCCTAAATTTTTTGGTGTTGTTGTTAGATTTTAAAGTTTCGTTGTTCAGTACTCGATGTAATTGTTGATCTTTTAATCCTCATAATTAAATTTTAATACTATTAATGTTTGTGGAGCATTTTATTTTTACTAATTTTAAGGTGCATAAGTATTATTATGTAATTTTTAATATCATCTGATTATTGCAGATCGATATTGATGCAGTCCATCAAATTGTCTCTGAATTTGATTTAGATTATGTTGATGTTGAATTGTGCTTGAACAATTTTTTGAAGAATTACAAAGAATCAATTTCGGTTACTGTATAGATCTGTCAAAGTTAAAGTTTTCCAAAAGAGAACATCTGCTCGAAATCATCATCTGCTGATCTAACAGCTGTTTAACTTGCTACTGTTGTCAACATCTGTTGTTGCCAAACAGTGCTTTTCAACATCCGTGTGCGCTGAAGTGGTAGAAGTATGTGTTTAGGATGTAGAGTACTGTTGGTCTTTAAATGAAGAGTTCCTTTTTATTGTTTTTTATGCCATAGTTTTGAAATTTTATTATTTTTTTATGATTTGGTAAGTCAACAGTTTTTTGAAGAATTTCCTCCTCTCAATTGCAAATACTCAACATCTATTACTTTAAATCTCTGTCAAAGGTAAAGTCTATCCAAAGCGAACATCTGTTTAGTAGTGATCCTCTGCTAATGCAACGACTGTTTAAGTTGCTACTGTTACCAACATCTGTTGTTGTCACACCCTGACTTTTGCGGAAGCGTGATTTGGTGTGACTTGCTTAATATCATTGCATTCAACCATAACAAACAACTATATGATAAACCAACATGTTCATCCATAGATAATTTTCAAAATAATGCAACCGTCATTGTTTAATAACAAACTCAGACTTCAAGTTTAGATCACATGACAACCAAAGCTTAAAGTTCCATACTGGACTTCTCAAAGGACACAAACAAAAAAGGTTTCGAGTCATGTATCTTATCCAAGATAAAATACATATCCCAAACCCTTCGACTTCGGATGACACCTTTTATTAAAGGCTTGACTTGTAAACTCCATCGCCAGCCAGATCGAAACTTAATTTCCTGAAATACATGTAGTTTGAAAACATCAACAAAAGTTGAGCGAGTTCATGTGTGTGTTTGTGAATAAACCTTTGAAAACATTTGTAAGTATGTTTGTATGTACTTGAAAACCCGGTATGAAAGCGACAAGGAAACAGATAAACTAATGTGTAGCTAATACATTAATATTTGTGACGTGATGCAGGAAAACTCAAACCTAGCAGACTTTGCCAATAAGACATAGTCACCACATGATCCACTCGACGGACTCATGGGTGGGGCTCGCTACACCCAAATAGATCCATCACTCATGTCTCTCGGTCCTACAATGAGGATTAATGGTCTTAAGCGTCATACCCACCACTCACATGATCTAGCAGTACCGTTCCTTAGCTAACCATACCATGTATAAAACGTTTGTAAACAATCTGAAACATGTACTTCACCCCCGAAGTTATAAAACCAAAAACAGTTAAAAGAAAAGGGGGAACATGAACTCACAGATTTGCGTCTTCAATCACCGTAACTCAAGCTCTTCGGATAAACACGACTACCTACAACGTACTGATGTCTATTAGACGAACGGGCCGTGCCTTGACTTAGTATTAATGTCTTTGAGTTACGACTCTTTTAGTGTCTTCGATATTATTCCAAATTTATCAATCATTTGTTAAAATATTTAATATTTTAACTTAAATTATATTTATTAAATTTTTGGAATAATATTATATTTTTGGCTTAATAAACTTCGGGTATTTATACATGTATATCCTTCGCAAGGATGGGAGTATCTTTCACTTGTATATTTTGCCTTATATCGGGGTCGTATTCCGGTGTGTATTTATACGTACGAGAATACGTATTTTTATGGTATTCATTAAGTATTCTTTATACTTAATTTAATTATTAATTATTCTGGAATATTATTATCTTTAATAAAGGTCCAATATATATTTCCAAAATATATATTTTAAAGAATACTACTTAGAAAAATTATTTATAATTTTTCTTTGGGCAAAAATATTTGTAATTTCTCATAAGTTTCAAAAATTAATATATTTTCAAGTCCAGTTTAGAAAACATATTTAAACTCATTTTTCCCAAAAATGACATACTTCATATTTATTTGAGAAAATGTATCCTTTATCCATAAATATTGTATTTCATGTTTGTGCAAGAAAACATATATTTCTTAAAAATAATATATCTTCTAAAAACATCAAGAAAAATATATACTTCATATTTGCCAAAAATAATATATTTTTCCTTGTCAAAATATGATATATTTTGTAGTAATTGTAAAAATCATATTTTACTTCCTTGGTGTCCAAAATATTATTTACCAAAATATCCTTTGTGAATAAATTCCGGAATATTTTGTAAGTCTTATTCCATAGTTCGGTTTCATCAATATTTTGTGTAAATGGGTATATTCATTTGTTGGAATTTTGGTAATATTTTGGATGGAAATTCATGGTATTTTTGTGTGTTTTATTATTTCAAGTCCTAAAATAATGTAACTAATACACAAAGTAAATAATCACACACATGTGACTTCTAAATATATATTTTCCTAATACATATTTAGTCACTTTTATTTATGAAAACCAACCTCTAATATTTATGTTTTTGTATCAAAAATTATGGCAAAGCTTTTGTAGCAAACTCATGGTTTAAAATACACTTGTAAATATTTGTTTAAAAATATTTTTCTAAGTGTTTATATTTTTAGAAAATTTTGCCATAGTTTCCCCTAAAAATGGAGGTTTCCATGCTTTCAAGCATATTATTTTCTTTTGTAAAAATCAACACAATCAATTCATAATCAACAATAAACAACCTTAACTTACCAATTTGCCAATAATCATGCATTTCCTACTACTTCATGAATTTGAATATTTGTAAAAAAATTGTGGTAACTTACTAGTGTTATTAGTAAGCCTAGTTATCCTTCAAAGTGTGATTAGTTTTAAAAAAGTTAGATGTTTACAACTTCAAATCATATTTTCTAAAAATGTTTCTTTATGTAATCTTCTTGTTACACAAGTGTTTCTACACTTGTTTAACCATTAAAAATAAGATTTGTTTATGTAAGAACCAAGATTCACTAAAACTCATATTTTTAACTTGGTTTCTTTGAAAGATCATTCATAAATCTTTAGATCTACATGATTAACAACTTACTTTGATCATTTTTTTTCAAGAAATCAAAGTATTCTTTCAAGTTCATGAATCATATGTGGATGATCCATCATCCTACCATATTTCTACTTTCACATCTTGCTAGATTATGTTTTTAATCATGATTTAGCAAGATCTTATGATGATCAACATCATTTCTACAAACAATCAATGATCAATAAGCTTAACAACTCATATTCATCAAGATTACTGATTACTTCATTAAACAAGCTTATGTTCATGTTTACTTCATATGTTCTTTAGTGTTCTTTAAGATTTGATTATGATTCTTCTTTAACCACTAAAAATGAAAGTAAAATGGATAGATCAAGACTCTTACCACTAGCACAAGGCTAGGGATGATTCAAGAGTAGAAAACAAGAGGGTAAAAGCAAACGGTGAAGGTTCTTCAACTTCCGAAAGCTCCTAGCTTCATCATACGTCTTCTAGCACCTTTGAGTAGTAATAGAATGAGTGGAAGAAAGTTGGATGATGGTGGTGATGGGGTTGTTGTTTGTGGCCGTGAACAAGCAAGGAGAAGAAGGAGAAGTGTGTGTGAAAGATTATGAGACTTATGAATCACTTAGGTTATACTTATAACCATTTCATGGGTTTTTCCATTGTATATTATGTCATAAAAAGGGGAAACAAGATCTTATATAAAATTAAAAGAAAATCCAATGGTGGGGGCCATGTTGGCCGTGAGCTAGTGGGGGGGGGGGGGTGTAGTAGATTAGGGGTTAACTAGGTTGGTTACAATCTAGTTCAATTCTAAGTGTTAGTTACATGTTTTGGTTATTAGATATTTTTAGGAGGTGTTATGATGTTCGGGGACCGTAACTAGCTTGGAAATGTTAAAACAGTGCTTTTAGTGTAAATTTGGTGTTTCGGGTAGTGTCTGGTTGTTTGGTTGGTTACTGGTTCGTTAAGGTGCTAAACTAGCAGTTTAGGGTGCTTCATGTATCTTTTTGTGACACTTTTAATTCCCGACACTTAGGAAAGTATTCAGGACCATTTTACCATTTTTATGCATAATATTAGTGTGTTAATTTGCTGATTTTTGCTGAATTTTGCTGAATTCAGCACTTTGGGTGAGTTTCAGGCACTTTTTGGCACTTAAACTATCACTAGGAAGGCAGTTTTATGATCCTTACTTTCCTACACACTACACTAGTGTAGTACTTAGTTTCTGGCTCATTCTGTGTCTAAATGCACTGTCTGTCTATGTGCTGAGTTCTGTCAGCATTTTCTTGATTTATCAGATAACTATGTTAACTACACTTAATGCATCATTTAAGGCAATACAGCTTTCAGGCAGTAATGATATGACATTAAACAAGGTATGATGCACACGTATGTATAAGACAGTAATCAGAAAGAAGTTAATTTAAATTCAGCACAGTCATTAAGCACTAATCATAATTAATTAATTGTACGGATACCTGAATTTTTGACAATTGTCACATTCTCCCCCCGTTAAGAAAATTTCGTTCTCGAAATTTATACTACCTTAACTCCTTAGGGTTATGTCATGCATGTATAGATATGGATAACACCACAATAACTAACCACAATACCGAATCAAGACCTATTGAATCAGGTGAATCCAAGGACATCTTTCTTTACTAAGAATCCAATGGTAAAAAGGTGTGTCTCTCAGAATTTGACATCAAGGGATACGAGTTGTATAGACGTAACATCTGGTGTCACTTACATCACAGGGGTATAATAAAAGAGGAGTTCTGACCAATAGAATTTCAACAGATTGTTTACAATATGCAAACGAATTTTAGAAACAATAACATCCGCTAGATGAACACAAAATCAACAACTCGAATATGATAGTAACATGAAAATGATATGTCAACTTTCGAACAAATAAACGAATGAAATTAGGATGTTGACAGTATTGAATCGCAAGAATACACCAAAATGAAATACAATCGAAACTGGTGTACCATAGTCTTAATTCGTAGTCGCACTAAGAATGTTTAAAAGACAAGTTGAGTAAAAATATGGGTAGATGTGTGTGAAACGGTTGACCATGACAAGCACAAGCTACAAGTTTGTAATGATACGACAAGGTGTCGTAATTGACATAATTCAATAATAGCGGTGACCGAACAAGTTCATAGTGTTTGAAATCAAATGAAAGTGTAATAAAGCGAACCTGAAAATGTGATTCAAACGACATTGTAGGATTTTCAATTGAATACAGAACACCAAAGAACTACCGTTTCCGATCGAAGATGAAAAAGAAATAAATACTGCAAAGCATTCGATCGGTAATGAAAGAATTGTTAGGAGGTACACTGGATTATAAAATGAATTTATGTACCATTGTCTTAGCACACGACTGCGTTAAGACTGCTTTGATCATGATAAAACAGAATGGATTTAGAGCAAATCAATAAATAGACAATTAAATCCGTGTATAAGATGCGTAAATGAGATTAGCGCAAGCTTCAATCTAGTGAAAACATCACCGCAAGGTGTCGAAAGCAACAAACGATTTAATGGAGCCGTAGACCAAACAAGTCTACTGCGACTTGGAACAAATGAAACTCTCGCAAAAAATGAATTCGAATATGACGCTCTCAATACATCATATGGTGTCTTGAATTGAATATGCGAAATGGACAAGTTCAAGCAATTGAACTTGTTTTTAGCGAAATCTTGACAACGAACGTGGTTACAAGGAATAAACCATGTATCGACAAGGGAATTTCAGCATGGTTACAAGGATAAACCATGTATATAACGTGAAAGAAAAGAAGTTTCAAGAAAGTGTGTTGACTTAAAAGCAAAGGAGCCAACAATCTCAATAATGTAGGTCATTCGAATCATAAGTCAACAATTAGCTTTTAGCAAAATAACATTTGAACTTGGATGAAACGCTTATTCGAAACGAAACCACATGCATAACAAATGGTGCATGCGTAACATATGAATTTCCAAGAAATGAAACAATGAGCATTTGTTAAAACGAAGAAATAATCAAGTATCGAGACAAAAGAGTGTTTACTTTAATGAAGGGAATTGACGCGACGCAACTACCATTAAGAGGAGTAGAGACGCAAGAATCTACTCACTAGAAGCAAAAGGGGGAATTTCAATGAAAGAAATTTGAGTACTTTACCCGTTGGGTTAACTAAAACAGCTTGCATGACGAAATGATAGGGTTTGCCCGAGTTAATAGGCGTGGTTTCCTAAGCGATATCCTTTAATGAGTTCCGACCTACGCTCCTGGTAGTTGATGCACATACGAAAGCTATCGTCATTCTTCTTGACGAGCAAAGCTGGAGTTTCCCAAGACGAGAAGCTTGGTCTGTTAACTTCCTTCTCTAGCAACTCCTGAAGCTACGCTGACAATCCTTGCATCTCCGAAGGTGTAAGTCGCTAAGGTGTAAGCTACGCTGCAGGCGCGGCGCCTGGAACCAAGTCAATGTGGAATTCGCCTTGTCGCTGAGGGAATAATCCTGGCAAGTCCTTGGGGAAGACTTCAGGATATTCGCTTCCACAGGGATATCTTCGAGCTTCGGTTCTTCGGCTTCCTTGTCCACGACATGAGTTAAGGAGGCAATACACCTTTTACGCAAAACTTCCGGGCCTTCATACAATTGGCAATCTGTAGGGGCGCATTCTGCTTATCTCCATGAATCACGATCGTCTCTTCATTGGCCATCGGGCTGCGGAAAAATCTTCTCGTGACATACGATCTCAGCTTGGTTACTCGACAACCCATCCATTTTAACTACCACGTCGAAACTTCCTAACTCGACTGGCAGTAGATCAAGCATAAACTCACGTTCTCCAAGCCCTATCACACAGCCTCAAATCACTCCACTAGCTTCTACTAGCTTCTCACTAGCTAGTTTTATCGGGTAAGGGATGTCTAACTTACTTGCTACTAAACCAAGTACACTCTTAAACTCTAGAGATGCGAAGCTAAAATTGGCAATAGTATCTAGCAGCACAGATGCAGAACGTTGACTAATATGGGTCGTACCGATGACCATGTTTGGATCCTGGCGTGCTTCCCTAGCTCTGGCGTTGAGCTTTCATCCATGCGCCTGGGTGTTTTTAGGGCAGCATTTTCTGAAATGCTTTTTGCTTCCACAGTTAAAACAACCTTGAGCACGTTTTTGTTTGTCACTCGTCCTGCCTTGATAGTTGCTGTTGTCGTCATTTCCTTCGTGATTCTTACTGCCATCTTGACCTTCATTTCCATGTTCAGCACCATGCCTACAAGTCTCCTTGGGATGCCCCCTCTTGCCACAGTTATCACATTTTCCATATTTACATCGCCTGACATGGTAACGTAGACAATTGTCGCACTTAGGTAGGATACCCATGTAGTCTTTTCCCTTTTTGGCCTTCTTCTTGTTATTCGCCCGAGTACCCTTCTTGAAATTTGCGAGCTTCCTTTTGTTATCTCCAGATGGCTCCACAGGAATCTCCTTTTTCTCCTTCGAGGTGGAAAATTTTCCTAATCTAACCGCTTCTTCAGTGAGCGCCACACTTAGGTCGATAGCATCGGTGATTGTTGCAGGTTTAGATGTTGTCACCAGGCTTAGAATCTGAGGTGTCAATCCCCCGATAAAGCGTTCGATCCTCTTAAACTCTGGTTCCACCAGATATGGAACAACTTGCGATAAATCATGAAATCTCTGCACATACTCGGCTATCTTTGGACCTTCCATCTTCAAGTTCCAAAGTTCAGTCTCCATCTTCTGGAATTCTGCCCTCGAACAATATCTCTTACGCATCAGCTCTTTCAGTTCATCCCACGTCAAAGCATACGCAGCAATCTCTCCCAACGTCTGAACCTGAAGGTTCCACCATGACAGAGCCCCATCTAGAAACAGTCCAGCTATGTACGTGACCTGATGCTCGGGGGCGCATTTACTTAATCGCAAAACATAATCCGTCTTCTCAACCCAACGCACAAAAGCTATGACACCCCTAGTGCCATCGAAGTCTCGAGGCTTGCAGCTCAAGAACTGCTTGTAGGTGCAGTCTGCGACATAAGCAACATCATTCACATAGGGCATTAGCAAAGCACTCTTGGAAATGTCCAAACGTTTTGTAATGTGTCTTACGTGACTAAACATTACCGTTGGACGGGTTATTTCCTGAGGTGCCTCCGCTGCGTTCGGAGCGAAGGGCCTCGTGCTGTGCGATGGGCTGTGAGATGCGCTCTTGTAAATCCGCCTCTGTCGATAGCAGAGGGTTGTTGGTATCGATGTTCCCTTGAATCGACATCTTCTAAGAAGAAGATCGGCTCGGTCAGGTCTTATTAAGGACACAAGCACATAAGCCTTTACTTAACGAATAAGACCTAGGAGGTGTGTATATATATGTATATAGGCAATCGTCATAGCAAGCAATTCATATAACATCACAATTATAACACAAAAACATGTAGATGGGAACATATTTAATGAGAACATAACAAGCAAGCACGTAGCATCATAATTACAACACACACATGCGGATCAACAATCCTGCTAAGCGAAGACATAGCGACTGAGCTCTCATTATTTACCGACCACAATCACATTGTCTCCAAAGTGTATCACATCAAAAGGGACACAGGGTCATACTACCCTAGTCCAATAAGTCTACCAATCTACAAAGGTCTTATAATCGAAAGTGATCTCCAAGTGGCTTCCCAAGCTCAGCTCAATAGTGGTGCTCTCATCTTAGGTAATGCATCTGCTAAAAACCAAAAACCTACTGTACTGATGGCGGAGAAGGAGGAGGGAGGAAAAACAATCTGCTAAGTGTGCGAGCTCCTCCTCGAGCTCGTATACACATCGAAGTAAGTAACTGATCTGCTGCTTTATAGCAAAGAAACGAGCATCAAAACCTTGTAAAGGTGTAATAGCAGCAGGTGAGGGTGCAAAAGGAGACAGTGATGAATGTGGAGGATCATAGTATACTGGTATAGATAGGGTGGAGGACGTGGTGTCTGCTCAGGCTCCAAAACTCTGCAACTCAAAACCTTAAACTGTAGCTGAAGTGACAGGATCAACTCATCCTGTGCGTAGCCTCCATATTGAGGGATGGTAGGGGTCTGCAATCAGCATAGTGCATGATAGGAACTATCGGGATGGCTCGTCCAGCGGTGAAGAATTGAAAGGGGCAAACGGTGCATCCTGGGGGATCTGTGGTAAAGCTGTTGAAGCAAAGGGATCGTCACGCGGGTGCTGACCAGAAGTACCTTCCCCTGGACGGGGTGCGGGTATGTCCTGAAGGAAAATGATAGGCATGTCGGTGAGATGGACGTCGGTCTCCATAGGGGAAAAGGAGCAACGTCAGCGGGTTCAGGCAGGGGAATAAATAGCTTAACAAAAGGAGGATCAACAGGTGCAGGAACTGGATCAGGTATAAGGGGTGATATGTCTGGTAAATCAAAAGAAATAGGGTCATGATCAAGCAAGGGCTCAGGATCAGCAGGTGCAAGATCAGGCTGACCCAAAAGGGACAGATGCTAGCTCAGGAGCAGGCTCTGGGTCGTGTGGAGGTGTGAGATCTCAGGTAGGTAATAGTGCAGTAGTCACAGCGGTGTCGTCGTCCGAGTCGGTAGCAACGCGCTGTAATCCGGCCTTCTGCAAAGCTGAAGGTGTCACGGACTCAAAGGAATCTGAGACAGAGTGTACACCAGAGTCAGGGGATATCTCAATAACAGGGATCTCAAAAGTGGAATAGCAACAACGTTCTCATCTAGTTTTCCATCACCATGGGCATCGTCAGAAGGACCATCAAACAAATCAATGTCAACATCAATCAAACCGTCAAAAGGCAAATCCTCGAGAGGAATGGCCACTAAAGGAACAGGAGCGAGGATCGGTGCCAGGACATGCTCACCATCGGGATGATCGATGATAAGATGATCATGGACAGCAGTGGGAATAACCAAAGGATCCTCGTCTGGAATGCCATCAGTAGTCGGTAAATCATCTCCCAAGTCAGGCAACGCGAACGGCTGCAAGTCGTCATCGGACATCATCTCCGGGTCACTCTCTGAATCTGAGGTGAAGATCTCTGGCTCTGACATAATCTCGTCGTCGGAGACCACTGCCATGGGATCATGGTCGTCGGGCAATCCGCTATCAGGTAAAGACATAGTGTTCGTAACAAAACATTCACAACATATGCACATATTTAACTACTATCATTATGCAATCAAAGATAATGAAATCATGTAATCAAGTATCCTTATCAGTCCTCACAAATCCTTTCTATTCTTCCTAGTCTCCCAGACTAGACCACCTAGTCTCCCAGACTAAACCACCTAGTCTCCCAGACTGAACGACCTAGTCTACCAGACTAAACCACCCAGTCTCTCAGACTGAACCACCCAGTCTCTCAGACTGAACCACCCAGTCTCTCAGACTAAACCACCCAGACTCCTAGATTGAAATTCCCAGTCCCCCAGACTGAAACCCCCAGTCTCTCAGACTGATACACCCAGTCTCTCAGACTGAAACACCCAGTCTCTCAGACTGAAACACCCAGTCTCCCAGACTAAAACCCCCAGTCTCTCAGACTGAAACACCCAGTCTCTCAGACTGAACCACAAACATAGACCTTGAAATGTGTTTCGTGTATTTTTTTATAAATGTTTGTTTTTTGGATCTGGACGTTTCGTGTATGCAATGAAAACATGTTGGAAAAATATTTTCATGGGAGCCCTAATGATTGTACTCTAGACTCGAGAAGGAATCCTAGTTCACTACAATCGAAGCTCTGATACCAAACTGTCACACCCTAGCTTTTGCGGAAGCGTGATTTGGTGTGACTTGCTTAATATCATTGCATTCAACCATAACAAACAACTATATGATAAACCAAGATGTCCATCCATAGATAATTTTCAAAATAATGCAACCGTCATTGTTTAATAACAAACTCAGACTTCAAGTTTAGATCACATGACAACCAAAGCTTAAAGTTCCATACTGGACTTCTCAAAGGACACAAACAAAATAGGTTTCGAGTCATGTATCTTATCCAAGATAAAATACATATACCAAACCCTTCGACTTTGGATGACACCTTTTATTAGAGACTTGACTTGTAAACTCTATCGCCCGCCAGATCCATACTTAATTTACTAAAATACATGTAGTTTGAAAACATCAACAAAAGTTGAGCGAGTTCATGTGTGTGTTTGTGAATAAACCTTTGAAAACATTTGTAAGTATGTTTGTATGTACTTGAAAACCCAGTATGAAAGCGACAAGGAAACAGAACAATTAATGTGTAGCTAATACATTAATATTTATGACGTGATGCAGGATAACTCAAAGCATACTTTGCCAATAAGACATAGTCACCACATGATCCACTCGACGGACTCATGGGTGGGGCTCGCTACACCCAAATAGATCTATCACTCATGTCCCTCGGTCCTACAACGAGGATTAATGGTCTTAAGCGTCATACCCACCACTCACATGATCTAGCAGTACCCTTCCTTAGCTAACCATACCATGTATAAAACGTTTGTAAACAATCTGAAACATGTACTTCACCCCCGAAGTTATAAAACTGAAAACAGTTAAAAGAAAAAGGGGAACATGAACTCACAGATTTGCGTCTTCAATCACCGTAACTCAAGCTCTTCGGATAAACACGACTACCTACAACGTACTAATGTCTATTAGACGAACGGGCCGTGCCTTGACTTAGTATTAATGTCTTTGAGTTACGACTCTTTTAGTGTCTTCGATATTATTCCAAATTTTACAATCATTTGTTAAAATATTTAATATTTTAACTTAAATTTTATTTATTAAATTTTTGGAATAATATTATATTTTTGGCTTGATAAACTTCGGGTATTTATACATGTATATCCTTCGCAAGGATGGGAGTATCTTTCACTTGTATATTTTGCCTTATATCGGGGTCGTATTCCGGTGTGTATTTATATGTACGAGAATTCGTATTTTTATGGTATTCATTAAGTATTCTTTATACTTAATTTAATTATTAATTATTTCGGAATATTATTATCTCTAATAAAGGTCCAATATATATTTCCAAAATATATATTTTAAAGAATACTACTTAGAAAAATTATTTATAATTTTTCTTTGGGCAAAAATATTTGTAATTTCTCATAAGTTTCAAAAATTAATATATTTTCTAGTCCAGTTTAGAAAACATATTTAAACTCATTTTTCCCAAAAATGACATACTTCATATTTATTTGAGAAAATGTATGCTTTATCCATAAATATTGTATTTCATGTTTGTGCAAGAAAATATATATTTCTTAAAAATAATATATCTTCTAAAAACTTCAAGAAAAATATATACTTCATATTTGCCAAAAATAATATATTTTTCCTTGTCAAAATATGATATATTTTGTAGTAATTGTAAAAATCATATTTTACTTCCTTGGTGTCCAAAATATTATTTACCAAAATATACTTTGTGAATAAATTCCGGAATATTTTGTAAGTCTTATTCCATAGTTCGGTTTCATCAATATTTTGTGTAAATGGGTATATTCATTTGTTGGAATTTTGGTAATATTTTGGATGGAAATTCTTGGTATTTTTATGTGTTTTATTATTTCAAGTCCTAAAATAATGTAACTAATACACAAAGTAAATAATCACACACATGTGACTTCTAAATATATATTTTCCTAATACATATTTAGTCACTTTTATTTATGAAAACCAACCTCTAATATTTATGTTTTTGTATCAAAAATTATGGCAAAGCTTTTGTAGCAAACTCATGGTTTAAAATACACTTGTAAATATTTGTTTAAAAATATTTTTCTAAGTGTTTATATTTTTAGAAAATTTTGCCATAGTTTCCCCTAAAAATGGAGGTTTCCATGCTTTCAAGCATATTATTTTCTTTTGTAAAAATCAACACAATCAATTCATAATCAACAATAAACAACCTTAACTTACCAATTTGCCAATAATCATGCATTTCCTACTACTTCATGAATTTGAATATTTGTAAAAAAATTGTGGTAACTTACTAGTGTTATTAGTAAGCCTAGTTATCCTTCAAAGTGTGATTAGTTTTAAAAAAGTTAGATGTTTACAACTTCAAATCATATTTTCTAAAAATGTTTCTTTATGTAATCTTCTTGTTACACAAGTGTTTCTACACTTGTTTAACCATTAAAAATAAGATTTGTTTATGTAAGAACCAAGATTCACTAAAACTCATATTTTTAACTTGGTTTCTTTGAAAGATCATTCATAAATCTTTAGATCTACATGATTAACAACTTACTTTGATCATTTTTTTTCAAGAAATCAAAGTATTCTTTCAAGTTCATGAATCATATGTGGATGATCCATCATCCTACCATATTTCTACTTTCACATCTTGCTAGATTATGTTTTTAATCATGATTTAGCAAGATCTTATGATGATCAACATCATTTCTACAAACAATCAATGATCAATAAGCTTAACAACTCATATTCATCAAGATTACTGATTACTTCATTAAACAAGCTTATGTTCATGTTTACTTCATATGTTCTTTAGTGTTCTTTAAGATTTGATTATGATTCTTCTTTAACCACTAAAAATGAAAGTAAAATGGATAGATCAAGACTCTTACCACTAGCACAAGGCTAGGGATGATTCAAGAGTAGAAAACAAGAGGATAAAAGCAAACGGTGAAGGTTCTTCAACTTCCGAAAGCTCCTAGCTTCATCATACGTCTTCTAGCACCTTTGAGTAGTAATAGAATGAGTGGAAGAAAGTTGGATGATGGTGGTGATGGGGTTGTTGTTTGTGGCCGTGAACAAGCAAGGAGAAGAAGGAGAAGTGTGTGTGAAAGATTATGAGACTTATGAATCACTTAGGTTATACTTATAACCATTTCATGGGTTTTTCCATTGTATATTATGTCATAAAAAGGGGAAACAAGATCTTATATAAAATTAAAAGAAAATCCAATGGTGGGGGCCATGTTGGCCGTGAGCTAGTGGGGGGGGGGGGGGGGTAGTAGATTAGGGGTTAACTAGGTTGGTTACAATCTAGTTCAATTCTAAGTGTTAGTTACATGTTTTGGTTATTAGATATTTTTAGGAGGTGTTATGATGTTCGGGGGCAGTAACTAGCTTGGAAATGTTAAAACAGTGCTTTTAGTGTAAATTTGGTGTTTCGGGTAGTGTCTGGTTGTTTGGTTGGTTACTGGTTCGTTAAGGTGCTAAACTACGCAGTTTAGGGTGCTTCATGGATCTTTTTGTGACACTTTTAATTCCCGACACTTAGGAAAGTATTCAGGACCATTTTATCATTTTTCTGCATAATATTAGTGTGTTAATTTGCTGAATTTTGCTGAATTCAGCACTTTGGGTGAGTTTCATGCACTTTTCGGCACTTAAACTATCACTAGGAAGACAGTTTTATGATCCTTACTTTCCTACACACTACACTAGCGTAGTACTTAATTTCTGGCTCATTCTGTGTCTAAATGCACTGTCTGTCTATGTGCGGAGTTCTGTCAGCGTTTTCCTGATTTATCAGATAACTATGTTAACTACACTTAATGCATCATTTAAGGCAATACAACTTTCAGGCAGTAATGATATGACATTAAACAAGGTATGATGCACACGTATGTATAAGACAGTAATCAGAAAGAAGTTAATTTAAATTCAGCACAGTCATTAAGCACTAATCATAATTAATTAATTGTACGGATACCTGAATTTTTGACAGTTGTCACAGTTGTTGCCTAACAGAAGTTCTCAACATCCGTGTCTACTAAAGTTGTAGAAGCATTTGTTTACTATGTAGAGTATTGTTGGTCTTTAAATGAAGAGTACTGTTGGCAACATCTGTTGTTGCCTAACAGAGGTTCGCAACATCTTTGTCTGCTGGAGTTGTAGAAGCATGTGTTTACTATGTAGAGTATTGCTGGTCTTTAAATGAAGAGATTTTTTTTAATATTTTTTTATGCCAGAGGTTTGAAATTTTATTATTTTTTTATTATTTGGTAAGTTAACAGTTTTTTGAAGAATTTCGTCTCAATTACAAATACACAACATCTGCTCCTCTAAATGTCTGTCAGAGGTAAACTCTGCCCAAAGAGAACATCTGTTTCAAGTGATCCTCTGCTGATGAAGACATAGTCTGAAGAAAGTTTGAAGAAGCAATGGTCTGCTATGGGTCAGCAGATCTTAAAGAACAGCAGATGATATACATTAGATCCTGCTCAACAGAGGTTTTAAAAGACAACTGAGAGGAGATTTTGAAATGCGGATAATGGTAAATAATCCCGATGTGGCATAAGAAAAGCTGATGTTGTGACATCTGTGCCTCCATGGCCATCGAACAAATACCAAATCAATGAAATATTGTATTTCATACTTGGGATTTGTATAAATATGTGTATCATTTGCACATATCAATTCTCATTCGATTTCGAGCTCTAAATCGCTTTCTGGAAAGTTATACGCGAACTGGTGCGTAAACGTAATTAGTTTAACGCTAAAAACACTCCGGAACAGTGATATAGGATTAAAATACCTTAAATAACCTTTACATAACTTAGAAATAAGTTTTGGAAGGTTTGGTGTGTCGAAATCAAGTTTATTCGCTTACAGGGACTAATTTCGACAAACTGCGAAAGTATGCCGATTTGTACTATACCAAACATTCTGAAACATGACCATAAGTTAAACATACCCTAAATATCCTTTACGTAGCTTAGAAATAGGCTTTGAGGGGTTCGGTGTGCTAAAATAAACCTTATGGTCATTCAGGGACTAAAAGCGTCAAAAGTGCATAAGTTTGCATTTTCGCACATATCTTACGTTCTGAATACATCCAGACATCTAAAACTTTATGTAATCATTAAAATATTTTATTTTAGTGATTGGCATGATAAAATTCCATTCGTCGCGTAATTTGGATCGTTTTTGCGTTCGTTACGACTTCCGTCGTAATTAACCGAACAACGCAACCGTACGACCAAAAAAACCGACATCCGAGACATTTTTTAGCATGTTTTGAGTTCCCTATACTTTAAATTCATTTTAGAGCCTTGAAATGAGGTTAACGGGGCTTAAACGTGTCAAAAATGAGCCGAAATGCAAGATTCTGAAGTTCAGGGACCAAAATTGTCATTCTGCCATAGTTATCTTAGGAAGGGACCAAAATGAAAAATCTAAATTCCAGCTTGTTCCTGCTGTTCCCCTCATTTTCACATGGTTTTAATGAAACTATGGGCTCCCATGGTTTCACAAAACCATGGGCACATGTGTACGGATGAGATCGAAGCTTGTTTTACGATGAACGATCCTAACGGTTCTAGTTTTCCTATCTATACCCATCTCCTTTCACTTGCGAAACCCACAATGATCTGATTTTGGCTCTCTAAGTTGAAGTTTATGCTTCATACCTGAGAGTAAATCGGATCATAGCTTGCGGGGACCTTTTGTAAGTATTCTTTCGTTCTTTTATCGCTTTTCGAGTCTAAAAGTCAAACTGCGTTTGACTTTCTGCCTTGACCAGTTTATGGTCAATGCAAAGTTCGTTTGAACTTCAAAACGTGAGCGTAATCACGATGGTTATAGTCCCTAGTGACTATACCTACTGATTACCACGTTATCTAGGTGTAGTGACGAGTCGTAGTTTCGACCAAAATGCGTATTCTTGCGTATTTTGTAACCAAACTACTTTTGGGTATCAAAACCGTTTGTTTTGATACCAAACCTGTTTTCTAACTTAACTAAACATATTTTAGCATGTTTAGCTCGTCACTTTTAGTTTAGTGCTTGTGTAGAGTCGTAAGTCAAAGCGGACTAAACACCCGCTTAGACTTTTGAACTAGACCCGTTTGGTCGATCATTAGGATCCGACCAAGCATGTTTAGTGACCATAGTTGCATAGGGAATAACCTTCCGAGGTTATACCTTATGGTCACTTAGGTTTAATTAGTTGTATGATAGGTAGTTTATATGCCTTAGGTAAATGACCAAAATGCCCTTTTCATGCATAATTGGTAACTAAGCATATGTAACATAAACTTTTGTCACTTAATCGATTATGCAACATGTTTAGGCATATAATACTTGTCATAGGACTAGTTAGACGTCTTGAACGTGCTTTGCGCGCACGACGCGTTAAAGTAGCATAAGCTACCTTAATGGGTCGCAATGGGTCGAAAGCACTTAGGTTAGGTTTCGATTTAGAATGTAGGCTTTGTTAAACCATGCCATATGAGTTCCAATACTCATTTGGTTTACAAAACCTAATCCTATCCGATCTTCCAACTTAGGTCCGGTTTATTTACATAGTTATTAGGTTGCCGATTGATTCCTTGCTCCCTCTAGCTTTGCTTGGTTGTTGTTCAAGACCTCTAAGCATTCTCAGGTGAGTACATAGTTCCCCTATTTTACTGTTTTCAAATTGTTTTGGGGTGATTCATATGTGCTAAATGTTTTCGAGGTTTTAACGATGGTTTCAAAAATAAATGATATGGTTTATACAAAATTTATAACGATTTTGATAAAGTAAACAAACTTGTTGGTTGTATTTACATAACGAATAATATCCATTAGTTTTGGCCGAACCGACCAGTATTAGGTTATGGTACCATAGGATCTGACAAATCCCGTTATCAGACTGCACCCATGGTTATGTGTGGGTTAGGTGGGTAACGACTGAATCTGTGATTGTTAATTTACCCTTTGGTGGTTTATTAATGCGAGAAGCGATAGGCGAGTTGCGAAGGTTTGGATGTTATTAGCGAGACAATCAAAAGTAGTTTTCACGATTTAAAACGAGAATGATTTAAACGACTAAAGCGATTTTTAACGAATTAAACGATTTGGGTAAATGATTGGTTTTTGGTTAGTGTTTAGATAACGGGACGGGTGTAATGTGATGAAAACATGGTGGATACGCTGCTGGTACTTCCTATATATATATATATGTTTTCATCGTATTACATACCGTGGCGTTATTCAGTTCACTTGGGTAAACGATTTGAAACGATGTCACACAAACGAGGATTTCGAAATGATATAAACCATACGAGTTTTATTAACGAGATTTATTAACGAGTTTTATTATCGAGATTTATTAACGAGTTTTATTAACAAGATTTATTAACGAGTTTTATTAACGAGAATTATTAACGAGAATTTTATTAAATAAATGTTTTGGGTTAAGAATCATGGCTACGAGATTTTATAAATTATAACCAACTTGATTTGAGTTGGTTAATTATGTCGCAATACAATACTTTTCAAAACAAGGTTTTTAATTAAGTATTGCAACATGTAAACTAGCCATGAATCCGACACTCTCAAAAACCTATGTACTCGCCAGTATTTCTTTGCTGACTTTGTTTTCACATATGTTTCAGGTGTTGTTGAATGATGTTGATTGCTAGGATGCATGCTCACATAGGACTGGACGAGGCCTTAGTGACTTAATAACAATGATAGACTATGTTTAAATCGTTTATTTAGATTCCCAGACGATGTAAATATTTAATGTTTAATAAAACGAAACTTCAAATTTCCGTGTGTTTTGAAACAATGATTCTGTTACAACACTCCCCGACGATTCCGCCGCGATTTGTTGTTTTACGCGGTCGGGGTGTGACAGAAAAGTTGGTATCAGAGCTCATGGTTATAGGGAATTAGGTTGTTAGTAATTCTTTGACCTAGTCTATAACTTTCCTAGGACCCTAACGCGAGTTTACTTGCATTTAGCCATAAAACAATACCGTCACCTATCCTTAGGCGACAACCACAACAAGAGCACAAATTTCGAATCTGCTTTGAAAACCAATCATCTGTTCTAGGATGATTTATTGTAAGGTTTTGAACCCTTTAAGTTTTCAAAGTCTCGTCAAAGTTTGGGTCTTATAATGTGAACACGTGCAAACTGGAAGGGTGAATGCCTGTACTCTGAGTTTTCTGTCTAAGGCTAGAGTGTTCGTACAAATCCGCAGTATCGGACCAGTCACTCTTACCTGGGAACTCTTGGGGTGAGTGTTCACTTATAGGCGAGCATGTCTTCAGCGATACATTAATATGACCCGTTTACTTTGATTAATCATCGTCCATTTGTTTGCCTTGGGTAACAAACAAATGATCGCAATTTCTATGCGTTGTCGTTCTGTTTTAATTATCCGATAACATTTCACTTGTTTTCTCCTATGTCTTTCATTTCCTCTAGAATGTCTCTTCATCGCAACGACACTCAAATGTCCGAGCAAACTGCCAAATTTGCCCAGCGAATAGGCGAAGTAATCCTGAAGACTGTAGATTTAGGTATCGCCATGTCTCGTCTCAATAATGAAGCCACCCAAGAAGCATCGAAAGAAGCAGAAGCCGAGCCTTCGAAAAAGTCAAAGAAGCGTAAAGCTCCAAAGGATCCCGTAGCCGTTACACCAAATCAAGCAAAACCTAGCCAGGTGGCAGCACCACCAGCCAAGAAGCCGTACTTAGGAACTGCTCCTTTGTGCAATCAGTGTAACCTCCACCACTATGCCAATGTCAAATGTCGGAAATGTTTCAACTGTGGACTCATTGGTCATTTGGCACGAGACTGTCGTTCAATCACTGTGCTAAACCAAGCTTTTCAGAACCCCGTTCAATTTCAAGCAGATCCAGCACAGGCTCGTTTTCCTCCTGGAACTTGCTACACCTATGGCAAGACGGGTTATGTCAGGGACAGATACCCAAAGATTTTCAATGCAAATCCGACCCACGGATGAGCATTTGGCCAATTAGAAGAAGCTGCTGCTTTGAATAATCCGAATCTTATGTTTATGTTTCTAGTATTTTCCTTTGAACTCGGAAACAATCGATTTTGTTTATAAATAAATCTTTAATTGCAATTCTGATGTACAAATATAGTTGCATGTGTGTATGGCATACCCTATGATACCTACACCAAAAGAACCGTATTTGTAGTTCTCTCGTTCATATGATCGCTCATGATTTCCTCGAAGATGCTAAGTGCTCGTTTCATTCTAAGAAACGAAATGGCAATTTGAGTAATCATCTTTTTCCTTTTGACCTCACACCGATGCAACTTGGAAGTTTTGACATTGTCATAGGATGGATTGGTTAACCAAATATCATGCTAAGGTGATTTGTTTCGATAAGATTGTTCGCATTCCTCTTTCGTCTGGCGATGTTCTGGAAGTTCGTGGCGAGAAACCTTCTGGTGGATTGAAGCTCATGTCGTGTACGAAGGCCCAAAGTTATTTACGAAAAGGATATGTTGCTTTTCTGGCACATGTCACCGAGGAGAAAGGCAAGAGCAAGAGTATTCAGGATATTCCGATTGTTCGGGATTATCCAGAGGTGTTTCCTGATGAACTGCCTGGTTTGCCTCCAGTTCGTCAAGTCGAGTTTCATTTTGACCTTGTACCCAATGCCAACCCAATTGCGAAAGCACCTTATCGTCTTGCACCATCTGAGATGCAAGAATTATCAAAACAGCTTCAAGAGTTATCTGATAAAGGATCCATCCGATCAAATTATTCACCCTAGGGGAGCTCCTGTCCTCTTTGTGAAGAAGAAATATGGATCTTTTCGAATGTGTATCGATTATCGTAAGCTTGATAAGCTTACCATCAAGGATCGATATCCCCTACCTCGAATCGATGATCTCTTTGATCAACTGCAAGGTGCTACCTATTTTTTTTTTCAAGATCGATCTGCGTTCTGGGTATCATCAACTTCATGTTCTTGAAGAAGATATTCCCAAAACTGCTTTCCACACGAGATACGGGCATTACGAGTTTACAGTCATGCCTTTTGGTTTGACAAATGCCCCAGCTATCTTTATGGACTTAATGAATAGGGTCTGCAAAACCTTATTTAGACAAGTTCATTATTGTATTCATCGACGATATTCTCATTTATTCGAAGTCTCAAGCCGAGCACGAGCAACACCTTTGCTTAACATTGGAACTCCTGAAGAAGGAACAACTTTTTGCTAAATTCTCCAAGTGTGAATTTTTTGGCTTGAAGAAGTTCAATTCTTGGGTCATATAGTCAATGAGCAGGGTATTCACGTGGATCCATCCAAGGTTGCTGCTATTAAGGATTGGAATACACCAACGACACATACAGAAATTCGTTCTTTTCTTGGTCTCGCTGGTTATTATCGTCGTTTTATTTCAAATTTCTCGAAGATTGCGGTTCCACTCACTGCTTTGACTGAGAAGAATAAGCCTTTTGATTGGGGACCTAGGCAAGAAGAAACGTTCCAAACGCTGAAACGGAAGCTATGTGATGCTCCTTTTTTGTCCTTGCCCAATGGAAACAATGATTTCGTTGTCTTTTATGACGCGTCGAATCTAGGCCTTGGTTATATTCTTATGTAATGAGGTAAAGTCATAACATTACGTCAAGACAGTTGAAAGTTCACAAAAAGAACTACACAACTCATGATCTTGAGTTAGGTGTTGTGGCATTTGCTCTCAAAATCTGGAGACACTACCTCTATGGAACAAAGTGTGTGGTTTTCACAAGACCACAAAAGTCTCCAGCTCATTCTTAATCAAAAGGAGCTGAACATGAGGCAACGACAATGGGTTGAACTCTTGAACGATTACGATTGCGTGATTCGCTACCTTCCTGGTAAGGCGAATATCGTAGCCGATGCGCTTAGTCGAAAGGAGCGAGTCAAGCTTCATTCTGTTCAAACTCTATCTGATATTCAATCTCGTGTCCTTCAAGCATAACGATCTTGTGTAAATGAAGGCTTATTGAAATATGAGCTACCACTTCAACTCGAGCTTAAACTCGAAATGAAAGGGCGATGGGTTGCTCTATTTTAAGGATCCTTGTGGATGATTATCGCCCAAATCGGAGCCCTGATTGGATTCCCTGTACACCTTAATACGTACATTACGATTCAATAAGGACAAACCGAATTCCTATTAAGATCTTCCTATCTTCATAGTTAGATTCTTGAAAATATTTAAAGTGCCAAATGAAATCCACGGATTGGATTCCTGGTATGCTCTAAATACCCGTGTCCAAAGATAACAAATTAAAGGTCAAATTAAACAATTATGCGATTATGTGATTATGTGTTTATGTGTTCTCCTTTATGTTTTATGTGAGCCGATTTTCGTTATTCAAATCCTCATAGAATCTTCCATATCTTCGTATGAAGGATTCATAGTAGGATATTCAAAAGGTGCTACCTTAAATCCTTAATGGGCTTCTACGTGGTAGTTAAGACCCTTGGGTTATATAGTACCATTCCATGATTCGAAGGAGACCCCTTGAGTGGTCTAGTTAAAAGATTGATTCAGAATCTGGTTAAGAATGGCATGTGATGATATAGCTGAAAGGACCCTATGGTGGTCCAGTCACACTCATCACAGATTCGTTCATTTGGTTTTCCCCTACACATTATCAAATGCACTGTGTGGACTATGTAAGGAATTACGTAATTATGGACGCGTACATAATTATGAAATTCAGTGCACAGGAACCCCAGTAAGATTTATTATGTGTAAGAACCAATAGTGACAACAATAACGAAACGTGAACAATGTAATGGAGGTACGGTGGACGCACCAATGGCGCCTCATATACTTGTATATAGGTGTCCCTCTTACATTGCAAGCATAATGTTATTTAAAGTTACTAGAAGTTCAGAACCCTAACCAGTGTTGTTCTATCTTTTCGACTTCATGTTTCGAGCTCTCACAAGTTTCCTCTAATTAAATTTCGGGACGAAATTTCCTGAAGTAGGGGAGACTGTGACATCTGTGCCTCCACGGACATCGAACAAATACCAAATCAACAAAATATTGTATTTCATACTTAGGATTTGTATAAATATGTGTATCATTTGCACATATCAATTCTCGTTCGATTTCGAGCTCTAAATCGCTTTCTGGAAAGTTATACGCGAACTGGTGCGTAAACCTAATTATTTTAACGCTACAAACACTCCAGAACAGTGACATAGGCTTAACATACCTTAAATAACCTTTACATAACTTAGAAATAAGGTTTGGAAGGTTTGGTGTGTCGAAATCAAGTTTATTCGCTTACAGAGACTAATTTCGACAAACTGCGAAAGTATGCCAATTTGTACTGTAACGAACATTCTGGAACATGACCATAAGTTAAACATACCCTAAATATCCTTTACGTAGCTTAGAAATAGGCTTTGAGGGGTTCGGTGTGCTAAAATAAACTTTTTGGTCATTCAGGGACTAAAAGCGTCAAAAGTGCATAAGTTTGCATTTTCGCGCATATCTTACGTTCTGAATACATCCGTACATCCAAACCTTTATGTAATCATTAAAATATTTTATTTTAGTGATTGGCATGATAAAATTCCATTCGTTGCGTAATTTGGATCATTTTTGCGTTCGTTACGACTTCTGTCGTAATTAACCGAACAACGCAACCGTACGACCAAACGAACCGACATCCGAGACATTTTTTAGCATGTTTTGAGTTTCCTATACTTTAACTTCATTTTAGAGCCTTGAAATGAGGTTAACGGGGCTTAAACGTGTCAAAAATGAGCCGAAATGCAAGATTCTGAAGTTTAGGGACCAAAATTGTCATTCAGCTATAGTTATCTTAGGAAGGGACCAAAATGAAAAATCTAAATTCCAGCTTGTTCCAGCTGTTCCCCTCATTTTCACATGGTTTTAATGAAACTATGGGCTCCCATGGTTTCACAAAACCATGGGCACATGTGTACGGATGAGATCGAAGCTCGTTTTACGATGAACGATCCTAACGGTTCTAGTTTTCCTATATATACCCAACTCCTTTCACTTGCAAAACCCACAATGATCTGATTTTGGCTCTCTAAGTTGAAGTTTATGCTTCATACCTGAGAGTAAATCGGATCATAGCTTGCGGGGACCTTTTGTAAGTATTCTTTCGTTCTTTCATCGCTTTTCGAGTCTGAAAGTCAAACTGCGTTTGACTTTCTGCCTTGACCAGTTTATGGTCAATGCAAAGTTCGTTTGAACTTCATAACGTGAGCGTAATCACGATGGTTATAGTCCCTAGTGACTATACCTACTGATTACCACGTTATCTAGGTGTAGTGACGAGTCGTAGTTTCGGCCAAAATGCGTATTCTTGCGTATTTTGTAACCAAACTACTTTTGGGTATCAAAACCGTCTGTTTTGATACCAAACCTGTTTTCTAACTTAACTAAACATATTTTAGCATGTTTAGCTCGTCACTTTTAGTTTAGTGCTTGTGTAGAGTCGTAAGTCAAAGCGGACTAAACACCCGCTTAGACTTTTGAACTAGACCCGTTTGGTCGATCATTAGGATCCGACAAAGCATGTTTAGTGACCATAGTTGCATAGGGAATAACCTTCCGAGGTTATACCTTATGGTCACTTAGGTTTAATTAGTTGTATGATAGGTAGTTTATATGCCTTAGGTAAATGACCAAAATGCCCTTTTCATGCATAATTGGTAATTAAGCATATGTAAACATAAACTTTTGTCACTTAATCGATTATGCAACATGTTTAGGCATATAATACTTGTCATAGCACAAGTTAGACGTCTCGAACGCGCTTTGCGCGCACGATGCGTTAAAGTAGCGTAAGCTACCTTAATGGGTCGCAATGGGTCGAAAGCACTTAGGTTAGGTTTCGATTTAGAATGTAGGCTTTGTTAAACCATGCCATATGAGTTCCAATACTCATTTGGTTTACAAAACCTCATCCTATCCGATCTTCCGACTTAGGTCCGGTTTATTTACATAGTTATTAGGTTGCCGATTGATTCCGTGCTCCCTCTAGCTTTGCTTGGTTGGTTTTCAAGACCTCTAAGCATTCTCAAGTGAGTACATAGTTCACCTATTTTACTGTTTTCAAATTGTTTTGGGGTGATTCATATGTGCTAAATGTTTTCGAGGTTTTAACGATGGTTTCAAAAATAAATGATATGGTTTATACAAAATTTATAACGATTTTGATAAAGTAAACAAACTTGTTCGTTGTATTTACATACTCTAACGAATAATATCCATTAGTTTTGGCCGAACCGACCAGTATTAGGTTATGGTACCATAGGATCTGATAAATCCCGTTATCAGAATGCACCCATGGTTATGTGTGGGTTAGGTGGGTAACGACTGAATCTGTGATTGTTAATTTACCCTTTGGTGGTTTATTAATGCGAGAAGCGATAGGCGAGTTGCGAAGGTTGGATGTTATTAGCGAGACAATCAAAAGTAGTTTTCACGATTTAAAACGAGAATGATTTAAACGACTAAAGCGATTTTTAACGAATTAAACGATTTGGGTAAACGATTGGTTTTTGGTTAGTGTTTAGATAACGGGACGGGTGTAATGTGATGAAAGCATGGTGGATACGCCGCTGGTACTTCCTATATATATGTTTTCATCATATTACATACCGTGGCGTTATTTAGTTAACTTGGGTAAACGATTTGAAACGATGTCACACAAACGAGGTTTTCGAAATGATATAAACCATACGAGTTTTATTAACGAGATTTATTAACGAGTTTTATTAACGAGATTTATTAACGAGTTTTATTAACAAGATTTATTAACGAGTTTTATTAACGAGAATTATTAATGAGAATTTTATTAAATAAATGTTTTGGGTTAAGAATCATGGCTACGAGATTTTATAAATTATAACCAACTTGATTTGAGTTGGTTAATTATGTCGCAATACAATACTTTTCAAAACAAGGTTTTTAATTAAGTATTGCAACATGTAAACTAGCCATGAATCCGACACTCTCAAAAACCTATGTACTCGCCAGTATTTCTTTGTTGACTTTGTTTTCACATATGTTTCAGGTGTTGTTGAATGATGTTGATTGCTAGGATGCATGCTCACATAGGACTGGACGAGGCCTTAGTGACTTAATAACAATGATAGACTATGTTTAAATCATTTATTTAGATTTCCAGACGATGTAAATATTTAATGTTTAATAAAATGAAACTTCAAATTTCCGTGTGTTTTGAAACAATGATTCTGTTACAACACTCCCCGATGATTCTGCCGCGATTTGTTGTTTTACGCGGTCGGGGTGTGACAGATGTGGCAGCCAGAGAGGCTGTCCAACAATGCTTTTCTTATGTCATTACTGCATCATAAAGCTTAATATATAAAAATTATTTTAAAATCTATCTAAAAGTCTGCCTCATCTCAAAACCTGTGCCCATATCTATCCTTTAAAGCCAGCAGAAGTTGAAAGTCCTTCCTTTGGCAAATGTATAGCTTAGCAGATGTTTTGAAATTCCTGGTAATTTCAAATTCAAAATGCCTGGGGATATGTAATTTGCAATTAATGCATGTCACTCACTCACTTTTGTCTTATGGTAAAGGTGTCTTATGGTAAACGAGGAGTTTAAGTGTAATTATGATAACCTGTTTTTTTTAAGGTTTAAAATTTGTCCTTTGGATTTCTTGATATATAATTTTATACTTTTCCCATGGAAACGCACTTTTGAAATGTTTTGCATTAAAAGCCTAACCATCATCGCATCATATTCTTTACACACTAAGTTAGTCTGACTATGTATTTAGTCATAACCGCCTTCATTGGGTATATAAAATATATTGGGAAACTGCTTTCATCATTACTGCTTTCATCTATCTACTCAATCATCTTCAAAGTTTTTTTATTTATCAGTATCTTTATATTTCTTTGGCTTTCAAACACACATTTGTTAACTGCGAAATGGAAAACATTGGGTTTCAAATGATTGTTGACGAAATTTTCACGAGGCTCCCTGCAGAAGATATTGGTCGTTTGAAATGTCTTTCCAAAAATTTTTATAGGGAACTCTCAAGTCATGCATTTGAGATGATCCATGCTCTCCGAAGTGGAGATTCACTACAAAAGAAACTACTCTCCTTTAAAGACACGTCAATTGTCGTTGACAGCATAGTAGCTGGTAATTTGGATGTCGGTACAAGCAAAACCTTAAGTTTTCCAAACAATGTCCACCCTACCTTCTTACGTATTCTATCGTCATTTAATGGATTGCTGTTAGTTTGCAATGAAAGGATTTGCTGTGAGCTGATCCTTTGGAATCCAACTACCAGGCGCTATAAGTTTTTGTCTGACGACTACTTAAATTATATTGATGATCGAAACTCTGATACAAGTGGAATTTATTTTGATCAATCCAATGATCTGAAAGTGCTTCACATCAGCTGTTACCGTAATGTGGCTACTGCTCGTGTTTACTCATGACGTCGTGGGTCATGGAGAACAATAAATTTTGGTAGCGTAAATAATTATGGTTCAAGCAGTTATTCATGGTCTCTAGGAATTTATGCTGATAAAACCATATATTTCATGGTTTCGAATTATTGGTATCCACTAGGTGAGAGGAACATCGTTGCTTTCGATGTTCTTTCTGAGACTTTTAGAATGCTTCATTTTCCCGAGAGTATCGTAGTCAATCCTTACCAAGGGCATTTTTTGACCATCGCAAAGAGGCTGCATTTGATTGTTATTGGAAAGTCTGCTGAGCTAACTGCTGATTTGCTCAGATATGAAGAAGAAGGCTGGATCAAGGTGTTTGCTTTCAATAACCCTCGTGTAGTTGATTATGTAGATAGGCGCCGAAGGACTAATATAATTGAAACAACAAGTGGCTGATAACAAGCATTTGGGGGGATATGGTTAAAGTTGATCTGAGCAATGAAGTTTTGAAATACCTCCAACATGTTGACAACTACAATGGTCTAATAGGAGCTTTATTTATCGAGACTACTGTTTCACCCATTGATTAGAAATTATTATGCTGTATTTTACTGAATGATATTTAATGTTTTGAACTTTGTTTATTATATAGTTACCTCTGTTTGACACTTGTAGTTTTTATATAATTAGTTGTGTTAAAATTATTAAATATGTTTGTTATTTAAATTAAAAATAATTAAATGAATATGTATGTTTGAGAGTTTAAAAGCTTGTAATATTAGCAAAGGTCTGTTTAAATGATGAAAGCTTTGTTGTTGTGAACAGATATTTAAAAATAAAACAGTGGTTGATACATCTGTTGACTTTGGTCAACAGATGGATGAAAACAGATGTTTGAAACCACTGTTGGGTTAAAGCAGAGTGTTGTGGAGAAAACTATGGTTGAAACCGCTGTTGGGTTAAAACGGTGGTTTAAAACCACTGTTGGGTTAAAATAGTGTTTTGTGGAGGTTGAAGGGGATTGAAACGACTGTTGAGTTAAAATATTGTTTTTTGGAGAAGGAACATGCTTGAATGCAAATGTTATTTCGTTTACAAAAGATTAATAAGTTGTATACTTTTGTATTTTTCATACTCTAAACTTTAAGTATTTAAGGTTGAAGTTGGGGGGATATGGTTGAAGTTGATATGAGCAATGAAGTTTTGAAATACCTCCAACATGTTGACAACTACAATGGTCTGAAAGGAGCTTTATTTATCGAGACTACTATTTCGCCCATTGATTAGAAATTATTATGTTGTATTTTACTAAATGTTGTTTGCTGTTTTGAACTTTGTTTATTATATAGTTATCTCTGTTTGACACTTTCATATTTTATATAATTAGTTGTGTTAAATTATTAACCATGTTTGTTATTTAAATTAATTAAATGAATATTCAGGTTTGAGAGTTTAAAAGCTTGTAATATTGGCAAAGCTCTGTTTAAATGATGAAAGCTCTGTTGTTGTGGACAGATGTTTGAAAATAAAACAGTGGTTGATACATCTGTTGACTTTGGTCAACAGATGGATGAAAAAAGATGTTTGAAACCACTGTTGGGTTAAAGCAGAGTGTTGTGGAGAAAACTGTTGTTGGAACCGCTATTGGGTTAAAATGGTGGTTTAAAACCACTGTTGGGTTAAAATAGTGTTTTGTTGTGGACAGATGTTTGAAAATAAAACAGTGGTTGATACATCTGTTGACTCAACAGATGGATGAAAACAGATGTTTGAAACTACTGTTGGGTTAAAGCAGAGTGTTGTGGAGAAAACTGTTGTTGAAACCGCATTTGGGTTAAAACGGTGGTTTAAAACCACTGTTGGCTTAAAATAGTGTTTTGTGGAGGTTGAAGGGGATTGAAACGACTGTTGATTTAAAATATTGTTTTTTGGAGAAGGAACATGCTTGACTGCAAATGTTATTTCGTTTACAAAAGATTAATAAATTGTATATTTTTGTATTTTTATACTCTAATCTTTAAGTATTTACCGACTGACTTATCTATTTATAAGTCTATAAATATAACCATATTCATCATTCATATGTGTTATGCATGGTTTTCTAAGAAACCACTGCACACGGGTCTTACCGCTAGTACTATATAATAAAAGAAACCAATAAAAGGACACTTTTCATTATTCTAGACCATCATTAATTGTAGACAATTATTATTTAATTTAAATTATTAAATTTAATGTATGTTTCAAACATTTAAGACATTACGGATAAGGTTTCATAAAATATTAAATTTTAAAGTTATATAATTTAACAATTACCGATAGGTTATACTTATCTAATTAATTTAGATTTAAATATTATTTTCTAGCTATAAATTTTTCTATTTAGCTAATTGCTATATGCCTAATCTGGACATTTCAACATTTTTTAGAACTAATAGATTAAGACCATTATTATTTAAATAAAACTTGGGCTATTAATTGTATGTTCACATAACTATTAAAACTCGTGAGAAAGTCGATGATAAAGGTGGTCTTCTAATCGATGGTTCAAATGCTTTTATATTTGTAAAGTTGACAAACATCACACGTTTTGATCATACATGACACAAAATATTGTTTGGATATCATAAACACGTTTTAAAAATAATGTTTTCTAATTGTTAAATCTTAGTTATTAACTATTTGATTTTTTTATTTACTTAACCCGTGTAATACATGGGGTTATAACCAAGTTAACTAATATAAAACAATAAAAGATTCATACGGTATACTTCTATAACAATATAAAGGGTTATTGGATTTTAATAATCCTAAGTTTCACCAGTTGGCCGATAATAATCCCAACTTTAAAAATTCCCTCCAATAATCCCAACTTGTAAAAGTTTGGCCGCCATTGACCCTTTTCAAACATATAAGAATTTGGTCTCCTCAATAGATTCAATTACACCTAAAGACTCTTTAATTGATTTAAGTGCACCTATGTTAGAAAATGATCAATGGCGGCCAAACTTTTACATGTTGGGATTATTGGAGAGAATTTTTAAAGTTGGGATTATTATCGGCCAACTAGTGAAACTTGGGATTATTAAAATCCGATAACCCCAATATAAACACACCCTTTTACGAATCAATCATAAACAAACGATTATCACTATCTGTATAATATCTCACAAATATTATTACTAATAACGTTGCATTCAATAACTTTTTATTTAATCCGCATACAAATGTTTTATAATTTACTTGGATATTGATTATTTACTTTGATTTATCTAAAATATAATTAATTATTTAGTAACAATTTTGCTTATAATAAACAATTAGAAATAATGTCATGTGATAAAACCTCCTTATCTTTTAAAGGATTCTTTTTACAATATGTTTAAAATATCTATTAATGTAATTAATTTTTAATATAATAATAATAATAAAGAATAGGTTAATCCGATGCTTGAAAACCAATTTACTTCCATGCTTTGAAAACATATTTAATGTTATTATTTGGTTAAGCATATATGTTTTTTAACTTCTTTTTTTTTTGTTTTTAGGGTGATCAGGTTTTATGAGGTACTCGTATCTGGAAGTAATATTGCACTAGAACGTTCCCTAGATTTCGGTTAATAATGCTAGATAAAAGGATTTCATTTAAACTGAAAAGAAGATAGTTTTCACTCGTCGTATATTTTGCCATGGCGATAAATAAAAGTTAAGGGCCATAACTATGTAAACCTGGTTTGTTTCTAAAAGAATTGGTTTTTACATATTACCAACTATATGTCACGTTGTCTAGGGTAAAAAATTCACGTCTATGTTTATGCAATGGAATTCGACTACGAGTCCTATCACTGGGTGATCAGGTTATATGAGGCACTCATATCTGGAAGTAATATTGGCACTTGAACGTTTATCCCTAGATTTCGGTTAATACCGCCGGATAAAGGGATTTCATATAAATTGAAAAGAAGACAGTTTCCACCCACCTTGTATTTTGCCATGACGATAAATAAAAGTTAAGGACAATTACTATGTAAAGTTGGTTTGTTTCTAAAATAATTGGCTTTTACACTTTACAAATTATATGTCGTGTTGTCTAGGGTAAAAAAATCACTTCTATAAATTTATGAAGACATATACATGACATAATTTATATCCTTAAACCCGTGTAATACACGGGTCTAATAACCTACTTATGTCATGTTGTCTAGGGTAAAAAATTCACTTCTATAAATTTATGAAGACATGTACATGAAATAATTTATATCTATAAACCCGTGTAATACATGGGTCTAATAACCTACTACTGAAATATAAAAAGAACAAATCTTAACAACTTTTACTTTAACATATTCAAACATAATAAATATAAAGAAAAATTGAAAATTATAACTAAGAGAAAAAAGTAAATGGACTTGGCCGGGGTAGAACTTATAACCGGCGACCCGACGGTTGGACCGGGAAACCGGCCGGTCGGATCGGTTTTTGGAAGGGTTGGACCGGTTTTTTATATATTTTTTCAGATTTAACTCTATTAATTTTTATAATATTTACAATATCTTCCGGTTACATCCGGTCGGGCCATTGAACCGGTAAGAAGACCGGTTCAACGTCCGATCCAGTTCTGAAAACATTAGGAGAGAGGCAACCAGCCAGCCAAGTCCTTTTGTGTTGAACAAAACATGTTTTAAATATATTAAGAGAAATTTACGAAAAATAGCCAAGAATAAGTTTGACATACCAAAATGACCACCTAATGCGTCGGTGGAGCAGGGCATCACTGATTACAAGAGAGCTTATGCGTCCTTAAATATAGAAGTGACACGTGTCCGTACCTCATCCCAAGCGTCCGTGACTCATCCCATCATACCATGCGTCCGTGACTCATCCCATGCGTTGCCGACTCATCCCATGAGTCCTTAAAAATAGAAGTGGCATGTGTCTCAATGGGATGCATGGGATGAGTTACGGACGCATGGGATGAGTCACGGACACATGGGATGATTGGATGACTCACGGACGCATGAGATGAGTCACGAACGCATGGGATGATGGGATGAGTCACGGATGCATGGGATGCCTCAAATCTCACTAAATGGGACACATGGGACGCATGGGATGAGTCACGAACGCATGGATGTCATTGAGACATGTGTCACTTGTATATTGGCGGACGCATGAATCAGCCCTGCAGACGCATAAGCTCTCTCGTAATCAGTGATGTCCTGCTCCGCCTGTGACAATTGCCAAATTTCCATGTATCCGTACATTAATTAAACAGTAATTAGTGTTTTAAAGATTGTGCTTGATCTAAATTAATGACATGAATGCCTTCTGATTATTGTCATATACATACAAGTGCATCGCATACTGCATGACTTCATATCATTATTGCATGCAACACTTTATGATTCAAATGATGCACGAAACAAGTTAGCACAGTTATCAGACAAACTAGAAGTACTGACGGGAGTTCAGTACTCAGACAGACATAATGTTAAAGCACAGAATGAGCCAGAAACCAAGAGTTACACAGTATAGTGTGTAGGAAAGTAAGGATCATAAAACTGTCTTCCTAGTGATAGTTTAAGTGCCGGAAAGTGCCTAAAACTCATACAAACTGCAGAATTCTGTAATTTTCAGCAAAAATCAGCTTTTTAACAACATAATATTATGCAGAATTATGGTTTAATGGTCCAGAATACCTTCCTAGGTGTCGGGAATCAAAACTGTCACAATAGGGAACATAAAGCACACTAAACTGCGTAATTTAGCACCTTAAGGAACCGGTAACCAACCGAATAACCGGACACTACCCGAAACACCAAATTTTCACTAGAAGCACTGTTTTATCATTTCCAAGCTAGTTATGGTCCCCGAACATCATAACTCACCTTATAATTGCATAACACCTAATAACACTAACTAAACACTTATAATCTAACTTACCATTACATCCCACCCCTATACCCCACCCACCCCCCCCCCCCCATGGGCGACGGTCACACAAGGCTGGCCCACCCTTGATTTGTTTTAAATATTTTATTTGATCTTGCTAGATCTTTTGAGACATTTTATACAATGGGTTAAGTTGTGATGGACGTAACTTTAAATTAACCTCAAGACCATTCCTAATCTCATTTCATCATCACACCAACACTTCAAACTCTCTCCCTCTCTTCCCTTGTCACGACCGTGAGCCACCACCACCACACCACCACTTTCAAGCTTTCATCCATCCATTCTAAGGTGCTACAAAGGTGTAAGGAGCTTGATTAAGGAGCTTGGTGCCATTAGAAGTGGAAGGAACTTTCTCTAGAGCTATTAACCACCAAGTTTATCATCATCTTCATTCTTGATCTCTTCCCTAGCCTTGTGCTAGTAGTAAGGCTCTCATAATCTCATTTTACTTCTTATTATGATGGTTAAAAGTATATGTAAGAGACTAAACATGAAGATCATAAAGAATCAAGAACATAATTCTTAACATAAAGCTCTAAATCATAAGAATCATTGTTGTTTTAGTGTATGTGTGTTTCTTGATTGTTGATTATTTGTGTTTATGATGTTAAACATCATATGAAACTTGCTAGATTGTGATTAAACACGTGATCTAGCAAGTGAGAGGATGATCTTGTGAAAAATCAAGATGATCATCCTTTATGTTCATCATGAACTTGAAAACAAAGATGATTTTGTGTATGATGATGATGAATGCATGTTATTAATCTATTACATGGATGATTTCAAAGATGATTTTCTCAAGAAACCAAGTTTATAAACAGGATTTACATAACCATGATTTTTAAAGAAACTAACCATGTTTTAGTGCTAAATCAAGTGTAGAAATATGTTATTAACAAGAAAAATTCAAAAGAATGATTTTTAGAAAAATCATTTTACAAGTTGTGAAAGTCTAAAATTTTCAAGAATGTGATTTATAAACAAATAACCATACTTTTAAGGGTAACTAAGCTTACTTAACAACATGCTAATTTACTACAAGTTTTTACAAAAATTTCAAGTTCATGATGTAGTGTAGAATGCATAATTTTGGCACATGGTAAGTGTTGAATGAATTGTTGTTGATTTGTGATGATTTTAAAAGAAAATGATATGCTTTGAAAGCATGGAAACCTCCATTTTTAAGAGGAAACTATGGCAAAAAATTTCTAGAATTTAAACACTTAGAAAAATATTTTTAAACAAGTGTTTATGAGTAAATTTTAATCATGATTTTTCCTATAAAATTTGCCATAAATTTTGTTACAAAAATTATAAATGTTGGAGGTTGTTTTTGATAAATAAAAGTGACTAAATATATATTTAGGAAAATATATATTTAAATGTCACAATTTGTGTGATTACTTATATATTATGTGTATTAGTTATATTATTTTAAGACTTGAAATAATATAACTTACCAAAATACCAAGAATTATAATACAAAATATTACCGAAATTCCAAAATAACAAATATATAATTTATACCCAAAAATTTGACAAACCGAACAAGGAATATGAACTACATAAATATTCCGGAAATTGAGTTCATATATATATATATATATATATATATATCTTGACAAATAAGTTAAACGGTATTTTGGGAAACCAAAGAAACGGAAATTATAATTTTTACAAGTGTTACAAAAATATATCATATTTTTGTCAAATAGAAAAGACATTATTTTTTAATAAAGAAAAGATATATATATTTTCTTGAATTATTAGAAGATATATTATTTTGAAGAAAGTATATTTTCCTAAACATATTTGGAATATATTATTTTTGTGGTGAAAATGGATTTATATATATTTTCTAAGTTAATCTTGAAAATATATTATTTTTGAAGTTTCTATAAAAGTTTTCTTAAAATATATATATTGGTGATATTTATTAAAAATAATATTCCAGAAAATTTGAATACAAAAATTAAGTATAAGAATACTTAATAAATACAATAAAAATACGAATTCTCGTACGTATAAATACACACCGGAATACGCCACCAATAATACTCAGCAAAATACACAAGTCTAAGAATACAAGTATAAGTATATCCATCCTTGGGGAAAAATATTCAGGAAGGATTTCAAAACATATAAGTTAAAATATATTATTTTAACAAATATTCCAATAATTAATAAATATAATTTAAGTTAAAATATTTTTATTTTAACAAATAATTATATACTTTGGAATAATATGTATGACACCAAGAAATGTAACTCAAAGATACTAAGTCATAACAATTAAGACTAAAAGTCAAGGCACGACCCATCCGTCTAATAAACCATAGCACGTGTGTAGGTAGTCGTGCGGCCGAGGAGAAGCTTTGAGTTACACCTGTTTGCTGAACGCAAGATTGTGAGTTCATGTCCCCCTTTTCTTTTAACTGTTTTCAGTTTTATAACTTCGGGGGTGAAATACATGTTACAAATGATACAGTGATTACAAATGGTATGGTTAGCTAAGGAATGAACTGTTAGATCATGTGAATGGGTAGGCGTTAACTTGAGACCATTAATCCTTGTATAAGGACCGAGGGGCATGAGTGATAGATCTATTTTGGTTTTGTGAGCCCCACCTATGGGTCCGCGAGTTGACCGCATGTGGTGACTATGTCCTTCCAGCCGGGTGGCCCGGTACGAAATACACAAAGGATTGAGCCTTCCTACACCGTTACACACACATTAATGACCTTGCAAATCATTAATTGATCTGTTCATAGACGCTTTCATACCGGTTTACAAATAGATACATACTATGGTTACAACGTTTATTACGAGCTCACATACAAAACACATGAACTCGCTTAACTTTTGTTGATGTTTTCGAACTATATGTATTTCAGGAAATTGAGAATGGATCTGGTGGGCGTTGAAGGTTTTCAAGTTGTGTCTACAATAAATGATGTCATCCGCACGTTTGTAGGGTTTGAAATGGATGTCTTATCCTAGATAAGACATACACTTCAAAGCCTTGTTTTAACAATGTTTTGTGTCAAGTCCTTTGTGGAACTTTAGACGATTGGTTGGTTTGTATTATGAACTTGAAGTCTTGGTTTCGTGTTAAACAATGTTGGTTGTATTATTTTGAAACTCAGTAATGGATGAACATCTTGGTTTCTATCATATAGTTGTTTGTTATGGTTGAATGCAATGATATTAAGCAAGTCACACGTAACACGCTTCCGCAAAAGTCAGGATGTGACAGTTTGGTATCAGAGCTTCGATTCTAGCGAACTAGGATTCCTTCTCGAGTCTAGACTACAATCATTAGGGCTCTCTCACGAAAATATTTTTACAAAATAATTTTTCATTTCATACACAAAACACCAAGATCCATGAAACAAACATTTTACAAAAGGAAAGACAAGAAACACAATGCAAAGTCATAGTGGTGGTTCGGTTTGCATGGGGTAGACTAGATAAGATGGAAAAGTCTCATGAAGGATAATGTGAATACATGATTAAGTAACAATTGTCTTTGTTTGCAAATACTGAGTGTTAGTGGATAATATATGTGCACATGTTATGATTATTATGTTACAGGAACCCATGTCATCCTCTGAGAGTGGGTTATCTGACGCCCACAACCCGATGGCCATCGTTTCGGATGATGAGGTCATGCCTGAGCCTGAGATATTCACATCGGACACTGAGAGTGATCCCGAGATGCTGTATGAGGATGAGGATGACTTCCAGCCATTCGCATTACCGGATTTTGGCGATGACATACCTATAGCTGATGGCGTCCCCGTTGAGGATCTTTTTTATATTCCTGCTCCTGTTCATGAGCATCTCATCATCGGTCACCCCGATGGTGAGCACATTGTTGCGCCGATCCTCGACGTTGTTCCCCTTGTGGTCATTCCTCCTGAGGATTGGCCCTTCGATGACTTGTTTGATGATGATGTCGATTTATTTTTGGACGGTCCCCCAGCTGACGCTCAGGGCGACGGGGAGATTGATGATGATATTGTTGTTGTACCTCCTCCTGCTATTCCAGTTATCGAGTTATCCTCCGACTCTAGCTTGCATTCGGTTTCAGACTCCTTTGAGTTTGTGACTTCCTCAGCCTTGCAGGCGGCAGGACTGCAACTTTATGCCACTAATTCCAATGACGACATAGCGATGTCTGCTGCACCACTATCCCCTGCACGAGTCCCCACACCTCCACACGACCTAGAGCCTGTCCCTGGGCTAGATCCTGTTCCTTTTGGCCAGCCTGATATTGCACCTCTTGTTCCAGAGCCGATACCTACACCTATTGATCTCCCACTTGTTGATCCATTCATTCCACCACCCCACCCGCTGATGTTGCTCCCCCACCTCCTGTTGAGTTTGATGTTCACCGTACTGACCTACCGATTATCTTCCCGCGGGAGATCCCTGAACCCCAACCAGGGGAGGGTACTTCGGGACAGCCCCCAAGTTATGACCCATTTGCTTCAGCAGTTTTCCCTCCAATCCCACAGACTATACCTTTTACTCCTTTCACATCTACATCGCTTGATGAGCCATTCCGATGGTTTCCTCCCTATACCATGCCTATCTCAGACCCCTGTCATCCCTCTCATTATGGAGGCTACACACGGGATGAGTTGCTTTTGTCACTCCAGTTACAGTTTGAGATCTTGATTCGCAGAGTTTTGGAGCTCGAGCTGACTCCTTCATGCCCCCCACCTTGTCCCTGTCATTCTGCTTTTGTCCCTCCACACTCATCACCGCCAGCTTCATTCATACCTCCACCTACTGCTCCCGCACCTATCTAGGGCTTTTATGCCCGCTTCCTTACTGTCGAGCAGCAGATTAGCTATTTGCTTCGCCGTGTCTATGAGCTCGAGGAGGAGCTTGCACATGTTTGCAGTTTGCTTTTCTTCCCTTTTCCTCCTCCTCCGCCATCAGCATAGTAGGTTTTTGGTTTTGTGCGGATGCATTATTTTTTTGGTGAGAGCACTACAATTGAGCCGAGATTGTGATGACTTTGAAGACCACTTTTTGACTATATTATTTTTGTATATGGACAGACTCATTGGACAAGGGTAATGTGACCCTATGTTTCTTTTAGTATGATACACTTTGTAAACAATGTAACTTGTGATTGGTAACTAATGAAAGCTCAATCGTCATGTTCTCACTAATCACATTGTTGGATTACTTGTTCATGTTATGATTATGTTGTTGCATGCATTGTTTGCTATGATGATTGCTATTATATATATATACATACGACTCCTAGACAACTATTTATTTATTTAACGAATAAGGCCTGACCTATCCGATCTTCTTATTAGAAGAAAGATGCCTCCACGAAGGAACACCGATACCAACAACCCTCTGCCCACGACAGAGGCGGAATTACAAGAGCGCATCTCACAGGCCATCGCACAGCACGAGGCCCTTCGCTCGGAACACAGCGGAGGTACCTCAGGGAATAACCCACCCAACGATAATGTTTAGTCACCTAAGACACATTACAATACGTTTGGACATTTCCAAGTGTGCTTTGCCAATGCTTTTTGTGAATGATGTTGCTTGTGTACAGGCTGTACCTATAAATAGTTCTTGGACTGCAAGCCCCTGAATTTCGATGGCACTGGGGGTGTCGTCGCTTTCATACGATGGGTGGAGAAGACGGACACTGTTTTGAGAATGAGCAAATGTGCACTAGAGCAAAGAGTTACGTACATTTCTGGACTGTTCCTAGAGGAAACGCTGTCATGGTGGAACCTTCAGGTGCAGACTTTGGGTGAGGCTGCTGCGTATGCTTTGACGTGGAATGAACTGAAAGAGTTGATGCGTAAAAATTATTGTTCTCGGGCTGAAATCCAGAAGTGGGAACGGAATTCTGGAAGTTGAAAATGGAAGGTCCGAAGGTGGCGGAATATGTTCAGAGATTTCATGATTTGTCGAGAGTTGTTCCTTATTTCGTGGAGCCGGAGTTTAAGAGGATAGAACGTTTCATCTGGGGATTGGCACCTCAGATTCTGAGCATGGTGACAGCGTCCAAGCCTCCAACAATTACCGAGGCCATTGACTTAAGTGTGGCACTTACTGAAGAAGCAGTTAGGTTGGGAAAGTTTTTGATTTCTGAAGCGAAGAAGAAAGAGACTCATGTGGAGTCGTCTGGGGATAACAAAAGAAAGTTCACTAACTTCAAGAAGGGTACTCGAGTGAATAACAACAATGCTAACAAGCGTAGGGATGCCAACCCGCCAGCCGAGGTCAGGACTGGCGCTGCAACCACCGAACCCAAAGGAAGAGGGTACAAGGGTACTCTGCCCAAGCGTGATATCTGTCAGCATCATCACACCGGACGATGTAGGTATGGGAGATGTGAGAACTGTGGCAAGGTAGGGCATGTCAGGGAGGCATGCTGGTATGGTGCTGGACGTGGTAATGGAAACTGTGGTGGAAATGGAAACCAGACTGGGAATCGAAATCAGGGAGGAAATGGTAATTTTGGTGGGAACGAAAATCGTGGTGGTTATGGGAACCAAGCTGGTAACGAAAACCGTGGAGGAAACAATAAAAACAACAATCAGGGTGGAAACGGAAATGACAATGGACGTGGCCAAGGTTGTTTTGGTTGTGGTGAAATGGGGCATTTTAAGCGGGACTGCCCTAAAAATAATCAGGCACGTGGAAGGGTGTTCACCATTCGAGCTAGGGAAGCACACCAGGATCCAAACGTGGTTACTGGTACGTTCCCTATTAATCAACGTTATGCATTTGTGTTGTTTGATACTGGTGCTGATTTTAGCTTCGTGTCCCTAGACTTTAAGAATATACTTGGCCTAGTTGCAAGTAAGTTAGATGTCCCGTATTGGATAGAGTTGGCTAATAGGAAGTTAGTAGAGGCAAATGAGGTGATTAGAGGTTGCGTTATAAAGCTTGGAGCGCGTGAGTTTTCGATAGACAATCTGCCAGTTGATTTGGGAAGCTTCAATGTCATAGTTGGGATGGATTGGTTGTCTAGCAACCGTGCAGATATTGTGTGCCATGAGAAGATCATTCGCATTCCAATGGCGAATGAAGAGACGATCGTGATTCACGGAGAGAAGCATGATACGCCTTTGCGGATCATTAGTTGTATGAAAGTACAAGAGTGTCTACGAAAAGGATGTGTTGCCTTCTTAGCTCATATTGTGGATAAGGAATCCGAAGTGCCGAAGCTCGAAGATATCCCTGTGGTAAGGGAATATCCTGAGGTCTTCCCCGAAGACTTGCCAGGATTACCTCCTCAACGACAAGTCGAATTCCACATTGACTTGGTTCTAGGCGTCGCGCCTGTAGCCAAAGCACCTTATCGACTTGCGCCTTCAGAAATGCAAGAGTTATCCACGCAGCTTCAGGAGTTACTAGACAAAGGATTCATAAGGCCGAGTTTCTTGCCTTGGGGAGCTCCAGTGTTGTTTGTCAAGAAGAAGGATGGTAGCTTTCGAATGTGTATCGACTACCGGGAGCTAAACAAGCTAACCATCAAGAATCGGTATCCCTTGCCGAGGATTGATGATTTATTTGACCAACTGCAAGGATCAAGCTACTATTCCAAGATTGATCTTCGATCGGGTTATCATCAGCTGCGAATTCAAGAAGAGAGTATACCAAAGACCGCATTCAGAACTCTTTATGGACATTACGAGTTTCTAGTGATGCCGTTTGGATTGACAAATGTGCCGGCAGTGTTTATGGATTTGATGAATCGAGTGTGCAAGCCATATCTCGATAAATTTGTGATCGTATTTATCGATGATATTTTGATTTATTCATGGACGAAGGAAGATCACGCGCAACACCTCAGAGCCATTCTAGAGCTACTAAAGAAGGAAAAGCTCTACGCTAAGTTTTCGAAGTGCGAGTTTTGGATACGCGAAGTACAATTCCTCGGTCACGTGGTAAACGAGAATGGTATTCATGTGGATCCCACAAAGATTGAGGCAATCAAGAACTGGGAAACTCCAAAGACACCGACCGAGATCTGACAGTTTTTGGGTTTAGCAGGCTATTATCGCAGGTTCATTGAGAATTTCTCCAAGATAGCTCAACCGTTAACCTCCCTTACTCAGAAGGACAAGAAGTATGAATGGGGAGACAAGCAAGAAGAAGCCTTTCAACTACTCAAAAACAAGCTATGCGATGCACCTATACTATCCCTACCCAAAGGCACCGACGACTTCGTGGTATATTGCGACGCTTCGCATCAGGGACTGGGTTGCGTGCTCATGCAATGCCAAAAGGTTATCGCTTATGCTTCATGCCAACTGAAGGTCCATGAGAAGAACTATACCACTCACGATTTGGAGCTAGGTGCAGTGGTATTTGCTTTGAAGATCTGGCGACATTATCTGTATGGTACTCGATGTACTATTTTCACGGATCACAAGAGCCTTCAGCACATATTTGACCAGAAAGAGCTTAATATGTGACAGCGATGATGGGTTGAGTTGCTGAATGATTATGACTGTGAGATCAAGTATCATCCTGGAAAGGAAAATGTGGTAGCAGACGCCTTAAACCGAATGGAAAGGATTAAGCCCATAAGGGTTCGGGCTTTAGAAATGATTATTCAGACGGATCTCACTTCACGTATATGTGCCGCGCAACGAGAAGCTCTTAAGAAGGAGAATCTTAAGGCCGAATATCTTCGAGGAATGTAGAAGAAGTTGATGCCTAACGAGGAAGGAACCTTGTACTTCATGGGACGTATTTGGGTTCCGCTTTATGGTGGTATTAGAGAGGTTATTTTTGATGAAGCTCATAAATCGAGGTACTCGATCCATCCAGGATCGGACAAGATGTACCAAGATCTGAAGGATTACTATTGGTGGCCAAGACTCAAGAGTGATGTCGCCACCTACGTTGGAAGATGCCTAACCTATGCCAAGGTAAAGGCCGAGTATCAGAAACCCTCAGGTCTTCTGCAACAGCCGAAAATACCCATGTGGAAGTGGGAACAGATTTCAATGGACTTCATAACAAAGTTACCCAGGACCCCTAGAGGACATGATATGATTTGGGTAATAGTGGACCGATTGACCAAGTCTGCGCATTTCCTACCGATTCGAGAGAAAGATAGCACAGGGAAGCTAGCTGAGCTTTATCTCAGGGAGATAGTGGCACAGAATGGAGTGCCTATCTCGATAATATCTGATAGAGATGGACGGTTTGTATCAAGGATTTGGAAATCCTTCCAGGAAGACTTTGTTTCTCAGTTGAATCTGAGTACGGCCTTTCACCCACAGACGGAAGGTTAGAGCGAAAGAACTATCCAAACATTGGAAGATATGCTCCGCGCTTGTGTAATGGATTTAGGTGGCAGTTGGGATACTCATCTACCTCTAGTTGAGTTTTCCTATAACAACAGCTACCATACAAGCATTCAAGCCGCACCGTTCGAAGCTCTCTATGGACGTAAATGTCGCTCACCGTTGTGTTGGGCAGATGCTGGTGATAGACAGATGGTTGGCTCCGAATTGGTCCAAGAAACAACTGACAAGATCATGCAGATCCGAGAGCGCATCAAGGCGGCTCGTGATCGACAAAAGAGTTACGCAGATCAGAGACGGAAACCGTTGGAAATCGAAGTAGGAGACATGGTTTTGTTGAAAGTCTCACCTTGGAAAGGTGTAGCACGATTTGGGAAACGTAGAAAGTTAAACCCACGTTACATTGGGCCATTCAGGATATTGGAAAGAGTTGGTACCATAGCATACAAGTTGGAATTACCAGAGGAACTAAACGGTGTTCACGATACATTTCATGTATCTAACCTGAAGAAAAGTCCAACTCAGGAGACAGTTATCATCCCTGCGGATGAAGTGCATATAGACGACACTTTCCACTTCACTGAAGAACCCGTTGAGGTTACAGACTGGAAAGTTAACAAGACTCGGAGGAGTAGTGTTAAGCTTGTCAAGGTTTGATGGAACTCATGTCACGGCCCAGAGTTTACTCGGGAGCGTGAAGACCGAATGAAATCAAAGTATCCGCATTTGTTCCCTAACTCCCCTGCAACTGATATCGCAGCTTAAAATCTCGGGACGAAATTTTCTTAACGGGGGGGGGGGGGGGGGAGAATGTGACAATTGCCAAATTTCCATGTATCCGTTCATTAATTAAACAGTAATTAGTGCTTTAAAGACTGTGCTTGATCTAAATTAATGACATGAATGACTTCTGATTATTATCATATACATACAAGTGCATCACATACTGCATGACTTCATATCATTATTGCATGCAACACTTTATGATTCAAATGATGCACGAAACAAGTTAGCACAGTTATCAGACAAACTAGAAGTACTAACGGGAGTTCAGTACTCAGACAGACATAATGTTAAAGCACAGAATGAGCCAGAAACCAAGAGTTACACTAGTATAGTGTGTAGGAAAGTAAGGATCATAAAACTGCCTTCCTAGTGATAGTTTAAGTGTCGGAAAGTGGCTAAAGCTCACACAAACTGCAGAATTCTGCAATTTTCAGCAAAAATCAGCTTTCTAACAACATAATATTATGCAGAATTATGGTTTAATGGTCCAGAATACCTTCCTAGGTGTCGGGAATCAAAACTATCACAAAAGGGAACATAAAGCACACTAAACTGCGTAATTTAGCACCTTAACGAACCGGTAACCAACCGAACAACCGGACACTACCCGAAACACCAAATTTTCATGTTTTATCATTTTCGAGCTAGTTATGGTCCCCGAACATCATAACTCACCTTATAATTGCATAACAACTAATAACACTAACTAAACACTTAGAATCTAACTTATTAATCTAACTTACCATTACATCCCAACCCTATACCCCCCCCCCATGGGCGACGGTCACACAAGGGTGGCCCACCCTTGATTTGTTTTAAATATTTTATTTGATCTTGCTAGATCTTTTGAGACGTTTTATACACTGGGGTAATTTGTGTGGGAAGTAACTTTAAATTAACCTCAACACCATTCCTAATCTCATTTCATCATCACACCAACACTTCAAACTCTCTCCCTCTCTTCCCTTGACACGGCCGTGAGCCACCACCACCACACCACCACTTTCAAGCTTTCATCCATCCATTCTAAGGTGCTACAAAGGTGTAAGGAGCTTGATTAAGGAGCTTGGTGTCATTAGAAGTGGAAGGACCTTTCTTTAGAGCTATTAACCACCAAGTTTATCATCATCTTCATTCTTGATCTCTTCCCTAGCCTTGTGCTAGTAGTAAGGCTCTCATAATCTCATTTTACTTCTTATTATGATGGTTAAAAGTATATGTAAGAGACTAAACATGAAGATCATAAAGAATCAAGAACATAATTCTTAACATAAAGCTCTAAATCATAAGAATCATTGTTGTTTTAGTGTATGTGTGCTTCTTGATTGTTGATTATCTGTGTTTATGATGTTAAACATCATATGAAACTTGCTAGATTGTGACTAAACACATGATCTAGCAAGTGAGAGGATGATCTTGTGAAAAATCAAGATGATCATCCTTTATGTTCATCATGAACTTGAAAAGAAAGATGATTTTGTGTAAGATGATGATGAATACATGTTATTAATCTATTACATCGATGATTTCAAAGATGATTTTCTCAAGAAACCAAGTTTATAAACAAGATTTACATAACCATGATTTTTAAAGAAACTAACCATGTCTTAGTGTTAAATCAAGTGTAGAAATATGTTGTTAACAAGAAAAATTCAAAAGAATGATTTTTAGAAAAATCATTTTACAAGTTGTGAAAGTCTAAAATTTTCAAGAATGTGATTTATAAACAAATAATCATACTTTTAAGGGTAACTAAGCTTACTTAACAACATGCTAAGTTACTACAAGTTTTTACAAAAATTTCAAGTTCATGATGTAGTGTAGAATGCATAATTTTGGCACATGGTAAGTGTTGAATGAATTGTTGTTGATTTGTGATGATTTTAAAAGAAAATGATATACTTTGAAAGCATGGAAACCTCAATTTTTAAGAGGAAACTATGGCAAAAATTTTCTAGAATTTAAACACTTAGAAAAAATATTTTTAAACAAGTGTTTATGAGTAAATTTTAATCATGATTTTTCCTATAAAATTTGCTATAAATTTTGTTACAAAAATTATAAATGTTGGAGGTTGTTTTTGATAAATAAAAAGACTAAATATGTATTTAGGAAAATATATAATTAGATGTCACAATTTGTGTGATTACTTGTATATTATGTGTATTAGTTATATTATTTTAGGACTTGAAATAATATAACTTACCAAAATACCAAGAATTATAATACAAAATATTACCGAAATTCCAAGAAAACAAATATATAAATTATACCAAAAAATTTGACAAACCGATCAAGGAATATACAACAACAACAACAACCATACCCAGTAAATCCCACAAATAGCAAAGCTACTCATAGGGTCTGGGGAGGGTGGGATGTAGACAGACCTTGCCTCTATCCCTAGGGATAGAGAGGCTGCTTCCAGAAGAGACCCTCGGCTCCAAAACGAACAACAAACCAACACATAAAGTCCAAGAATATAGAAAAATAGACTAGAGAAAAAAAAGTCACCTATACGAAGCAAGTGATCAGAGTGGCACAGTATAATGTAAATCATGTATAATGTCATACAACATCATCTGGGCATATACACAAGAAGTCAATCGTCGGTAAAGTCACTTAAAAGAATAAGAAAACCTACTTCCCTAAAATACACCTAAGACCTTACTGCAGTATCCTCTAGAAGTCCTTAACCCTAATCCTACGCTTCCACGAAGTCCTATCTTGGACCATGTCCTCAGAAAGATGCAACTCTAGTAAATCATGCCTAATCTGCTCTTCCCATGTCAGTTTGGGTCTGCCTCTTCCTCTCTTCCCCTCCACAGTAAGAGTTTCCACTACTCTAACTGGTGCTGTCGTTTGTCTCCGCTTCACATGCCCAAACCATCTCAATCTCCCTTCCTTAATCTTATCCGATATACTAGCCACTCCTAATCTCTCCCTAAAAACCTCATTTCTTATCCGATCCAACCTCGTGTGTCCACACATCCACCTCAGCATCCTCATCTCTGCTACCTCCATCTTGCGCGCTTGTGTCTTCTTGATAGCCCAACAGTCTGTTCCGTACAGCATAGCTGGTCTAACTGCAACCCTGTAAAATTTTCCCTTTAGTTTAGTAGGGAACCTCCTATCGCACAATACTCCACTGGCTGCCTTCCATCTACACCAGCCAGCCTGTATGCGATGGGTTACATCATTATCTATGTCACCATCCCTTTGTACAAACGACCCCAAATATTTAAATTTAGTAACCTGCGGGACCAATTGATCCTCAATGGTGATTTGGGTGTCATCGTCATCGGCTACACCACTGAAATCACAGTAACCTGCGGGACCAAACGATCAAGGAATATGAACTACATAAATATTCCAGAAATTGAGTTCGTATATATATATATATCTTGACAAATAAGGTAAACGGTATTTTTGGAAACCAAAGAAATGGAAATTATAATTTTTACAAGTGTTACAAAAATATATCATATTTTTGTCAAATAGAAAATATATTATTTTTGAATAAAGAAAAGATATATATATTTTCTTGAATTATTAGAAGATATATTATTTTGAAGAAAATATATTTTCCTAAACAAATTTGGAATATATTATTTTTGGGGTGAAAATGGATTTATAAATATTTTCTAAGTTAATCTTGAAAATATATTATTTTTGAAGTTAATATGAAATTATAATTATTTTTGCCAAGGAAGGATTATAGATAATTTTCTATAAAAGTTTTCTTAATATATATATATATATATATATATAGGGAGAAGATCATGCGAGAACCACCTCTTATTGTGAGAACCGCGAGAACCAATGTGAACACACCAAAAATGCCTAAAAATAGCTAAAAATCACACAAAAAATTTTTTTTTTGATTTTTTTAATATTTTTTAGGTTAAAATCGCTACTTTTCGAAGCCAAAAAAAAAATAATAATTTTTTTTTTAAATTTTTTTTTTTAAATTTTTTTTTTTTGGCTTCGAAAAGTAGCGATTTTAACCTAAAAAATATTAAAAAAATCAAAAAAAAATTTAGATTTTTTTAGATTTTTTTAGGTTTTTTGGGGGTTTAGTTTTTAGCATTTTAGCTTGGGGGGTGGGGTGGGGGGGGGGTTTAGGTTTTTGGGGGGTGGGGGAGGGGGGTTTAGGATTTTGGGGGGGGGGGGTGGGGTTAGGTTTTTTTTAGCTTGGGGGGGGGGGGGGTGGGGGTTAGGTTTTTTTGGGGGGGGGGGGGGGTGGGGGTTAGGTTTTTTTAGGTTTTTTTTAGGTTTTTTTAGCTATTTTAGGTTGTGTTCACATTGGTTCTCAAGGTTCTCACAATAAGGGTGGTTCTCGCATGAGCCCCTCCCTATATATATATATATATATATATATATATATATATATATATATATATATATATTAAGAATATATATATTTGTGATTTTTATGAAAAATAATATTCTGGAAAATTTGAATACAAAAATTAAGTATAAGAATACTTAACAAATACAATAAAAATACGTATTCTCGTACGTATAAATACAGACCGGAATACGCCACCAATACTCGGCAAAATACACAAGTCTAAGAATACAAGTATAAGTATATCCATCCTTGGGGAAAAATATTCAGGAAGGATTTCAAAGCATATATGTTAAAATATATTATTTTAACAAATATTCCAATAATTAATAAATATAATTTAAGTTAAAATATTTTTTTTAACAAATAATTATATACTTTGGAATAATATTTATGACACCAAGAAACGTAACTCAAAGATACTAAGTCATAACAATTAAGACTAAAAGTCAAGGCACGACCCATCCGTCTAATAAACCATAGCACGTGTGTAGGAAGTCGTGCGACCGAGGAGAAGCTTTGAGTTACACTAGTTTGCTGAACGCAAGATTGTGAGTTCGTGTCCCCCTTTTCTTTTAACTTTTTTCAGTTTTATAACTTCGGGGGTGAAATACATGTTACAAATGATACAATGTTTACAAATGGTATGGTTAGCTAACGAATGAACTGTTAGATCATGTGAATGGGTAGGCGTTAACTTGAGACCATTAATCCTTGTATAAGGACCGAGGGGCATGAGTGATAGATCTATTTGTGTGTTGCGAGCCCCACCCATGGGTGTCACACCCTGACTTTTTACGGAAGCGTGATTTGGTGTGACTTGCTTAATATCATTGCATTCAACCATAACAAACAACTATGTGATAAATCCAAGGTGTTCATCCATAGATAGTTTTCAAAATAATACAATCGACGTTGTTTAACATCAAACTAAGACTTTAAGTTTAGAACACATGACTACCAAAGCTTAAAGTTCCATACTGGACTTCACAAAAGACATAACCAAACTAGGTTTCGAGCCATGTATCTTATCCAAGATAAATTACATAACCCATACCCTTCGACCTCGGATGACACCTTTTATTAGAGACTTGACTTGTAAACTCCAACGCCCGCCAGATCCATACTTAATTTCCTGAAATACATGTAGTTTGAAAACATCAACAAAAGTTGAGCGAGTTCATGTGTGTGTTTGTGAATAAACCTTTGAAAACATTTGTAAGTATGTTTGTATGTACTTGAAAACCCGGTATGAAAGTGACAAGGAAACATATCAATTAATGTGTAGCTAATACATTAATTTTTGTGACGTGATGCAGGAAAACTCAAACCTAGCAGACTTTGCCAATAAGACATAGTCACCACATGGTCCACTCGACGGACTCATGGGTGGGGCTCGCTACACGCAAATAGATCTATCACTAATGTCCCTCGGTCCTACAACGAGGATTAATGGTCTTAAGCGTCATACCCACCACTCACATGATCTAGCAGTACCCTTCCTTAGCTAACCATACCATGTATAAAACGTTTGTAAACAATCTGAAACATGTACTTCACCCCCGAAGTTATAAAACCGAAAACAATTAAAAGACAAGGGGGAACATGAACTCACAGGTTTGCGTCTTCAATCACCGTAACTCAAGCTCTTCAGATAAACACGACTACTTACAACGTACTAATGTCTATTAGACTAACGGGCAGTGCCTTGACTTAGTATTAATGTTTTTGAGTTACGATTCTTTTAGTGTCTTCGATATTATTCCGAATTTGATAATCATTTGTTAAAATAATTAATATTTTAACTTAAATTATATTTATTAAATTTTTGGAATAATATTATATTTTTGGCTTGATACACTTCGGGTATTTACAAATGCATATCCTTCCCAAGGATGGGGGTATCTTTCACTTGTATATTTTGCCTTATATCGGGGTCGTATTTCGGTGTGTATTTATACGTACGAGAATACGTATTTTTATTGAATTCATTAAGCATTCTTTATACTTAACTTCATATTGATTATTCCGGAATATTATCTTTAATAAAAGTCCACCAATATATATTTCCAAAATATATATTGTAATAAATATTACTTAGAAAAATTACTTATACTTTTTCCTTTGGCAAAAATATTTATATTCTCTTATAAGTTTCAAAAATTATATATTTTCATGTCCAACATAGAAAATATATATAAACTCATTTTTCTTAAAAAAATGATATTCTTCATACTTATTTGAGGAATTATATTTTTCACCTCGAAATATTGTATTTCGTGTTTGTAAGAAAATATATATTTCTTAAAAATAATATATCTTCTAAAAATTTCGAGAAAAATATATATTTCATACTTGTCAAAAGTAATATATTTTTCCTTGTCAAAAATATTATATATTCTTGTAGTAATTGTAAAAATCATATTTTGTTTCCTTGGTGTCTAAAATATTATTTACCAAAATATACTTTGTGAATAAATTCCGGAATATTTTTGTAAGCCTTATTCCATAGTTCGGTTTCACCAACATTTTTGTGTAAATGTGTATATTTATTCCTTGGAATTTTGGTAATATTTTGGATTGTGATTCTTGGTATTTTGGTGTGTTATATTATTTCATGTCCTAAAATAATATAACTAATACACAAAATATACAAATAATCACACACATGGTGTCTTCTAAATATATATTTCCTAAATACATATTTAGTCACTTTTATTTATGAAAATCAACCTCCAATATTTGTATTTTTGTAACAAAAATTATGGCAAACTTTATGTGAGACATTCATGGTTAAAATACACTTGCAAATATTTGTTTAAAAATATTTTTCTAAGTGTTTATATTTTTAGAAAATTTTGCCATAGTTTCCCCTAAAAATTGAGGTTTCCATGCATTCAAGCATATCATTTTCTTTTGTAAAAATCATCACAATCAATTCACAATCATCAACTAACCACCTTTACTTACCAATTTTGCCAAAATCATGCATTTTCTACTACTTCATGAACTGGAATATTTGTAAAAATTTGTAGTAAATTACTAGTGTTCTTACTAAGTCTTGTTACCCTTTAAAATGTGATTACTTCTTTAAAAACTTCATTTTTAAAGAAGTTAGATGTTTACAACTTCAAATCATATTTTCTAAAAATGTTTCTTTATGAAATCTTCTTGTTACACAAGTGTTTCTACATTTGTTTAACCACTAAAAATAGAGTTTGTTTATGTAAGAACCAAGTTTTAACAAAACTTATATTTTTAACTTGGTTTCTTTGAAAGATCATTCATAAATCTTTAGATCTACATGATTAACAACTTACTTTGATCATTATTTTTCAAGAAATCAAAGTATTCTTTCAAGTTCATGATTCATGTGTGGATGATCCATCATCCTACAACATTTCTACTTTCTCATCTTGCTAGTTTATGTTTTTAATCATGATCTAGCAAGATCTTATGATGATCAACATCATTTCTACAAACAATCAATGATCAACAAGCATAACAACTCATATTCATCAATATTACTTCATTAAACAAGCTTATGTTCATGTTTACTTCTTATGTTCTTTAGTGTTCTTCAAGCTTTTGATTATGATTCTTCTTTAACCACTAAAAATGGAAGTAAAATGGAGTGTACAAGGTTCTTACCACTAGCACAAGGCTAGGGATGATTCAAGTGTAGAAAACAAGTGGATAAAAGTAAATAGAGGAGGTCCTTGATCTTCCGAAAGCTCCTAGCTTCCTTATACACCTTCTAACACCTTGATATAAGCTTGGAATGTGTAGGAGATGATTGAATGATGGTGGTTATGGTGGTGTGGGTTTCGACCGAGACTAGAGAAGGAGAGGAAGAGAATGATGGTGTTGGTGAGTTGATGAAAGAATGAAGGGTCTTGAACAATGGGTTTTACTTATAACCTCCACCAACATATAATCTAGTGTATAATGTGTGTAATAAAGTGGGAACATGATCTTATTAAATAACAAAATAAAATCTCTAGTGGGCCATGCTTAGTTGGCCGATTATAGGTGGGGGGGGGGGTCTAGGCTTAGGCTTTAACTAGTTAGTTACTTATATAGTTAGAAATCAAGTATTAGTTAGGGGTTTAGTTACTAGATATTTATGTAGTGTGTGTTATGATGTTCGGGGATCGTAACTAGCTTGGTAATGTTAAAACAGTGCTTCTAGTGTAAATTTGGTGTTTCGGGTAGTGTCCCGTTGTTTGGTTGGTTACTGGTTCGTTAAAGTGCTAAACTTTGCAGTTTAGTGTGCTTTATGTTACCTTTTGTGACAGTTTTGATTCCCGACACTTAGGAAAGCATTCAGCACATTTAACCATATTTCTGCATGATATTAATGTGTTTAAATGCTGAATTTGCTGATTTTCTGCAGAATTCTGCAGTTTATGTAAGTTTTAGGCACTTTCCGGCACTTAAACTATCACTAGGAAGGCATTTTTGTGATCCTTACTTTCCTACACACTATACTAGTGTAATACTTAATTTCTGGCTCATTCTGTGTCTAAATGCACTATCTGTCTATGTGCTGAGTTCTGTTAGCATTTTCCTATCTTATCATATAACTATGCTAACTGTACTTAATGCATCATTTAAGGCAATACAGCTTTCATGCAATATTGGTATGACATTAAACAATGTATGATGCACGTGTATGTATAAGGCAGTAATCAGAAAGCAGTTAATTGAAATTCAGCACAGTCATTAAGCACTAATCATGATTAATTAATTGTACGGATACCCGGATTTTGACAGTTGTCACATTCTCCCCCTGTTAAGAAAATTTCGTCATCGAAATTTATAATACCTTAACTCCTTAGGGTTACATCATGTATGCAAAGATATGAATAACACCACAGTAACTAACCACAATACCGAATCAAAACCTATTGAATCAGGTGAATTCAAGGACATCTTTCTATATTCAAGAATCCTATGGTTAAAAGGTATACCTCTCATAATTTGACATCAAGGGATACGAGTTGTATGAACGTAACATCTGGTGTTACTTACAACACAGGGGTCCAATGAAAGAGGAGTTCTGACCAATAGATTTTCAACAGATTGTTTACAATATGTAAACGAATTTTAGAATCAATAATATCCGCTAGATGAACTCAAAATCAACAACTCGAATATGATAGTAACATGAAAATGATCTGCCAACTTGAACAAATAAACGAATGAAATTAGGATGTTGACATTATTGAATTGCGGGAAGACATCGAAATGAAATACAATCGAAGCTGGTGTACCATAGTCTTAATTCATAGTTGCACTAAGAATGTTTAAAAGACAAGTTGAGTAAAAATATGGGTAGTTGCGTGTGAAACGGTTGACCATGACTAGCACAAGCTACAAGTTTGTAACGATACCACAAGGTGTCGTAATTGACATAATTCAATAATAGCGGTGACCGAACAAGTTCACCGTGTTTGAAATCAAATGAAAGTGTACTGGAACAAATCTGAAATTGGATTTAAACAACGTCATAGGGTTTTCAATCGAATATGGAACATCAAGGAACTTACGGTTTTTGATTGAAGAAGAAAAAACAATAAATACTGCAAGGCATTCGATTGATAATGAAAGAACCATTAGGAGGTACACTGGAATATAAAATGAATCTCATGTACCATTGTCTTGACACACAACTGTGTTAAGACTACTTCAATCTTGATGAAACGGAACGGATTTAGAGCAAATCAATAAATAAACAATTAAATCCCTGTATGAGAAGCGTAAACGAGATTAGCGCAAGCTTCAATCTACTGAAAACATCACCATAAGGTGTCGAAATCAACAAACGAATTAATGGAGTCGTAGGCCAAACAAGTCTACTACGACTCGAAACAAAAGAAACTCTCGCAAAATGAATTTGAATATGATGCTCTCAATACATCATCTGGTGTCTTGAATTGAATACGCGAAATGGACAAGTTCAAGTAATTGAACTTGATTTTAGCAAAATTTGACAACAAACGTATGTATCGACAAAGGAATTTCGGCATGGTTACCAAGATAAACCATGTATGTAACTTGGAAGAAAAGAAGTTTCAAGAAAGTGTGTTGACTTGAAAACAAAGGAGCCAACAGTTACAACAATGTAAGTCATTCGAATCATAAATCAACAATTAGCTTTTAGCAAAATAACATTTGAACTTGGATGAGACGCTCATTCGAAACGAAACCACTTGCATAACAAATGGTGCATGCGTAACATATGAATTTCCAAGAAATGAAACAACGAGCATTTGTTAAAATGAAGAAATAATCAAGTATCGAGGCAAAAGAGTGTTTACTTTAATGAAGGGAATTGACGCGACGCAACTACCATTAAGAGGAGTAGAGACGCAAGAATCTACTCGCTAGAAACAAAAGTGGAAATTTCAATGAAAGAGAAATTTGAGTACTTTACCCGTTTGGTTAACTAAAACAGCTGGCATGACGAAATGATAGGGTTTTCCCGAGTTAATAGACGTGGTTTCCTAAGCGATAACCTTTAACGAGTTCCGACCTACGCTCCTGGTCGTTGATGCACATACGAAAGCTATCGTCCTTCTTCTTGACGAGCAAAACTGGAGTTTCCCGAAACGAGAAACTTGGTCTGTTAACTTCCTTCCCTAGCAACTCCTGAAGCTACACTGACAATCCTTGCATCTCCGAAGGTGTAGGTCGCTAAGGTGTCTTAGCTACAGGCGTGGCGCCTGTAACCAAGGCAATGTGAAATTCGATTTGTTATTAAGGGGATATTTCTGGCAAGTCTTCGGGGAAGACTTCGGGATATTCCCTTCCACATGGATATCTTCGAGCTTCGGTTCTTCGGCTTCCTTGTCCACGACATGAGCCAAGGAGGCAATACACCTTTTATGCAAAACTTCTGTGCCTTCAAACAACTAATAATTTGTAGAGGCGTATCCTGCTTCTCCCCATGAATCAAGATCGTCTCTTCATTCGCCATTGGGCTGCGGAAAAATCTTCTCGTGACATACGATCTCAGCTTGGTTACTTGACAACCAATCCATTCCAACTACTACGTCGAAACTTCCCAACTCAACTGGCAGCAGTTCAAGCGTAAACCCACGCTCTCCCTGCCCTAACACACAGCCTCAAATCACTTCACTAGCTTCTACTAGCTTCTCACTAGCTAGTTCTATCGGATAAGGGATGTCTAACTTACTTGCTACTAAACCAAGGATACTCTTAAACTCTAGAGACGCGAAGCTAAAATCGGCACCAGTATATAACGGTGCAGATGCAAAACGTTGACTAATATGGGACATACCGATGACCATGTTTGGATACTGGCGTGCTTCCCTAGCTCTGGCATTGAGCTTTCATCCATGCGCCTGAGTGTTTTTAGGGCAGTATTTTCTGAAATGCTTTTTGCTTCCACAGTTAAAACAACCTTGAGCACGTTTTTGCTTGTCACTCGTCCTGCCTTGATAGTCGTTGTTGTCGTTGTTTACTTCGTGATTTTTGCTGCCATCTTGGCCTTCATTTCCACGTTCAGTACCATGCCTACAAGTCTCCATGGGATGCCCCCTCTTGCCGCAGTTTTCACATTTTCCATATTTACATCGCCCGACATGGTAACGTAGACAATTGTCGCACTTAGGTAGGAGTCCCATATACTCTTTTCCCTTTTTGGCCTTCTTCTTATTATTCGCCCGAGTACCCTTCTTGAAATTTGCGAGCTTCCTCTTGTTATCTCCAGATGGCTCCACAAGAATCTCCTTTTTCTCCTCCGAGGTGGAAAATTTTCCTAATCTAACCGCTTCTTCAGTGAGTGCCACACTTAGGTTGATAGCATCGGTGATTGTTGGAGGTTTAGATGTTGTCACCAGGCTTAGAATCTGAGGTGCCAATCCCCCGATAAAGCGTTCGATCCTCTTAAACTCTGGTTCCACCAGGTATGGAACAACTTGCGATAAATCGTGAAATCTCTGCACATACTCGGCTATCTTTGGACCTTCCATTTTCAAGTTCCAAAGTTCAGTCTCCATCTTTTGGACTTCTGCCCTCGACCAATATCTCTTACACATCAGCTCTTTCAGTTCATCCCACGTCAAAGCATACACAACAGTCTCGCCCATCGTCTGAACCTGAAGGTTCCACCATGACAGAGCCCCATCCAGAAACAGTCCAGCTATGTACGTAACCTGATGCTCGGGGGCGCATTTACTTAATCGCAAAACATAATCTGTCTTCTCAACCCAACGCACAAAAGCTATGGCACCCCCAGTGCCGTCGAAATCTCAGGACTTGCAGCTCAAGAACTGCTTGTAGGTGCAGTCTGCGACATAAGCAACATCATCCACATAAGGCATTAGCAAGCACTCTTGGAAATGTCCAAATGTTTTATAATGCATCTTAAGTGACTAAACATTACCGTTGGGTGGGTTATTTCCTGAGGTTCCTCCGCTGCGTTCGGAGCGAAGGGCCTCGTGCTGTGCGATGGCCTGTGAGATGCGCTCTCGTAATTCCGCCTCTGTCGTCGGCAGCGGGTTGTTGGTATCGGTGTTCCTTTGAATCGACATATTCTAAGAAGATCGGCTAGGTCAGGTCTTATTAAGGACACAAGCACATAAGCCTCTACTTAACGAGTAAGACCTAGGAGGTGTGTATATATATGTATATAAGCAATCGTCATAGCAAGCAATCATATAACATCACAATTATAGCACAAACATGTAGATGGGAACATATTTAATGAGAACATAACAAGCAAGCACGTAGCATCATAATTATAGCACACACAAGCAGATCAACAACGTGCTTAGCGAAGACATAACGAGTGAGCTCTCATTATTTACCGACCACAATCACATTGTCTACAAAGTGTATCACATCAAAAGGGACACAGGGTCACCCTACCCTTGTCCAATAAGTCTATTAGTGCATTAAAATCGCGAGGTCAAAAGTAGTCTTCAAAAGTCTCCATGATCTCGGCTCATTAGTAGTGTCTTTACCCCAAAGTAACTCAATCCGCATAAAACCAAAAGCCAATTATACTGATGACTGAGGTGGAGAAGGGAAGAAAAACAAACTGCTAATGTGTGCGAGCTCCTCCTCGAGCTCGTATACACATCGAAGTAAGTAACTGATCTGCTACTTGATAGCAAAGAAACGAGCATCAAACTCTTGAAAAGGAGTAAGAGGAGCAGGTGGATGTGCAAAATGAGGCGGTGATGAATGTGGAGGATCAAAGTATACTGGCATAGACAGGGTGGAGGGCGTGGTGTCAGCTCAGGCTCCAAAACTCTGCGACTCAAAACCTTAAACTGTAGCTGAAGTGACGGGATCAACTCATCCCGTGCGTAGCCTCCATATTGTGAGGGATGGTAGGGGTCTGCAATCCGCATAGTGCATGATGGGAACTATCGCAATGGCTCATCCAGCGGTGAGGAACTGAAAGGAGCAAACGGTGCATCCGGGGGGATCTGTGGAAAAGCTGCTGAAGCAAAGGGATCGTCGCGCGGGTGTTGACCAGAAGTACCTTCCCCTGGACGGGGTGCGGGTATGTCCTGAAGGAAAACGATAGGCATGTCGGTGCGATGGACGTCGGTCTCCATAGGGGCCGGGGATAAGGAGCAACATCAGCGGGTGCAGACAGGGGAATAAATAGCTTAACAAAAGGAGGATCAACAGGTGCAGGAACTGGATCAGGTATCAGGGGTGCAATGTTTGGTAAATCAAAAGAAATAGGGTCATGATCAAGCAAGGGCTCAGGATCAGCAGGTGCAACATCAGGCTGACCCAAAAGGCACAGAAGCTGGCTCAGGAGCAGGCTCTGGGTCGTGTGAAGATGTGGGATCTCAAGCAGGTGATAGTGCAGCAGTCATAGCGGTGTCGTCGTCCGAGTCGGTAGCAACGCGCTGCAATCCAGCCGTCTGCAAAGCTGAAGGTGCCACAGACTCAAAGGAGTCTGTAATCGAGTGTGAACTAGAATCAGAGGATAACTTGATAACAGGGATCTCAAGAAGTGGAATAACAACAATGTTCTCGTCCAACTTTCCATCATCATGGGCGTCATCAGGGGGAACCATCAACAAACAAATCGACATCAATATCAATCAAATTGTCAAAAGGCGAATCCTCGAGAGGAATAGCTACTAAAGGAACGGGAGCGAGGATCGGTGCCACGACATGCTCACCATCAGGATGATCGATGATAAGATGATCATGGACAGGAATGGGAATAACAAAAGGATCCTCGTCTGGAATGTCCTCAGTAGTCGGTAAATCATCTCCCAAGTCGGGCAACGCGAACGGCTGCAAGTCGTTGTCGGACATCATCTCCGGGTCACTTTCTGAATCTGAGGTGAAGATATCCGGCTCTGACATAATCTCGTCGTCGGAGACTACTGCCATGGGATCATGGTCGTCGGGCAATCCGCTATCAGGTGAAGACATAGTGTTCGTAACAAAACATTCACAATATATGCACATATTTAACTACTATCATTATGCAATAAAAGATAATGAAATCATGTAACCAAGTATCCTTCCTAGTCTCCCAGACTAAGCCACCTAGTCTCCCAGACTGAATTACCCAGTCTCCCAGACTAAAACACCCAGTCTCTCAGACTGAAACACCTAGTCTCCCAGACTAAACCACCCAGTCTCTCAGACTGAAACACCTAGTCTCCCAGACTAAACCCCAGTCTCTCAGACTGAAACACCTAGTCTCCCAGACTAAACCACCCAGTCTCTCAGACTGAAACACCTAGTCTCTCAGATTGAAACACCCAGTCTCTCAGACTGAAACACCCAGTCTCTTAAGCTGAAACACCCAGTCTCCCAGACTAAAACACCCATTCTCCAAGACTGAAACACCCAGTCTCTCAGACTGAACCACAAACATAGACCTTGAAATGTATTTCGTGCATTTTATTTTAAAAAAAATGTTTGTTTCTTGGATCTGGACGTTTCGTGTATGCAATGAAAACATGTTGGAAAAATATTTTCATGGGAGCCCTAATGATTGTAGTCTAGACTCGAGAAGGAATCCTAGTTCGCTACAATCGAAGCTCTGATACCAAACTGTCACACCCTGACTTTTTGCGGAAGAGTGATTTGGTGTGACTTGCTTAATATCATTGCATTCTACCATAACAAACAACTATATGATAAATCCAAGGTGTTCATCCATAGATAGTTTTCAAAATAATACAATCGACATTGTTTAACATCAAACTAAGACTTTAAGTTTAAAACACATGACTACCAAAGCTTAAAGTTCCATACTGGAGTTCACAAAAGACATAACCAAACTAGGTTTCGAGCCATGTATCTTATCCAAGATAAATTACATAACCTAAACCCTTCGACCTCGGATGACACCTTTTATTAGAGACTTGACTTGTAAACTCCAACGCCCGCCAGATCCATATTTAATTTCCTGAAATACATGTAGTTTGAAAACATCAACAAAAGTTGAGCAAGTTCATGTGTGTGTTTATGAATAAACCTTTGAAAACATTTGTAAGTATGTTTGTATGTACTTAAAAACCCGGTATGAAAGCGACAAGGAAACAGATCAATTAATGTGTAGCTAATACATTAATATTTGTGACGTGATGCAGGAAAACTCAAACCTAGCAGACTTTGCCAATAAGACATAGTCACCACATGGTCCACTCGATGGACTCATGGGTGGGGCTCGCTACACCCAAATAGATCTATCACTCATGTCCCTCGGTCCTACAACGAGGATTAATGGTCTTAAGCGTCATACCCACCACTCACATGATCTAGCAGTACCCTTCCTTAGCTAACCATACCATGTATAAAACGTTTGTAAACAATCTGAAACATGTACTTCACCCCCGAAGTTATAAAACCGAAAACAATTAAAAGAAAAGGGGGAACATGAACTCACAGGTTTGCGTCTTCAATCACCGTAACTCAAGCTCTTCGGATAAACACGACTACCTACAACGTACTAATGTCTATTAGACGAACGGGCCGTGCCTTGACTTAGTATTAATGTCTTTGAGTTACGATTCTTTTAGTGTCTTCGATATTATTCCGAATTTTATAATCATTTGTTAAAATAATTAATATTTTAACTTAAATTATATTTATTAAATTTTTGGAATAATATTATATTTTTGGCTTGATACACTTTGCGTATTTACACATGCATATCCTTCCCAAGGATGGGGGTATCTTTCACTTGTATATTTTGCCTTATATTGGGGTCGTATTCCGGTGTGTATTTATACGTACGAGAATACGTATTTTTATTGAATTCATTATGCATTCTTTATACTTAACTTCATATTGATTATTCCGGAATATTATCTTTAATAAAAGTCCACCAATATATATTTCCAAAATATATATTGTAATAAATATTACGTAGAAAAATTACTTATACTTTTTCCTTTGGCAAAAATATTTATATTCTCTTATAAGTTTCAAAAATTATATATTTTCATGTCCAACATAGAAAATATATATAAACTCATTTTTCTTCCAAAAATGATATTCTTCATACTTATTTGAGGAATTATATTTTTCACCTCGAAATATTGTATTTCGTGTTTTTAAGAAAATATATATTTCTTAAAAATAATACATCTTCTAAAAATTTCGAGAAAAATATATATTTCATACTTGTCAAAAGTAATATATTTTTCCTTGTCAAAAATATGATATATTCTTGTAATAATTGTAAAAATCATATTTTGTTTCCTTGGTGTCCAAAATATTATTTACCAAAATATACTTTGTGAATAAATTCCGGAATATTTTTGTAAGTCTTATTCCATAGTTCGGTTTCACCAATATTTTTGTGTAAATGTGTATATTTATTCCTTGGAATTTTGGTAATATTTTGGATTGTGATTCTTGGTATTTTGGCGTGTTGTATTATTTCATGTCCTAAAATAATATAACTAATACACAAAATATACAAATAATCACACACATGGTGTCTTCTAAATATATATTTCCTAAATACATATTTAGTTACTTTTATTTATGAAAATCAACCTCCAATATTTGTATTTTTGTAAAAAAATTATGGCGAACTTTATGTGGGACATTCATGGTTAAAATACACTTGCAAATATTTGTTTAAAAACATTTTTCTAAGTGTTTATTGTTTTGGTCAAAAATTACCGAAGCAATTAAGTGATCAAATTAGTTAAGTGAGGTAGTGTGCTAGAAATATGTGTGAAAAATATGTTAACCAAGTTAATTGCAAAAAAACAGTTTCAGGATACGGCTCAGGATATAGAGTTGTATCTATGATCAAACAATGAGCAAAAAAGTAAAGGTTGACACGTGATGTACGAGGAAAGCCCTTGATCAATCTAGATCGCCGGCACAAAACCTCGGGAGCTGACAATCGCAGCTGCCTTGTTCTTCTATTACTTCAAATATCAGGATACAGTGCAGGATGTGATGCGGATCGACTAGGTGTTACAATGTAATTCGAGTACAAGTGTTTGTGTATAGTGTTTGCTGTGAGCTAGAGAGCAAAAGTGTGCGAAAGAGTGTGTGTAAAGTTTCGTGCCTTAACCTGATCCACCCCATCTATTTATAGTAAAAGAAATGCAACAAACTACCCTAATAAACCGGGATCCAACGAATATTCCCCACTTGAACGTTGTAGACCTGGTCTTTCGGGTTCAACGTCTCTCATATAACAGATTCGCCCGTGTCTCAAGGAGATGAAGTCCATCTGACCGTTAGTAACCCACAGCTACTTACCTGCACGTGGTCAATTTGGTTAACATCAGGATATCGCCCAGGATGTTACCAATATCCCGATCCAGTATCCTGATCACAAGCAAATAATTAAAAGCAAGATATTAGTCAGGATTTGTACGCTCAGAAAATGACCCATAACAATTGTCCCCAAATATATCTGTTGGTATACCAATCCAACGGATATATTTTAAAAATCCTGTTTCGTAGACCGAGGCAATTAAAACGAGGTGACGTTTGAGATGACATTGTGCAACTTCCCATACTATTTTTACTCTTCACCCCCCATATCCAGCCTATAATTAGCCGAGATATTTCACATTGTTATCATTACTCTTCAAGCAATTTCCAGGTATTCATCATTTCTTTCTTCCTCTGTTTTTCGTTGAATTTTTATAGTTTGCTTGATACCCCCCATGGCATCACGGACAAGATCTCGTTCGGATGAACCAGTCTCAACCCTTGTGAGTCAAAACCTCATACGAGAACCAGAAAAAGAAATCTGCTGCTTCAATAATGCCTATATCGCTGCCTTGAAGGATTTCGGCGCCTTTCCTGCTGGAACAGTCATTCGCCCTTTTGATCGGGAGGTTCGATCAGACGTGTCGTCAGACGAGTGGGTCTGCTTTTTCGCCTACCCCTTTTCTTTGGGACTCCGGTATCCATTTCCACCCTTCATCTCTCGTTTCTTTGACCTCACCGGCCTTTGTTATGCTCAAACTATGCCAATGGTCTGGCGAGTTTTGATGGTGCTAGATCAAATCAGATCTCGCCATTGCCCTGACCTGTGTATTGAAGACCTCCCTATAGCATACTGGTTGAGGTCCCATGGTGATAGCCGTTTTCTTCTGTTCTCCACCTCTAGGAGCCCTTTAGTCCTTAAGCCCACCAAGAACGCAGACCAATGGCGGTGAAAGTTCTTTTTCGTGAAAAGAGACTCTATTGACAAGGGTTTCGATCTGTCGGTTAGATGGTTAACCAAGGGTAGGATCTAGGGTTTTAGGAATATCCCCAAGTGTATCCTTAAACTATATCCTAGACTTATACCCTGATGTTTTTGTGCAGCGAACTTCAGAGATTTAGCACCCCCAAGTGCGGAATCCGAGTCCAGGATCAAAGAAATTTACCGACTTCCTGCTAGTGAAAGAACCTTCTCCCTGCCTCTTACAGATTCAAGCCAAAAGTCAAGTTCAGAGATGTCTGGTAAGCATATTCTCAGTAATTATCTTTATTTATTAAACCGATTATCTTTCAGAGGTATGATGAGTTTAAAAATATCTTCCCTTGTGCAGTACCAGTTGTCAACCTCGAAGGCTTCCAACTTGACGAGTTGGATAGTTACTCCAGCCTTGTACCTGTCAAACAAGAATCTAAGCCGAAGTCGTCTGCCACACCAAAGCCTACCACTTCAAAGACTACTACTGCTCCTAAAGCTCCTCCGGCATCCAGGACCCGGGCCTCTAGCTCCCGAAAGAGGAAAGAAACGGATTCTCCAGCTGCCTCCGAGACATTCTCTCTCGAGAACCATGGATTTAATGAAGCCACTTCACTCCTTAAGCAGGTAAAAATTCCCATCCGATATCCTGAACATGTATGTTAATCATTATCATGCACATTTTATATTGATACCTGTGTCTTTGACTGCAGGGCTTGGATCGTCTCATGCACTTGTATGAAGATGCTTGCGGGCTTAATAAGATGCTGGAGATCAAGCTCGAAAAAGCTGAAGCCACTATAGCTGATCAAGGGGCGATTGCGGCCGCCAAGTCCCAGCATTATGAAGATAAATTCAAGGCAATGACCCAGGAGCACCAGACTGCCCTTCACAAGGCCAATGAGGGTGCTCAAGCCAAGCTAGATGCCGCCCTTCTTCAATATCAGCAGGATATGAGTTCCTACCGGGACAGTCTCAAAGCATCCGTTGTTATTTCCCTTCTCCAAGCCAGGTTAAGGAGGGCTTATGAGGCCAAAGCCTTGGGCTTCGAATGCCCCTCTTGGAATGTCAAGGCTTGGGAAGCGAAATTACAGGATCTTGGAGGCCATCCTGTTGCTCATCCAGCAAAGCATGCTGGGGAAGAGCCATCTAAGGCGGTAGAGGGAGTGGCCAATGCTGGTGATGATGCCGAGAAGAATCCTGAGGTTGATGCTGGTGCAGATGCTGAGAGGAATCCTGAGGTTGATGCTGGGTGCAGATGCTGGGAAAGAGGTTGCTGATCAAGAAGGTGCCGCCCCTTAGGCGGCGAAGTGGGCGATGATGGATATACGTGCCAAGGCCGGAGCCCACTTTTTTTAAATTTCATGGTTATGCTTTGTACAAACAATTTACTTTTCCTGTCGTTGAACAATTTATATTTCCTGCACTAGAACAATACGATGACCAAAGGTGGATGGGTCCTGGGTTTCAGGATGAAGCCCTTGGTCATCGGTTAGTATAACCTGTTTTGAATGTCGTAACGGTTGAAGGTGGACAGGTCCCGTTTTGAGATAGAACCTTCAACTGTTGCGTAAGTATGGTAAAGACTAATTGTGCTTTTGGTGGATGGGCCTCGGTTTGAGGTGAAACCAAAAGCACAACTTTTGACATGTTAATAATATAACTTCCTTTTGACTTATTTGATGTTGCCTTTTAATTTTTGTCATGCATTTCTTAATGTAGATTTTAGCTTTGCAAAATTTTGTACAACTATCTTTTGAAAATATCCTGATCAATATACTCAGTGACATATTATGAAAACTTTTATTAAATAGAATTTCTAAAAATTCAATCAACTTTAGAGAAAACTTCTAAAGAATAAAAGATAGTCCATTTTCTAAAACCTGTTTTGACAATACTTGTTTGATCAGAGTTTTAATTTCAATCAAGTATCACTTCCAAATATTTCAATCAAATATCCTTAAACGCATCCCAAAAACACATTTTGAAGATATATCCTTTTCAGGATACTTAAACCTTAACCTGAGTTATAAAATTTATGTAAGGTTTATAAAGGAAAGATCATACCAGGAACTGAGTCTAACCCTAGTATTAAACTCCAATCCCTTTTGCGACTTCTCCTACTAAGATGTCCCCAGTTCGAGACACTTGGCTTAACTTTGATCCTTTGTGCATCATACAATTGCTTTAGATGGAATGTCCCCTGTGCATGAAGTCCTCAAACACTTAGAAAATTTTTGAACACTAGTTCCAATTGTATAGACAATTTTTTGTGTTACAGGGGTAAAACCCAAAATATACTGGAGATAAATCCTTCGTATCCCGGGGGAAATCCCAAATTTTCGTGCGCTACAGGCGGGAGTGTATAAACTCCAAGACTTAGAAAGGTGAAAACCTTTAAACCTTAGAGAGTATGAAAATACCCTTTCGTGAGAGAGGGTGATCAATCCTCATATACCTTTAGGATTCAGGATATAGCCAACAGTAACGAAATTATAAGCCACTTTTACATGGACTGGTCCCGCCACCTTGAACTATTCCCAAATAACTTGCGCTCCAGGCGGGGTGTTTAAACCCAATTCAGAAGAAAGGTGAATACCTTTAAACCTGTGAAGGGATCAGGATCCCTTATACGTGAGAGAGGGGCCAATCCTCTAATCTTCCGAAGTATCCTGAGTGTGTATCCTGGTGCTATATCCCGAAGTATATTCTGCAAAACCATTATAAGCTAAGGTGGGTGTTAGCCTGGCTAACACCCCTCCGATGCTTAAGTCAGTAATAGGTTCAAAATAGTAAAGAATATCAAAATTTAATAAGAGAGACAGAATTCATACCATCCTGAGTTGGAATTTAAATTTCATACTCACTTGAAATAGAGTTTTAAATGTATAGCATTCCAAGATCTCGGTAGCATATCCCCTCCATATTCTTGAGTCGGTATGCTCCTTTTCCTGATTCTGATTCAACCTCGTAGGGTCCTTCCCATTTCGAAGCCAACTTTCCATCAGCAGGATTAGTAGTATTCTGAAAAGCTTTTCTTAATACCCAATCTCCAACCTGAAATCTTCTAGTCCTTATATTCTTGTTATATGCTTTAGATATCCTCTATTGATATGCTGCCATCCTTAGCCTTGCAGCATCTCTTGTCTCATCAATAGTATCCAGTTCCTGGCATAGGACTTCAGGATTCTGCTCAGGATCCCTGAGGTTGGATCTTACTGTAGGTATCACCATTTCTGTCGGGATCACCGCTTCTGCTGCAAACACTAAGGAAAACGGGGTTTGACCAGTTGCACTCTTTACCGTTGTCCTATCAGCCCACAAAACAAAGGGTAATTCTTCTGCCCATCTTCCTTTCTTAGCCCCTAGTCTCTTTTTCAAGTTGTTGACAATTATCTTGTTCGATGATTCTGCTTGTCCATTTGCTTGAGGATGTACCGGAGTAGACGTAATCATTTTGATTCCCCAACTCTTGCAGAAGTCAGTAGTCCTTTTACTTATAAATTGAGATCCGTTGTCACAAATTATCTCAGCTGGTACTCCAAACCTAGTCAGGATATTCCTTTTTATGAAGGATACCACTTCTTGATCTCTAACTTGAACAAATGCTTCTGCTTCAACCCACTTGGAGAAGTAATCCGTCATTGCCAACATGAAAACCTTTCCTCCCGGAGCCTTTGGAAGCTTTCCCACTATATCCATACCCCATTTCATGAACGGCCAAGGGGAAACAATAGGATACAGCGGTTCAGCGGGCTGATGAAATATGTTACTATGTCTTTGACATGCGTCACATCTTCGAGCATATTCTGTGGCATCTTTCCTCATCGTCGGCCAATAATATCCTGTCCTTAATACTTTTGAGAATAAGGACCTGCCCCCAGTATGGTTACCACAATCCCCTTCATGTATATCCTGAAGTACTTCTTTGGTTTCGGGATCCTCCAAGCACCTCAGATATGGTCCTGCAAGAGATTTCTTATACAAAACATCATTTATAATAGTGAATCGTGATACCTTCATTCTAAAGGCTTTAGGATTCTCATTCTTTGGGATGTGTCCTTCCTTGAGATATCTCATAATTGGAGCCGTCCAGGACTTAGGATCCTCCTAGGGATACTCACCATCAGGATCCTGAACACTTATTACTTCCTTATCCTGAGGATTCGTCACAGGATATAGGATATGTAATATTGGTATTCGGGTTCCTTCCGGTATCCTGGCCGATGATCCCAGATTTGCCAAGGCATCAGCTTCAGCATTATCCTCTCTTGGTACCTGTTCAAGTGTAAAAATATCAAAATATCCTGCTAATTTTTTGAGAATTTTGAGATACTCGATTAACTTCTCTCCCTTAACTGCATAGGTTCCATTAAAGTGATTAGTGATTAACAAAGAATCAACATATACTTGCAAATTCTTGATACTCATATTCTTAGCCAACTCTAATCCTGCAATTAAAGCCTCATATTCTGCCTTATTATTAGTAGCAGGAAATTCACACCTAATAGCCTGGGGTAATATGTCCCCCTGTGGCGATTTTAGTAGTATACATAAACCTACACCTCTTACGTTAGATGCACCATCAGTATACAATGTCCAGCATTCTAAGTTTTCTCCTAGCTGCTGTACTTCTAAATCTACTTCATTTTGAATGTCACTACTGAAATCAGCCACAAAGTCAGCTAAAGCCTGAGACTTTATGGCATTTCTAGGCTCATATACTAAGTCATAAGCACTCAGTTTTACTGACCACTTAGCCATTCTACCCGACATCTCGGGTTTTCTAAGAACGTTTTTAACAGGATAATTGGTTTTAACATGAATCCTATGTGTCTCAAAATAATGTCTATGTTTTGTTGATGCCATAACTAGGGCTAATATCAATTTCTCTAGATGAGAATATCTAGTTTCAGCATCTAGTAAACTTTTACTAACATAATAGATAGGATATTGCTGACCTTCATGGTCCTTTATAAGAACGGCACTTACAGCATTCCCTGATACAGCGAGGTATAGGGATAGTGGTTCACCATTTTCAGGCTTCATCAATAGAGGTGCAGTTGAGAGATATCGCTTCAAATCCTGCAAGGCTGCTTCATGCTTTGCTCCCCATTCGAACTTCTTATTCTTCTTGAGGATATCATAAAATTCCTTGCATTTTTCCGAGGATCTTGAAATAAATCTGTTCAATGCTGCTACTCGGCCTGTTAACCGTTGAACATCCTTCATATTCGAAGGTGATTTTATATCCAGGATAGCTCTAATCTGCTCTGGGCTCGCCTCTATACCTCTTTTGGTCACCATATATACTAGAAACTTTCCTGCCCCCACTCCGAAATGGCACTTAGCAGGATTCAGTTTCATGTTATACTGATCCAGGATATCAAATGCTCCCTTAATATCCTGGAGGTGATCCTCAGCCTTTTTAGATTTCACCACCATATCGTCAATATATACCTCCATGGTGTCCCCCAGCTTGTCTTTAAACATCATGTTTACCAACCTCTGGTATGTTGCACCTGCATTTTTCAAACCAAAGGGCATAGCAGTATAACAATAAATACCTGTGGGTGTCATGAAAGCAGTATCCTCCTGATCAGAGGGTTCCATTTGGATTTGCTGAAATCCTGAAGAGGCATCCATGAAGGTTAACATCTCGTGGCCGGCGGTAGCATCTACCATTGAATCAATATGAGGTAGAGGAAACGGGTCTTTGGGACATGCTTTGTTTAAGTCTGTGTAATCTACACAAACTCTCCATTTCCCATTTTTCTTTTGCACCATGACTACATTCGCAAGCCATCTAGGAAACTTCACTTCTCTAATCATCTTGCTCCTCAACAGTCTTTAAACTTCCTCTTGGATGATCACATTTCGCTCCGGAGCAAATTTTCTTCTCTTTTGTTGGACCGGCTTGAATGACCTGTCAATACCAAGCTTATGTGTTATAATATCCTTGGATATACCTGTCATATCCTCGTGCTTCCATGCGAATGTTGACATCCTGCATTTCAAAAAATTAATCAATTCATTTTCAATATCCTGAGGGATATTCACTCCTACGAGCACCGAGATATCCGGATTATCCTGATCCAAGATAACTTTCTTTACATCCTGCTCAGAAGCCTCCATGATATCCTGGGCCCGCATCTTTAATTGCTATGCCGCATTAGGCTTAGTTGAGGATTTCATTGAGGATGAGTAGCATTCCTTCGCCTCCTGCTGATCACTATCAACCTTGACAACCCCACAAGGGGTAGGGATCTTGATGCACTGATGATAAGTCGATGGTACAGCCTTCATATCATGGATCCATGGCCTGCCTAGTATGATGTTATAGCAGGATAGGGAGTCCATCACACAGAAACGTTGTATCGAGTTGACCCCTTCAACATATACTGGTAACTTTATCTCCCCTACAGTATTCCTAGCTTCTCCACTGAAACCAACGAGCACAGTGGACTTCGAAGTAATGTCCATCGGAGATACATTCATTCTCTTTAATGTTTCTAGCTGAATTATGTTGATGGAGCTACCATTGTCCACTAATATCCTGCGTACAAAATGGTTAGCAACATATAATGTTATTACGAGAGCATCATGGTGAGGATCCTGGACAGTATCCCTGTCATCACTATCGAAAGTGATCACTTTATCGGTTGTAAGGGTAGTTATCCTGGCTGGTTTGTCTCCCCTTTCAGTCTTAGCTTCCTTTGCATGTCTCTTGGCCGCAGAATACGAAGTCCCACAAATGTCGGATCCTCCTGAAATAAAGTTAATTATTTTGGCTTCTGCTGGGGGTGATGCTGCTCGTTCAGGATCCTTCTCAGGATCCTGCCCTTTATTCTTCTTTCTTCCCAGCAAATCCTTCAGATACCCCTTGCTTAATAGGTAGCTTATTTCTTTCCTTAGAGCAATGCAATCCTCGGTCACATGTCCGAAATCTTCATGGAAGGCACACCATTTGGATTTATCCTTCCAATCAGCTTTCTGCTGATTCTTTCGAGGCCACCTAGCTTTGTCTCCTAAACCCTGCATAGCATACATTAACTCAGGTATATTAACAGAAAAGCAGTATTCAGATAACTCAGGATATTCTTCAGGATCCTTGTCTTCAACAGTATTCACTTTCTTATTGTCATTTCTGCCATATGGCTTAGAGCGATATAGTTTATACGAGGATTCTGATTTCCTGTTGGTTGATTCATAGGTTGAGGTAGAATTCATCCTCTCTTGCATCTTTTTGTCATCTTCCAAGCGGATATATCTCAAAGCCCTGTTACGAGCTTCGTCGAGATTCCTGCAGGGATTCATTACAAGATCCTGATAAAACTGAGAATCCTTTTGTAACCCCATCTTAAAAGCCTGCACAGCTGTTGCAACATCAAGATGTGGGATATCCAAGGATTCCCGACTAAACTTGTTCACATAATCCCTCAAGGATTCCTGAGGTCCTTGAGTTATCCTGTAAAGATCACTGGTTAGTTTCTCAAAACTCCGACTGCAAGAAAACTTACTATTAAATAAATTAACCAAATGAGCAAACGAAGTAATTGAGTGAGGAGGGACATTTAACAGCCATTTTAAGGCTGATCCTGTCAAGGTAGAACCGAAACCCTTGCACAAGCATGCTTCCTTGAGCTCCGGAGGGATAGGGTTAATCTCCATTCTTTCTCTATACTGGGCAATATGCTCTTCAGGATCCGTAGTCCCATCATACAGTTTCATGTTGGGGGTCTGAAATCTTTTTGGGATTTCAGCATCACAGATAGGATATGCAAAGCGGGATATCCTGTGGCTGTCTTGGGATACTTCCGGAAATGGCTGGACCACTCCAGGTACACTGGATATCATGTCCTTCAATTTCTGAAGCTCCCTAGTAAATGTTGACGTCATACCTACATCCTGCAAAGACCCATTGTTGTTAGTAGCAAGAATATTATTATTTGACACGTTACCGGTCTGAGGATTCTGGCCATATCCTGAAGCATATCCTGAGCTCCTCACAGTTGACATCCTGACCGAGGAGGGTATCTCAGGAGTATGATTCTGAGAATGGCTTGGCACGATATTCCCCTGGTTATCCTCAGTGTAAACTGCAGAACTGAAGTTCAAAGTCCTAGGCTGTAAAGGAGTGACAGTTTCTTCAGCAGGTCTACTTGGGCCGGATTTCAAGAGTTGTATCTCTCTCATCAGCATCCGATTAGTTTCCTGCTGCTGCCTCATCTGTTCCTGTACACTACCAAACAAATTCAGAATTTCATCATTAGACGCTAAAACAGGACCGGATCCCTGGGTACTGGGAGCGGGGATAACATCCCGAGCTACATAACTTTCAGTTCCGTGTGAAGAAGCTTGCATTCTTGGAGGAGGAGGTGGAAGCACCGAACCAACTGTAGCAGAGGTTGTAGCAGACATGGTGGAAGAGCTCATGTTTGATCTCGAGGCCATTGAAAACAATTTAGCAAAAAGTTTTGACAATAGAAAACCGAGTAATGATTTTACTAAAGTTTTTAGCAAAAATAGCACCACTTGCCCCACGGTGGGCGCCAAATTGTTTTGGTCAAAAATTACCGAAGCAATTAAGTGATCAAATTAGTTAAGTGAGGTAGTGTGCTAGAAATATGTGTGAAAAATATGTTAACCAAGTTAATTGCAAAAAACAGTTTCAAGATACGGCTCAGGATATAGAGTTGTATCTATGATCAAACAATGAGCAAAAAGTAAAGGTTGACACGTGATGTACGAGGAAAGCCCTTGATCAATCTAGATCACCGGCACAAAACCTCGGGAGCTGACAATCGCAGCTGCCTTGTTCTTCTATTACTTCAAATATCAGGATATAGTGCAGGATGTGATGCGGATCAACTAGGTGTTACAATGTAATTCGAGTACAAGTGTTTGTGTATAGTGTTTGCTGTGAGCTAGAGAGCAAAAGTGTGCGAAAGAGTGTGTGTAAAGTTTCGTGCCTTAACCTGATCCGCCCCATCTATTTATAGTAAAAGAAATGCAACAAACTACCCTAAGAAACCGGGATCCAACGAATATTCCCCACTTGAACGTTGTAGACCTGGTCTTTCGGGTTCAACGTCTCTCATATAACAGATTCACCCGAGTCTCAAGGAGATGAAGTCCATCTGACCGTTAGTAACCCACAGCTACTTACCTGCACGTGGTCAATTTGGTTAACATCAGGATATCGCCCAGGATGTTACCAATATCCCGATCCAGTATCCTGATCACAAGCAAATAATTAAAAGCAAGATATTAGTCAGGATATATACGCTCAGAAAATGACCCATAACATTTATATTTTTAGAAAATTTTGCCATAGTTTCCCCTAAAAATGGAGGTTTCCATGCATTCAAGCATATCATTTTCTTTTGTAAAAATCATCACAATCAAATCACAATCATCAACTAACCACCTTTACTTACCAATTTTTCCAAAATCATGCATTTTCTACTACTTCATGAACTTGAATATTTGTAAAAATTTGTAGTAACTTACTAGTGTTCTTAGTATGTCTTGTTACCCTTTAAAATGTGATTAGTTCTTTAAAAACTTCATTTTTAAAGAAGTTAGATGTTTACAACTTCAAATCATATTTTCTAAAAATGTTTCTTTATGAAATCTTCTTGTTACACAAGTGTTTCTACACTTGTTTAACCACTAAAAATAGAGTTTGTTTATGTAAGAACCAAGTTTTAACAAAACTTATATTTTTAACTTAGTTTCTTTGAAAGATCATTCATAAATCTTTAGATCTACAAGATTAACAACTTACTTTGATCATTATTTTTCAAGAAATCAAAGTATTCTTTCAAGTTCATGATTCATGTGTGGATGATCCATCATCCTACAACATTTCTACTTTCTCATCTTGCTAGTTTATGTTTTTAATCATGATCTAGCAAGATCTTATGATGATCAACATCATTTCTACAAACAATCAATGATCAACAAGCATAACAACTCATATTCATCAAGATTACTTCATTAAACAAGCTTATGTTCATGTTTACTTCTTATATTCTTTAGTGTTCTTCAAGTTTTTGATTATGATTCTTCTTTAACCACTAAAAATGGAAGTAAAATGGAGTTTACAAGGTTCTTACCACTAGCACAAGGCTGGGGATTATTCAAGTGTAGAAAACAAGTGGATAAAAGCAAATAGAGGAGGTCCTTGATCTTCCGAAAGCTCCTAGCTTCCTTATACACCTTCTAACACCTTGATATAAGCTTGGAATGTGTAGGAGATGATTGAATGATGGTGGTTATGGTGGTTTTTGGAAAATCGTCAACATAATGTTGGTGTGAATTCATGCAGTTCTGTTTTGAACGTTTGTATACTTTGTATGAAAACATGGTATGTAATTTGTATAATTCAAGTATTTCTGTATGTATCAAGATTGTTAATGGGTTGCAAGGCCATTAACATGTGACACGACATAGGAAGCAATCCAAACCATAGGCATTTTTCTAGTTGTCGATTCACGACGGAGACACAAAAGCACTACTTGGTACTAGTTTTCACCAAGAGTGTGGCTGCCCGAAAACCCATTAGATCTAACCTTTTGTTCTGCGGTCTTAGTATGTACACGATTAATGGTGCTTCTGGTATCCTATTTGCGACACAATTTCAAGTATCATTCCTTAGTTCTTGTATCCATCATACCATAACACATGTATTTTCCCCAAGTTTAAAAAGTATGTAAAAGTTTAAAAGTGGGGATATAATCTCACTTTTCTGTAAACATTTAGTAACATGTACTTCACCCCCGAAGTTATAAAACTGAAAACAGTTAAAAGAAAAGGGGGTTCATGAACTCACAACTTTGCCTTTCTTGCGCCGTAAACTTCACCGGGTTTGCTTATATAGCGTCGTGACCTATACGTGTTTTATTAACGTTAGTCACTAGACTTGTATCGCACAAGTACAAGTCACCATCTTTAATGTATGTATTCTTGGTTGTTAAAAATAATTTATATTTTTAACTTATGTATCTTACTTATATTATTTTCTCAAAAATAAATATAAGTATTTTGTATTTTTCACCCGAGTTATGAATTTTGTCCAAAACTTTATTTCATGTTCATAACTTGTCCAAGTTATATAATCTATCAAGTAATATATTTTCATGAATATATTCTCTTGTATTTGTCTAGGCACGTTGTATGTGTATTTTGTATTTTTACTTCTTAGGAGTATTTAGTGTATTTTCAAGTCTTAACACACTATTACATATAATACATACTACATACACTTAGCACAAAATTTGGTGATCAATAAATATATATATTTTCCTCAAAAATATACATACTTAATATCAATTTTTATCTTGAAGAAATCATCATTTCTTGTCTTGAAATTTACATAAAAATTAGGGAAACCTTGGTAAATATTTTTAGGGAATAAGTTTCACCAAAACTTATATTTTTCTAAGTGTCAAAATTTATAGAAATTTTGACATGGTTTCCCCAAACATGGGTTTATTTTCTTTTAAAATCATCACAACAATCATCAACTCATTTAACACTTACCGAGTGTCAAAATCAAGTATATTACACTATATCATGAACTTGAAGTTTTTGTAAAAACTTGTACTGTCACACCCCGACCACGTAAAACATCAAATCGTGGCGGAAACGTCGGGGAGTGTTGCAACAGAATTATTGTTTCACAACCATGGCATTTAAAAGTTATGTTTTATTCATCAAACAAAGAGTTACATTGTCTTAAAATAACTGAAACAAAGAGTACACCACATAATTAAACTAGTTCTAGCTTCGTTTTTAAGTCTCTAAGGCACAGGTCCGCCCTAGTATGTCACGAACATCCTAAGCAACAGCTCCTGAAAACACATGTGAAAGTAGGTACGTCAGCATAAAAATGCCTGTGAGATACATAGGTTTTATGAAAATAGGATTCATGACTTATAAGTTTAGAAAAAGTTGTTTAATAAAAATAAGTCATGAATCTTGTTAAATGTTTTGTTTTTTTTGTAAATCATTTGAAAAGCGATGGAAATCAGATGATATGTATAAATAAAAGGATAATGTACGGTTAAATAAATAACCAAGTAAAATGAGTTTGTATAAATTGAGTTATTTGGAAAACAATGTTTAAGTGAAAACATGTTGTAACTGTAATAAGTATAACTGAAATGGTTTAAATAACGCTATGATATGTAATATCATAAAAGCACTTATATATAGGAAGTACCAGCGGCGTATCCACCATGCTTTTATCATACTGCATGTCACCTCGTTATGCAAATCACTTACCCAAACAAACCACCAAAATGTAATGTTTAAACCAATTGTCAAATGTTTATGAGTAAACCAAGTCTATTGAAAATGTAAACCATGTAATGTATAAGCAAAAGTCATGTATGGTAAGTAAAATGATACTACTTAAACCACAAGCAAAAATGTACACAACAAAGTATTTTAAATAAATCAAAAGTTATGTTTTGTAAGATAAATACATGTTTTACTGATACAAACACTTATGCGGTAAGTTAACGCATACATTCAAGCCTTGAGACAGCAGGATAACCTTAGAGTAAAGATTATCAAAGATGTTTTCAGATTCAGTCATTCCTTACATCCAAACAAACCTAGGATGTCAGGAACGTGATTTGTCAAGTCCTATGGTACCATTACTTACTACCGAGCGGCGTAGCTAATGTTAATGAATGTAATTTAGACCCGTTGAACAAACCAAATGTCATACCAAATTGTAAACATGTAATGAAAGTAATGTACTAAGTATGCTAAGTTAACATACAAAGCAGAAAAGTAATGTAAAAGCAATGTACTAAGTATGCTAAGTTAACATACAAAGCAGAAAAGTAATGTAAAAACAATGTACTAAGTATGCTAAGTTAACATACAAAGCAGAAAAGTAATGTAAAAAAAATGTACTAAACTAATGAACATAGCAAGTATAGGATATAAAAACATGAAAAGCACTAAAATAACAAGTAGGCACATGTGTTTCACCCCAAAATGTTTGAACAACAGTAAAAGAGGGGTCTATGTACTCACTTGAGATTGCTCAGAAGTCCTAAGATAACCACCAAGCAAAGCTAGAAGATCACGGAATCAAACGGCACCTAATATAGGTAAGTACATTAATAAACGGACCTATTCAGAGGATCGGGTAGCATGAGGGTTCGTAAACCAAATAAGTGTAGGAACTCATGTAATATGGTTTAACAAAGCCTACATACTAAAACAAAACTTATCCTAAGTGCTTTTGACCCGTTACGACCCGTTTTGGTAGCTTATGCTACTTTAACGCGTCGTTCGCGTAAAATGCGTTCTGACCGCTTAACTAGTCCTATGACAAGTAAAATATGCCTTAATATGTCTAATATAGTTGCCAAATCAGTTTAGATGTCAAAAATTATGTTACATATGCTTAGAATGAATGTTGGCGTAAAAAGGGCATTTTGGTAATTTACCTAAGGCATATAAACTACCTATCATACTACTAACTAAACGCCGTGACCATAAGGTATAACATCGGAAGGTTATTCCCTATACAACTATGGTCACCTAATGTGTTTGGTCGGATCCTAAAGATCGACCAAATGGGTCAGGTTCGAAAGTATAAGCGATTGATTAGATCGCTTACCTTTACGACCCTAGACAAGCACTAATCTAAAAGTGACGAGCTAAACATGTTAAAACATGTTTAACGAGGTTTTAAAACAGGTTTGGTATCAAAACAAACGGTTTTGATACCCACAAGTAATTTGGTTACAAAATACGTGAGAATACGCATTTTGGCCGAAACTACGACTCGTCACTGAGCCTAGATAACGTGGTAATCAGTAGGTATAGTCACTAGGGACTATAACCATCGTGATTACGCTCACGTTATGAAGTTCAAATGAACTTCGCATTGACCATAAACTGGTCAATGCAGAAAGTCAAACGCAGCTTGACTTTAATGCTAAAAATGAATGAAAAGAACGAAAGAATACTTACAGAGGGTCCCCGCAAGCAAATCTTGATCCAAGTAGCTCAGGTATGAAGCAAAGGCTTCAACTTAGAGCATTTCAGATCAGATTTGAGTGAGGATGAATTGAAGTGGGTGGGGTTTATATAGAGTTTGGAGGACCGTTAAGATCGTTCCTCATAATCCGAGATTCAATCACAGCCGTACACCTCGAGCCCATTGTTTTGTGAAACCTTGGGTACCCCTAGAAGAGATCATCAATGTGAGGTAGGGGATATCGATTCTTGATGGTAAGCTTGTTAAGCTCACGGTAATCGATGCACATCCTGAAAGATCCATCCTTCTTTTTGAGAAAAAGAACAGGAGCACCCCAAGGTGAAAAACTAGTACGAATAAAACCTTTATCTGAAAGCTCCAGAAGCTGCTTAGACAACTCTTGCATCTCAGATGGTGCAAGAAGATATGGAGATCTGGCAATAGGATTTGCACCAGGTACAAGATCAATACGGAACTCGACTTGGCGCGCTGGGGGTAATCCAGGTAACTCCTCAGGAAACAGCTCCGGATAATCCCGAACGACAGGGATATCTTGAATAGACTTACCTTTGCCTTTATCTGCTACAACATGTGCCAAGAAGGCCACTTAGTTCTTTCGCAGATACTTCCGAGCTTGAAAACAAGACATGAGCTAGAGACTACTAGCAGGCTTCACACCACGAACCTATAGGATCTCGCCTGACGAGAGTGGAACACGAACAATCTTCTCGAAACAAACTACCTCTGCGTGATGCTTGGCTAACCAATCCATACCCTCTATAACGTCGAAACTCCCAAGTTGCATTGGCGTGAGGTCGATAGGAAAAAGATGGTTGTTAAGGTTCAATTGGCAATTGCGAAGAATAGAATCAAGAACAACGGGATCACCACTAGCAATTTCTACTGTCAAAGGCTTACCTAGTTTCGTTCTAGACATGTGAAGCAATGGCTCAAAAGATAATGACACAAAACTCTTATCGGCACCAGAATCAAAAAGAACAGATGCGGGTTGATTATTAACAAAGAACGTACCGTTAACCACTTCGTTGTCTGCTTGCGCCTCTTGTGCATTCATGTTGAAGACTCGACCTCGAGCCTGAGCCTGAGCTGGATTCGCATTCACCAATCTTGGACATTGATTACGGTAGTGGGTCAGATCCCCACAGTTATAACAGGAACCTGGTGGGTAGTGAGGTCGTGCAGCTTGACCTTGTTGCTGAGCAAGAGGCTGAGCAACTTGTTGAGCCGGGTTCTGAATTACCCGATTTTGATTAGCAGGAATGCGGCATGTGGCAGCAAGATGACCAGGTCTTCCACAGTTGGTGCAATGACGGCACTGGAGGTGCGGTTGATGATAACCGTTACATCTGTTGCACAAAGGTGCATTGCCAAGATAAGGTTTCTTGGCAAGTGGCTGCGCAGGCTGATTTAGTGCAGCTTGTGCAGTAACGGCGAAATTTTGGGAAGCCTTACGCTTCCTAGAACCCTTCGAGGAACCAAAATCCTTACCCTTCTTGTTTTTACCTTTCTTGCTATCCTCTTTGTCAGACGCCTGCTTCTTACCCTTGTCCCACTTTCTATGCAGCTTACCCTTTCGAACTTGCGACTCAGTCAATGTCGCTGATAGCTCGATTGCCTGACGGACTGTGGTAGGGTTACTACCAGTAACGATGTCTTGTACAGAGTCAGGTAGGCCATCGATATACCTCTCGATAGCCTTCTCGAGTGGGGTAACCATTGTTGGGCATAACAAACTCGGCTCCTCATACCTATCAGTATACGCCTGGTGCTCGCCACTATCCTGTTTCAGGTCATCAAATTTCCTTTCTAAAGCTCGCAGTTCATGACGAGGACAAAACTCCCTCATCATAAGCGCCCTAAGTTCAGCCCATGTTTGTGCTAAAGCAACCTCAGCACCACGGTCTCTCATAACCCCGTTCCACCATGTGAGAGCCCTCTTCTGAAACACGCTTGATGCAAACTCGACTTTCCGATTCTCAGGACACAGAACGTGATGGAATGTACTCTCAATGCTCTCGAACCATTGAAGAAGCCCAGTTGCCCCTTCAGAACCACTGAACTTGAGTGGTTTGGCCGAATTGAAGCTTTTGAAGTTGCATGGAGCATTATTGTTGTTGTTGGCTTGGTTCAATTGAGCAATAAGATTTGGGAACGCATCAGCCATTTGCTGTGCGATGATTTCCACCAGTTCGGCATTTGGTAGCGGATTTTCAAGTCGAGGAGGCATTCTAAAAGAGGGAACATGAAAGGAACGAGTGAGATGATTAGATGAAAAGAATGAGATGAAACAAAAATCGACAAAAGCAAAGATGGTGGTCATTCGTCCGTATCACAAAGCAAAAAAACGACACACAGTGACTAATCAAAGTAAATGGGTCAAAAATAATGCTTCGCGAAGACATGCTCGCCTATAAGTAAACACTCACCCCAAGAGTTCCCAGGTAAGAGTGACTGGTCCGATTATGTGGATTTGTATGAACACTCTAGCCTTAGACAGAAAACCCAGGGTACATGCATTCACTCTTCCAGTTTGCACGTGTTCACACTATTTAGAACCCAAAACTTTGACGAGATTTTGAAAACTTGGAAGGCACAAGGCCAAAAATCAAACTGGAAGGGTTCAAAACCATATAATAAATCATTTAAAAACAGATGATTGATTTTCAAAAATCGTTTTAGAAAATTGGGTTCTCGTTTTGGTGATCACCTAAGGACAGGTGAAGTTCATGTTTTAAAATCTAAACACAAGACAAATTGTGTTGGGGTCCTAGAAAGGTTATAGTCTAGGTCAAATCATTACTAATAACCTAATTCCCTATAACCATTGGCTCTGATACCAACTCTTCTGTCACACCCCGACCACGTAAAACATCAAATCATGGCGGAAACGTCGGGGAGTGTTGCAACAGAATTATTGTTTCACAACCATGGCATTCAAAAGTTATGTTTTATTCATCAAACAAAGAGTTACATTGTCTTAAAATAACTGAAACAAAGAGTACACCACATAATTAAACTAGTTCTAGCTTCATTTTTAAGTCTCTAAGGCACAGGTCCACCCTAGTATGTCACGAACATCCTAAGCAACAGCTCCTGAAAACACATGTGAAAGTAGGTACGTCAGCATAAAAATGCCTGTGAGATACATAGGTTTTATGAAAATGGGATTCATGACTTATAAGTTTAGAAAAAGTTGTTTAATAAAAATAAGTCATGAATCTTGTTAAATGTTTTGTTTTTTTTTTTTTTTTTTTTGTAAATCATTTGAAAAGCGATGGAAATCAGATGATATGTATAAATAAAAGGATAATGTATGGTTAAATGAATAACCAAGTAAAATGAGTTTGTATAAATTGAGTAATTTGGAAAACAATGTTTAAGTGAAAACATGTTATAACTGTAATAAGTATAACTGAAATGGTTTAAATAACGCTATGATATGTAATATCATAAAAGCACTTATATATAGGAAGTACCAGCGGCGTATCCACCATGCTTTTATCATACTACATGTCGCCTCGTTATGCAAATCACTTACCCAAACAAACCACCAAAATGTAATGTTTAAACCAATTGTCAAATGTTTATGAGTAAACCAAGTCTATTGTCAATGTAAACCATGTAATGTATAAGCAAAAGTCATGTATGGTAAGTAAAATGATACTACTTAAACCACAAGCAAAAATGTACAAAACAAAGTATTTTAAATAAATCAAAAGTTATGTTTTGTAAGATAAATACATGTTTTACTGATACAAACACTTATGCAGTAAGTTAACGCATACATTCAAGCCTTGAGACAGCAGGATAACCTTAGAGTAAAGATTATCAAAGATGTTTTCGGATTCAGTCATTCCTTACATCCAAACAAACCTAGGATGTCAGGAACGGGATTTGTCAAGTCCTATGGTACCATTACTTACTACCGAGCGGCGTAGCTAATGTTAATGAATGTAATTTAGACCCGTTGAACAAACCAAAAACCAAATGTCATACCAAATGTCATACAAAGCAGAAAAGTAATGTAAAAGCAATGTACTAAGTATGCTAAGTTAACATACAAAGCAGAAAAGTAATGTAAAAACAATGTACTAAGTATGCTAAGTTAACATACAAAGCAGAAAAGTAATGTAAAAACAATGTACTAATAGTGTACTAATGAACATAGCAAGTATAGGATATAAAAACATGAAAAGCACTAAAATAACAAGTAGGCACGTGTGTTTCACCCCAAAATATTTGAAAAACAGTAAAAGAGGGTTCTATGTACTCACTTGAGATTGCTCAGAAGTCCTAAGATAACCACCAAGCAAAGCTAGAAGATCACGGAATCAAACGGCACCTAATATAGGTAACTACATTAATAAACGGACCTATTCGGAGGTTCGGGTAGCATGAGGGTTCGTAAACCAAATGAGTGTAGGAACTCATGTAATATGGTTTAACAAAGCCTACATACTAAAACGAAACTTATCCTAAGTGCTTTTGACCCGTTACGGCCCGTTTTGGTAGCTTATGCTACTTTAACGCGTCGTTCGTGTAAAACGCGTTCTGACCGCTTAACTAGTCCTATGACAAGTAAAATATGCCTTAATATGTCTAATATAGTTGCCAAATCAGTTTAAATGTCAAAAATTATGTTACATATGCTTAGAATGAATTTTGGCGTAAAAAGGGCATTTTGGTAATTTACCTAAGGCATATAAACTACCTATCATACTACTAACTAAACGCCGTGACCATAAGGTATAACCTCGGAAGGTTATTCCCTATACAACTATGGTCACCTAATGTGTTTGGTCGGATCCTAAAGATCGCTTACCTTTACGACCCTAGACAAGCACTAATCTAAAAGTGACGAGCTAAACATGTTAAAACATGTTTAACGAGGTTTGAAAACAGGTTTGATATCAAAACAAACGGTTTTGATACCCACAAGTAATTTGGTTACAAAATACGTGAGAATACGCATTTTGGCCGAAACTACGACTCGTCACTGAGCCTAGATAACGTGGTAATCAGTAGGTATAGTCACTAGGGACTATAACCATCGTGATTACGCTCACGTTATGAAGTTCAAACGAACTTCGCATTGACCATAAACTGGTCAATGCAGAAGGTCAAAGGCAGCTTGACTTTAATGCTAAAAACGAATGAAAAGAACGAAAGAATACTTACAGAGGGTCCCCGCAGGCAAATCTTGATCCAAGTAGCTCAGGTATGAAGCAAAGGCTTCAACTTAGAGCATTTCACATCAGATTTGAGTGAGGATGAATTGAAGTGGGTGGGGTTTATATAGAGTTTGGAGGATCGTTAAGATCGTTCCTCGTAATCCGAGATTCAATCACAGCCGTACACCTCGAGCCCATTGTTTTGTGAAACCTTGGGTACCCCTAGAAATATCCCATAGTTTGCTAGAAACCAGTTGCAAGTGGAATACATGGGTATAACAGCTGTAAACAGGCTGCAAAACACATTCTGCACATCTGGGAGGCTCACACGACCCGCGTAAGGGGCAAAAACAGTCTACGCGGCCCGCCTGGGCACTCTGATCAGCAAAGACAGTATTCTGGATAATAAAACATGAATTTTGCATATTATTTATATGTTAAAAAGCTGATTATAGCTGATTTGTGCAGAATTCTGCATTTAAAGTGCGTTTCGGGTGCTTTTTAGTGCATATTTTGGCTTCCGGAATGTCTATATGTTAACCCTTGTATATACTCTTGGGTTTTAATGTATTCTTGACGTTGGACCTACACCTAGGCTCCAATTCTATTGTCTGATTGTTTTTAGGAGAATTGTTGACACAATGTGTCTTACCAGTGAGTTTACTAGTATTTCTGACGCAACGCTATCATTAATGCATAAAGCAATTTTTGTAGTATAAAACGTGCATGAATTCACACGTATAACATGTAATTAGACAATGTTGACATTTAAGCACATAATTGTAGTTATCAAGTATTAATTAAATTGTACGGAAATTACCGGTTTTGTGCCAGTTGTCACAGTCTCCCCCCGTTAAAGAATTTCGTCCCGAAATTCAAGCTGAACTAACTCTCGCAGGAGTTTTCTTGAACAGGTGAGGGTACTTTTCTTTAAACTGGTCTTCACGTTCCCACGTGTACTCGGGTCCGTGCTTGGAGTTCGAACGTACTTTGACGAGCTTGACACTACTCCTTCGGGTCTTGTTGACTTTCCAGTCTGTAACCTCAACGGGTTGTTCTATAAACCGGAGGGTGTCGTCAATATGCACTTCATCCGCAGGGATGATCACTGTTTCTTGGGTTGGACTCTTCTTGAGGTTGGATACATGAAATGTATCATGTACTCCATTAAGTTCTTCCGGTAATTCCAACTTGTATACCACGGTACCAATTCTTTCCAAAATATTGAATGGTCGGATGTATCGTGGATTCAACTTTCCACGTTTTCCGAATCTTACTACGCCCTTCCAAGGTGAGACCTTTAACAAAACTTTGTCTCCCACCTCAAATTCTAAGGGTTTTCGTCTTCGATCAGCGTAGCTCTTTTGTCGATCTCGAGCCGCCTTAATGCGCTCTCGGATCTGCATGATTTTGTCGGTTGTCTCTTGCACAAGTTAGGACCAACCATGCGTTTGTCTCCAGCGTCTGCCCAACATAAGGGCGAGCGGCGCTTGTGGCCATACAGAGCTTCGAATGGTGCGGCTTTTATGCTCGTATGATAATTGTTATTGTAGGAAAACTCAACCAAAGGTAGGTGAGTATCCCAGCTGCCGCCTAGGTCCATAACACATGCGCGAAGCATATCTTCTAGTGTTTGTATGGTCCGTTCGCTCTGGCTGTCTGTTTGTGGATGGAAGGTCGTGCTTAGATCTAGTTGAGATCCAAAGGCTTCCTGAAAGGATTGCCAGATCCTTGAGACAAAACGTCCATCTCTGTCTGAAATAATTGAGATAGGCACTCCATGACGTGCCACGATTTCTTTCAAGTACAACTCAGCAAGTTTTCCAGTGCTATCCTTCTCTCGGATCGGTAGGAAATGCACAGATTTCGTCAATCGATCAACTATCACCCATATCATATTGTGCCCTCTCGGGGTCCTTGGTAATTTCGTTATGAAGTCCATCGAGATTTGCTCCCATTTCCACATGGGTATCTCTGGTTGTTGCAGTAGCCCAGATGGTTTCTGATATTCAGCCTTAACCTTAGCACAGGTTAGGCATTTTCCAACATATATAGCAACATCACTTTTAAGTCTCGGCCACCAATAGTAGTCCTTCAAGTCTTGATACATTTTGTCCGATCCAGGATGGATCGAGTATCTCGACTTATGAGCTTCATTAAGGATGACTTCTCGAATACCACCATAGAGCGGAACCCAAATACGTCCCTTAAAGTACAAGGTTCCCTCTTTGTTTGGCACCAAATTCTTTAGCATACCTCGGAGGTATTCAGCTCTACAATTCTCCATCTTAAGGGCTTCTTGTTGTGCGTCACGTATGCGTGCAGTGAGGTTCGTTTGAATAGTCATTTCCAATGCTCGAACCCTTAGGGTCTTAACCCTTTCTTTTCGGCTTAACGCATCTGCTACAACGTTTGCCTTTCCAGGATGGTACTTAATCTCACAGTCATAATCGTTTAGCAGTTCGACCCAACGTCATTGACGCATATTTAATTCCTTCTGATCAAATATGTGTTGTAGGCTTTTATGGTCTGTGAAGATTGTACATCGAGTACCATATAGATAGTGTCACCAGATTTTCAATGCGAATACCACCGCGCTTAGCTCCAGGTCGTGCGTGGTATAATTCCTTTCATGCACCTTCAATTGTCTTGAAGCGTAAGCGATGACTTTTTGGCGTTGCATAAGCACGCAACCCAAGCCTTGACGCGAAGCGTCGCAGTATACCACGAAGTCTTCTGTGCCTTCGGGTAAGGATAATATCAGTGCATCGCACAGCTTATTTTTGAGCAGTTGGAAGGCTTCTTCCTGCTTATCACCCCAGTCGTACTTCTTGTCTTTCTGCATAAGGGTCGTCAGCGGTTGAGCTATTTTGGAGAAATTCTCGATAAACCGTCGGTAATAGCCCGCTAAGCCCAAAAATTATCTAACTTCAGTCGGGGTTTTGGGAGCTTCCCAATTCTTTATTGCTTCTATCTTGGCTGGGTCCACATGAATGCCCTTCTAGTTCACAACGTGCCCAAGAAACTATACTTCGCGAATCCAGAATTCGCACTTTGAAAACCTTGCATAAAGTTTTTCTTTCTTCAGTAGTTCCAATATGGTTCTGAGGTGTTGCTCGTGCTCTTCTCTTGTTCGCGAGTAAATCAGGATATCATCGATAAATACAATCATGAATTTATTGAGATATGGTTTGCATACGCGATTCATCAGATCCATAAATACCGCTGGCGCGTTCGTCAGTCCGAATGGCATCACAAGGAACTCGTAATGCCCATAACGATTTCAGAATGCAGTCTTTGGCACGCTTTCCTCTTGGATTCTTAACTGATGGTATCCCGATCGAAGGTCGATCTTGGAATAGTAGCTCGATCCTTGCAATTGATCAAATAAGTCATCAATCCTCGGTAGTGGGTACCGATTCTTGATAGTGAGCTTGTTCAGTTCTCTGTAATCGATACACATCCGCAGTGTTCCATCCTTCTTCTTCACGAACAATACTGGAGCTCCCCAAGGTGAGAAGCTTGGCCTTATGAATCCTTTATCCAACAACTCCTGGAGTTGTGTAGATAATTCCTGCATCTCGGATGGTGCAAGCCGATAGGGTGCCTTGGCTACAGGAGCGGCTCCTGGAACCAAGTCTATATGGAATTCGACTTGTCGTCGCGGAGGTAGTCCTGGCAGATCTTCGGGAAAGACATCAGGGAATTCCTTCACCACAGGAATGTCTTCGAGTTTCGGCTCCTCAGCCTTCTTATCTACAATGTGCGCAAGGAAAGCAACACATCCTTTCCTTAAGCACTTCTGCGCCTTCATACAACTGATGATTAGCAGAGGCGCGTCTCGTTTTTCTCCATGTATGATGAGAGTTTCATCATTCGCCAAAGGGATGCGAATGATTTTCTCATGACAAACAACTTCAGCTTTGTTCTTGGACAACCAGTCTATTCCGACCACTACGTCAAAGCTACCCAATTGAATAGGTAAGAGATCGATGCTAAATCTTCGCTCACCAAGTTCTAATGAGCAACCTCTAACAACTTCGCTTGATTCAACAAGTTTACCATTGGCTAGTTCTATGGAATAAGGAATATCTAATCTACTAGATTCTATTCCAAGCATACGTTTAAATTCCACAGACATGAAGCTATAATTGGCACCAGTGTCAAATAATATGGATGCAAAGTGATTGTTAACGAGAAACGTACCGGTGACCACATTAGGGTCCTCGCGTGCGTTCTTTGCTCCAATCACAAATGCCCGAGCCTGAGCATTGTTCCCCCTTGGGCAATCTTTTATGAAATGATCCTTGCTTCCACAACTGAAGCATCCTTGGTTCTGCCCAACTCCATTACCATTCCTGTTACCATTTTCGGTTCCATTTCCACCATTGTTCCTATTACCAGCACCGTTGCAGTTTCCATTCCCGTTCCTTCCTTTTCCCCAACAATCCTCAGTATGGTGACCCAGTTTTCCACACTTGTCGCATTTTGGAATGCGACAAACTCCTTCATGCTGACGCTTGCACTGGTTGCAGGTGGGCAGAGTGCCCAGGTACCTTTTGGCAGGAGCGTCATTCATGGTTGTAAGAGTTTTTACCTCTGGGGCGGGTTAGAGTCTCGTTTCTTGTTGTTGGAAACCTTGTTGTTACGTGTCGCTTGATTCAGGTTCGCATGCTTCCTTTTCTTATCACCAGATGACTCAGCATGTGTCTCGATCTTTTCAGTTGGGTTCAATGACAACTTCTACATGCGAACAGCATCTTCAGTAAGGCTGACAGCCAGAGTTACAGCCTCAGTGATCGTTTGAGGTTTGGCCGAAGTTACCATGCTGCGAAATTCGGAGGCCAATCCCCAAATGTAGCGTTCAACGCGCTTAAATTCGGGAGTCACATGTAGGGGATCACTCTCGATAGATCGTGGAACCTTCGGGTATAACCAGTAATGTCAGCACCTTCCATGGTCAAGTGCCAGAACTCAGTCTCCAACCTTTGGAGTTCAGCACGAGAGCAATACTTTTCTCTCATACGTTCCTTTAGCTCATCCCACGTCATGCCGTATGCAGCATCATCACCCAGAGTCTGGACTTGCAAATTCCACCTAGTCAAAGCTTCATCAACAAACAACCCCGTAGCAAAAGTGACTTGCTGATCCGCGGTACACTTGCTCATACGGATAGTGGCGTCAGTCTTCTCTGTCCATCGTACAAACGCCACTGCACCTCTAGTGCCATCGTAGTTCAGCGGCTTGCAGTCGAGAAACTGCTTGAAAGTGCAGCCTTGAGCTGTGCTTCCTCCAGATGTGTCTCCCTGGCCATTACGTCTAGCATTGCTTGGTCCTCCACTTTGTTCGATGCGGTTCGCCTCGTATTGGGCGATAGCTGCGGAGATCCTTTCCTCCAGTAGGGCGTTCAGTTCTTCAGCAGTCCTCGGCAGAGGAGGATGAGGAGGTTGGTCGGAACCTTGATTGGTCACAGCTCTTCTAGGTGCCATGTTCTGTCGGAACATAACACAACAGGGTTAGACATTTGTTTGATATCGTCATATGAGACAGTAGTAGTATATATACACAGGCATATACCACATAAGTGACATCAAAACAATCCGCCAAATGTATAAATCAATTCATACAGCAACAAGCATGCATAATTAGATAAATACTGATGCGTCATAAGATATTCACCGATGTCTTTACACATATTAGGGCAACTTGTTACGTCATTGTTTGCAAGGTAAACAAAATGCATAAGGGTTACATCTCCCCAAGGTACAAGTTTAATATATGTAAAGGACAAATATCTTACTTCACATTGGCGGTTCATGTCTTTATACCCTAAATTATTACTCCAAAAGAGTGTTTAATAGGCTGGGGGAGGGGTGTTCATGTTTGAACTTTTCTTGTATTGAAGGAATCTCGTTTGATACGTGACAAGACTTGATGTGGTTTCTGTGCACTGAATTCCATAATTATGTATGCATCCATAATTACGTAAGCAGTCCGCATAGTTCGTTTCACCTCGTATCACTTCCTTCAGATAGGCCATTGTTTTCAGGTAAAGTCTCGAGTACCTGAGATATTCTATTTCTAGTATATGTATATACCAATTATCACACATAGTTGCAAGAAATTTCTAGTCAAAGACAAGTGTTACTCCAGTGCACCCTAAGTCTCGTAGTGTCTTTTCTTGACTCTTTGTAAACAATTTCAGGTAGTGGATGTCGCGGAAATTTTTATGCAATGAAAAACTTTTGAAAAAAATTGTTTTCGTGAAAGGATCCTAGAGATTGTAGTCTAGACTCGAGAAGGAATCCTGGTTCACTACAATCGCAGCTCTGATACCAATCTGTCACACCCCTTTCTAAGGCGGAAGCACGAGGTGTGATCATGAAAGGTTCTCATTGCATACGAATGGTAAACATACTACATGCTCGTAAAAATAACTTCAAATGCCAAACATTACATAACTGAAATCATTATTTAAGTGTTTACATCACAAGATAGCATTTTGTCTGAAAAGTCTACAACTTTATTCAAAGATAAACATAAACAACATCCAAGAGCATGAGTAAGACCGCGCGCACATCCACTTAGTTACCTGAAATACATGTGAGTTTTTGGAAAATCGTCAACATAATGTTGGTGTGAATTCATGCAGTTCTGTTTTGAACGTTTGTATACTTTGTATGAAAACATGGTATGTAATTTGTATAATTCAAGTATTTTTGTATGTATCAAGATTGTTAATGGGTTGCAAGGCCATTAACATGTGACACGACATAGGAAGCAATCCAAACCATAGGCATTTTCTAGTTGTCGATTCACGACGGAGACACAAAAGCACTACTTGGTACTAGTTTTCACCAAGAGTGTGGCTGCCCGAAAACCCATTAGATCTAACCTTTTGTTCTGTGGTCTTAGTATGTACACGATTAATGATGCTTCTGGTACCCTATTCGCGACACAATTTCAAGTATCATTCATTAGTTCTTGTATCCATCATACCATAACACATGTATTTTCCCCAAGTTTAAAAAGTATGTAAAAGTTTAAAAGTGGGGACATAATCTCACTTTTCTATAAACATTTAGTAACATGTACTTCACCCCCGAAGTTATAAAATTGAAAACAGTTAAAAGAAAAGGGGAGCATGAACTCACAACTTTGCGTTTCTTGCGCCTGAAACTTCACCGGGTTTGCTTATATAGCGTCGTGACCAATACCTGTTTTATTAACGTTAGTCACTAGACTTGTATCGCACAAGTACAAGTCACCATCTTTTATGTATGTATTCTTGGTTGTTAAAAATAATTTATATTTTTAACTTATGTATCTTACTTATATTATTTTCTCAAAAATAAATATAAGTATTTTGTATTTTTCACCCGAGTTATGTATTTTGTCCAAAACTTTATTTCATGTTCATAACTTGTCCAAGTTATATAATCTATCAAGTAATATATTTTCATGAATATATTCTCTTGTATTTGTCTAGGCACGTTGTATGTGTATTTTGTATTTTTACTCCTTAGGAGTATTTAGTGTATTTTCAAGTCTTGACACACTATTACATATAATACATACTACATACACTTAGCACAAAATTTGGTGATCAATAAATATATATATTTTCCTCAAAAATATACATACTTAATATCAATTTTTATCTTGAAGAAATCATCATTTCTTATCTTGAAGTTTACATAAAAATTACGGAAACCTTGGTAAATATTTTTAGGGAATAAGTTTCACCAAAACTTATATTTTTCTAAGTGTCAAAATTTATAGAAATTTTGACATGGTTTCCCCTAAAAATGGAGGTTTCCCATGTTTTCAAAACATGTGTTTATTTTCTTTTAAAATCATCACAACAATCATCAACTCATTTAACACTTACCGAGTGTCAAAATCAAGTATATTACACTATATCATGAACTTGAAGTTTTTGTAAAAACTTGTAGTAACTTACCATGTTATTTAGTAGGTTTAGTTACCCTTCAAAACATGGTTATTTGTTTGTAACTCACTTTATTAAAAGATTTATTCATTTACAACTTGTAAGATGATTTTTCTAAAAATATTTCTTTTGTATTTTTCTTGTTACAATCATGTTTCTAGTCTTGTTTAAACACTAAAAATATGGTTAGTTTATTTAGAAACCATGACTTTGTAAATCTCATAAATAAACTTGGCTTCTTGGAAAATTATTCTTGTAATCATCTATTTACAAGATTTGTATTTTGTTTAAATCATCTTTACATATGAAGATCACTTTCATTATTCAAGTTCATGGAGATATAAAGCATGATGATCTTGGTCTTTCACAAGATCACCACTTTAACTTACTAGATCATGTGTTTAATCACAATCTAGTAGGTTTCTTATGATGTCTAACATCACTAACACAAATCATCATTCATCAAGAAGCAAATCTTCATTATTTACATGTATTCTTATATTTTTAAGCTTATGTTAAAGTATCATGATCATGTTCTTTTGTGTTCTTCAAGTTTATCATTGTTCATCATCTTTTAACCAACAATATATGAAGTAACAAGTTACAAGGAGCTTACTACTAGCACAAGGGCTAGGGAAGAACACTTGAAGATGAAGATGACAAAGATGGTGGGTAAAAGCAAATGAAGAAGGTTCTTCAAGATCTACAAGCTCTAAACCTCCTTAAACACCTTCTAGCTCCTTGTGAAGAACTTGGAATGGATGATTAATGGTTGAAGGTGGTGGTGATGTGGGTGGTGGCTCACGGCCGTAGGGAGAGGAGAGAGGAGGAGGTGAATGTGGTTTGAAGAAGATGAAGTGTTATACTTATAGTCCATACAAGATCTAACTAAGATCACAATATCTAAATCATATCAAAATATATCAAAGTGAATCCAAGTAATATCAAATGGGATTTTGGGAGATCTTGGCAAGATTGTGGTGGGGTCACCCCCATGTGACCGTATATATGAAAGGGGGGGGGGGTCAAGTGTAAGTTCCAATTTCTAATTTCATAAATAAGTTAGTTTTCAAGTATAAAGTTTAGGGACTTGATGTGTTATTATGTTATAAGGGGTGTTATGGTGTTCGGGGACCATAACTAGTTTAGAAACATTAAAACAATGCTTCTAGTAATATTTTGATGTTCCGGGTAATGTCCGGTTGTTCGGTTAAATACTGGTTCGTTAAAGTGCTAAATTGCACCGTTTAGTGTCCTTTAAGTATCCTTTTGTGACCCTTTTAATTCCCAACACTTAGGAGGGTATTCTGGATAATAAAACATGAATTCTGCATATTATTTATATGTTAAAAAGCTGATTATAGCTGATTTGTGCAGAATTCTGCATTTAAAGTGCGTTTCGGGTGCTTTTTAGTGCATATTTTGGCTTCCGGAATGTCTATATGTTAACCCTTGTATATACTCTTGGGTTTTAATGTATTCTTGACGTTGGATCTACACCTAGGCTCCAATTCTATTGTCTGACTGCTTTCTGCAGAATTGTTGACACAATGTGTCTTACCAGTCAGTTTACTAGTATTTCTGACGCAACGCTATCATTAATGCATAAAGCAATTTCTGTAGTATAAAACGTGCATGAATTCACAAGTATAGCATGTAATTAGACAATGTTGACATTTAAGCACATAATTGTAGTTATCAAGTATTAATTAAATTGTACGGAAATTACCGGTTTTGTGCCAGTTGTCACAGTCTCCCCCCGTTAAAGAATTTCGTCCCGAAATTCAGTTAGGGGTTTAGTTACTAGATATTTATGTAGTGTGTGTTATGATGTTCGGGGATCGTAACTAGCTTGGTAATGTTAAAACAATGCTTCTAGTGTAAATTTGGTGTTTCGGGTAGTGTCCCGTTGTTTGGTTGGTTACTGGTTCGTTAAAGTGCTAAACTTTGCAGTTTAGTGTGCTTTATGTTACCTTTTGTGGCAGTTTTGATTCCCGACACTTAGGAAAGCATTCAGGACATTTAACCATATTCTGCATGATATTAATGTGTTTAAATGCTGAATTTGCTGATTTTCTACAGAATTCTGCAGTTTATGTAAGTTTTAGGCACTTTCCGGCACTTAAACTATCACTAGGAAGGCAGTTTTGTGATCCTTACTTTCCTACACACTATACTAGTGTAATACTTAATTTCTGGCTCATTCTGTGTCTAAATGCACTATCTGTCTATGTGCTGAGTTCTGTCAGCATTTTCCTGTCTTATCATATAACTATGCTAACTGTACTTAATGCATCATTTAAGTTAATACAGCTTTCATGCAATATTGGTATGACATTAAACAATGTTTGATGCACATGTATGTATAAGGCAGTAATCAGAAAGCAGTTAATTGAAATTCAGCACAGTCATTAAGCACTAATCATGATTAATTAATTGTACGGATACCCGGATTTTGACAGTTGTCACAATGGGTCCGCGAGTTGACCGCATGTGGTGACTATGTCATTCCAGCCGGGTGGCCCGGTATGAAATACGCAAAGGATTGAGCCTTCCTACAGCGTTACACATACATTAATGACCTTGCAAATCATTAATTGATTTGTTCATAGACGCTTTCATACCGATTTACAAATACATACATACTATGGTTACAAAGTTTATTACGAGCTCACATACAAAACACATGAACTCGCTCAACTTTTGTTGATGTTTTAGAACTACATGTATTTCATGAAATTGAGAATGGATCTGGCGGGCGTTGAAGGTTTTCAAGTTGTGTCTACATTAAATGATGTCATCCGCACGTTTGTAGGGTTTGAAATGGATGTCTTATCCTAGATAAGACATACACTTCACAGCCTTGTTTTAACAATGTTTTGTGTCAAGTCCTTTGTGGAACTTTAAACGATTGGTTGGTTTGTATTATGAACTTGAAGTCTTGGTTTCGTGTTAAACAATGTTGGTTGTATTATTTTCAAACTCAGTAATGGATGAACATCATGGTTTCTATCATACGGTTGTTTGTTATGGTTGAATGCAATGATATTAAGCAAGTCACACGTAACACGCTTCAGGGTGTGACACCACCAACGCATGAGATGGCTGATGCGTGTGAAGTGTGTATATAAGTTTAAGTATATTTTAAGACCTTTTTACACTTTTTTAGCCAAGTTTTAAATTTATAAAACACGATATTTACTAACACTAAACACGCATATGGGCAAGTGCACCCATCGTGAGCGTAGTATAGTGTTGGTAAGATACCGAGGTCGTCCAAGGACACAAGAGCTTTTAGTACCGGTTTATCCTCAACGTCTAATCAAATCAAAAAGTTTAGAAAAAGGTTTTAAACTAGAAAAATAAAAACTAACTAAAATGCTGAAAAATAAAAAAATAAAAACAGATAGACAAGATGAATCACTTGGCTCCGACTCGTGTATAGTGTAACCTTTGATTATTTCCGCACTTTTGCACTTTTTAAGAGATTATCTTAGTTATTGTAGTAGGCCCCTCTTTTGAAGGTGACGTTACCCTCAACCCAGTAGTTTGAGTCAGCAAGGATACAATCCTAAAGGGTCAGATTATTGAAAGATAATTAATTAAGTTATTAATGCATATTATGGTAGGCCCCTCTTTTGAAGGTGACGTTACCCTCGGCTAAGTAGTCTGAGTCAGCAGGGATACAGTCCTAAGTAGCCGGGTTAAAGTATTAATAGTAGCTTACATATGAGGGGATCAAAGAGTTTGGACCCCCGTCATCCAATACCGTTAAGTATTGAAGGAGGTCCTACTAAATTTGACCTAGGTCCTTGTAGGATCTATACACTGAATAAGGCAAGACTCTTACCAAACCGTTCCCTTAACCCCCGACCAGGTAGCCAACATACCTCCATATAGACCGTGGAGATATGAATGGTGAAAATCTTTTATTTTATATAGACAGTAAAATAATGCCAAGACACCACGGACAAACGATAAGGAAAAATCACCTTCAACATAAGAAACTAGTTATTAAAGTCATTAATACATAACCAAGTAAAAAGTGCGAAAAGATTAAAAATAAAAAGTATTACACTAGACACTTTGTCTTCACCAAGTGATGTAAGAGACTTAGGCAAACATGGCCTTGATTGTCAAGAACTATTAGGATCAATCTTGGATCCCGAGACGACTCACACACTCTATGATGGACAATGGATGATGGTGGTGGATGATGGTGTTATGGTGGTGGTGGGTGGTGGGTGAAGTGTGAGAGAGGTGGTGTGCCAAGGGATGATTTGCACTTGAGCCAAGCACTCCTATTTATAGGCTGAACAGAAGCTCGGGCACGGCCCCGTGTCCAGTGGGCACGACCCCGTGTCCATCCTCTTTTCTGTCTTCATTAATTGCAGTTTGTCTGCATTAGTTGACCACGCCCCCGTGTCCGCTGGGCACGCCCCCGTGTGTAGAAGCATATCTGTACTATCAAGATTTGCCTGGATTCTGCGAATCTTATAGTTGACCACGGCCCCGTGTTCGCTGAGCACGGCCCTGTGGTGGGCGATAGAAGCTTCTATAGCTTTGTCTTTTATGCTGGCACTTGGGTACGCCCCCGTGTTCACTGAGCACGGGGCGTGTTCAGCCTTCTGTTTTCTTGTTTTTCTTGGGAAGATGCTGTCATGGGGTCGGGCATGTCACGTTTGTTCCTTTTCTTGTATTTATGTTAGATTTAGCTGCCTTTTTGCTTCTTTTGTTAATTTGAGCTCATTTAATCCTGAAAATACAAAAGGAAGACAAAAACACACTTTTTCCAACATTAGTACTAAAAAAGGGTTAGTTTTATGCCACAATTGATGTAATTTATATGTTGCATTTTGCACACATCAAATACCCCCACACTTGAATCTTTGTTTGTCCTCAAGCAAAACTCTTTATAATGTGGCTTTACACTTCCAAATGGAATGGGTAGAAGAAAAGGTTTTTGGACTTGTCATAGAGTGTCGGGATTTCCAAGATTCTTTATTAAGTTTTATTTTTATTTATTTACAATCCTATTCGTCATGATTTATTTAAAACTTTTCATAAGATAAATTACTTATTAGGGCATAACATGCCTCTTTAAAATTCTATTTATATACAAGTTCACATACCTCACGGGGGATCACTCAACACTCGGCCGAAGATGTATTTTAGTGAATCACTCGAGAGCGGCATGGAACTCACTTCTACCATAAGCTTGCCAAGCAATCAATCCTTCTCCTTTTTAACTATATACCTTTGTAAATATCAAGAGGACTTTTGGGGTGAAGGGTTAGGCTTGGGTTAAAGGTAGGTGGTTGGGTTAGTGGTTAGTGAAAGGGTGAAAAGCGTAACAAGCGTCGGTTTTCATAAGACTTTTGATTTTTGCAAGTTTTATTTTGATGAAGCTTTTATTCAAACAAAGTTATTTTTGATAAACTTGTTTGTTTATTTCTCTTTTGCTTCATCATCAACAATTTTTTTTTTTTTTTTGAAAAGTCATTCGAAAAACCAATCTTGTTACTAAAACAAAAGGTTAAAAATAAAAAGGGTTTTGGTGGTTGAAAGGGTGTTTGGTTTGGGTTATGAAATGAAAAGGTTTAGGCTCAAAGGGGCTAACTAGGGGGATTTTGAGTAGGTGGTAAAAAAAAAGAAAATAATGGTGTAGAAATAAAAAAGGGTTAGTCCTAATGCCTCCATCATTTACTTACTCGGGTTTAAGTTGGTAAGGACTGGGAATGTATCGTCGTGGCAAGTTCTAGAGTCGTAAGAACCAAGAGGCTATTCACACAAGAAACGAAAAATGAGCATTTAGTTTAAAGATATGTATTTGTATGCTCAATAAAGGCTCAAAACTCACTTTTGTGGGAATGGGTTTTTATGTGATCAAGTATATATAATCAAATTTTAACTAAGCTTGTCATGTCGTTTCATAATTTTCTTTTGTTGGTTCTTTTTATCACGACGCTATCGGTTGTAAATTTATAAAAATATAACCTTTTTTAGAATTTGAAATTCCCAAGTTAAACCTAGACAAGTAAAAAAATGAGAGTTTTTGAAAAAAGTTTGGGGTGATTAGCGGTTCCAATAGAGTTTTGTGTAAGGCTTGTAGTTAGGACTTGCAAGATTCAAGGTTTTAGCATCCCCCCCCCCCCACACTTAAATTACACATTGTCCTCAATATGTCCCAAAAATAAGTTTTTAGGTTGATTGAATGTGTAAAAGGGTGTGAAAAAACAAAAATTTGTGTTACTGGGTGTCTGGACACGGCCCCGTGGTGTCCGGGCACGGCCACGTGTTCAGGTGCCAGTAACAAAATTGAAAAAGAGAAACAGAAGCCTGGACACGGGGGCGTGTTGGGTGAACACGGCCCGTGTCCAGTTTACCTGAACTGGGCATTTTCTGCAGACTGTGCAGCACGGGGCCGTGTTGGGCGGACACGGCCCGTACTGAACTTGCTGTAACGAAGAAAATTTTGTCGGATGGCCCTGTTTTCCTGCATGGGGTGCTGGTTCAAGTTTCCCTTGTCTCCTTTGCCATCCCGAGTGTGTTTTATTCCTGAAAATTAAAACTAACTAGAAAATATAAAAATTTATCTAAACTAAACTAAGGATAGTTCCGCGGAATGCCTCCGTGGTGCGCCACGTTTATAAGGGTCCTTGGCTAGACCCAAAGCCTGGTCATATGTCACTCAAGTGGGATGTTTTGCATCCCATGCTACACCGTCGGAGAGCGTCATCCAAGCTTGAGTCTATGGCCTTCATGTAGTTGACCGGGTCTTCGTCTTCTACTCTCTTTCCAACTCCAAACTTCACTTCCTCGTCCCCAAACTTCAATGTTAGTGTTCCGTCATTCATATCCACCACTTCTTGGGCGGTGGCTAGAAATGGCCTCCCGAGGATGAGAGGGACATCGGTGTCTTCTTCCATGTCTAGTATGACAAAGTCGGCCGGGAAGACGAAATTGTCGACCTTGACCAATAGATTTTCAGCGACACCTTGTGGAAATTTGACGGATCTGTCGGCAAGTTGTATGCTCATCTTTGTAGGGCTCGTTTTTCCTAGGCCGAGTCGGTTGAACATTGATGTGGGCATGAGGTTAATGCTAGCCCCAAGATCGGCTAGTGCGTTACAAATGGGGGATTCCCCAATCGAGCAAGGAATCGTGAAGCTTCCAGGATCAATTTTCTTTTGTGGGAGTTTGTTGAGTACTAAGGCGGAGCATTCTTCGCCTAAGTTAACTAATTGCAATGATTCAATTTTCCTTTTGTGAGTGAGGAAGTCTCTCATAAATTTTGCATATTTAGGCATTTGGGTTAGGACCTCGATAAAAGGAATATTAACATGCAATTGTTTTAGTAAATTTTCAAACTTTACGAATTGCTCATCGGTCTTTTGACGAATTAACCGACCGGGGTATGGAACCGGAGGAGTCTTGGTGGGCTCTTGATTTGGTGGAGAAGCCTTTTCTGGTTGGGGCGCGGGTGGAGTCGTGGTTTGGCTGGATTGGCTTCTTTCAGCTGGCGGTAATGGAGCCTCCTCAGGACCCACGGTTCGGTTTCTCAATGTGATGAGATGTACTTGCGCTTTTGGGTTGGTTTTGGTATTGCTTGGTAACGCGCCTTGTGGTCTCTCGGAGAAATTTTGAGCTACTTGATTTAATTGTTTTTCAATATTTTGAATGCTAGCTTGTTGATTTCTAAAATTCGATTCCAATTGCTGAAATCGATCCGAGTTTTTCTTTTCGGTGTCGGAGATGAGGCGAGATACAGTATCTTCAAGCCTTTCTCGTCCACCTTGTTGTTGAGAAAAGTTTTGTGGTTGTTGAAAGTTAGTTCGTTGGTTTTGTTGGTTACTACTATTGCCGGGATCTCTCCAACCAAGGTTAGGGTGGTTACGCCATCCTTGGTTGTAGGTACCCGTTGGGGGACCCGACGGCCTAGGTCTATTATCAATGTAGTTTACCGTTTCTGTTTGATCATCTACTTCTTTCATACAACTCCAATTTTCATGTGGCCCACCACACCCCTCACAAGCCATAACCGAGGCCGTTTTTGCCATTTCTAACTTTTTGATTTTTGAAGAAAGTGCCTCGATTTGGGCTTGTAAAGAAGTGCTTTCATCAACCTTATGGGCGCCCGGGGCAATAGATTTATTACCTCGGGGAGTGTGCCACTGAAAATTGGTTTGAGCAATTTCCTCAATTTGATTATATATTTCATTTGGGCGACGATTACCTAAAAGTCCCCCGGAGCTAGAATCAAGTGTTTGCCTTGTGTGTGGCAACAACCCATTGTAGAAAGTGGATACTTGTTGCCATACCGCAAGACCATGATGAGGACACTTTCTTAGTAGCTCCTTGAACCTTTCCCAAGTTTCATATAAGGATTCCCCATCTTCTTGTGAATATGTATTAATTTCAGTCATTAATTTAGCCGTTTTAGCAGGAGGGAAATACTTATATAGAAACTTTTGGGCTAGTTCATCCTAGGTGTTTACCGAGCCAACTGGGAGGGTATTAAGCCAAGTCTTAGCTTGGTCTTTTAGTGAAAATGGAAACATCCGAAGGCGGATGGCGTCGTTTGATGCTCCATTGATCCGAAAGGTATCACATATTTCTAAGAAATTAGTAATATGTAGATGGGGATCCTCGTCCGCAAGCCCATGGAAGGTTGCGGAGTTTTGAAGCATTTGTATCAAATGTGGCCGAAGTTCGAAGTTATTGGCTTCGACATTCGGTGCATTGATAGCGGCGCCGAGATTACCCACAGTGGGTCATAGGTAATCCATAAGGGTACGTTGGTCCGCCATTGGAAGTGGGTCCACCGAAGCTTTCTCTTCATTTTTAGCTTTAAGTCTTTTTCTGAGAAAGTGTTCGGGTTCTTCTAAAGGTTCTTTTATGTCTCTACTAGAACTGGAGCACATACACTACATAGGAAGTTCAAATGTGGCGCCTGGGTTCCAAGTCCTGCAATAAAAACAGAAAAGAACGTTGGTTAGAAGGTTCACCACGGCCCCGTGCTCAGGTGAACACGGCCCGTGGTCGGAGATACAGTGATTGTTTTCCGGATCCCTGTTACTGGGGAGTTTGATACGGCCCCGTGTTGCACCGACACGGCCCCGTGCTCAACTCTCTATAACTCGGAAAATAAAAACTGCCAGTAACAACGCTGGGCACGGCCCGTGTCCGACCAGGCACGGCCCGTGCTGAGCTCTGCAGAAACTGAAAAAATTAAGAAAAATCCTAAAAAAATAGAAAAATAAGAAAAACGATTAGGCCGCTGATTCCTAACTTTCTTAAAATCCATGTGTCCCCGGCAGCGGCGCCAAAAACTTGATGCGTGTGAAGTGTGTATATAAGTTTAACTATATTTCAAGCCCTTTTTACACTTTTTTAGCCAAGTTTTAAATTTATAAAACACGATATTTACTAACACTAAACACACATATGGGCAAGTGCACCCATCGTGAGCGTAGTATAGTGTTGGTAAGATATCGAGGTCGTCCAAGGACATAAGAGCTTTTAGTACCGGTTTATCCTCAACGTCTAATCAAACCAAAAAGTTTAGAAAAAGGTTTTAAACTAGAAAAATAAAAACTAACTAAAATGCTGAAAAATAAAAAAATAAAAACAGATAGACAAGATGAATCACTTGGCTCCGACTCGTGTATAGTGTAACCTTTGATTATTTCCGCACTTTTACACTTTTTAAGAGATTATCTTAGTTATTGTAGTTGGCCCCTCTTTTGAAGGTGACGTTACCCTCAACCCAGTAGTTTGAGTCAGCAAGGATACAATCCTAAAGGGTCGGATTATTGAAAGATAATTAATTAAGTTATTAATGCATATTATGGTAGGCCCCTCTTTTGAAGGTGACGTTACCCTCGGCTAAGTAGTCTGAGTCAGCAGGGATACAGTCCTAAGTAGCCGGGTTAAAGTACTAATAGTAGTTTACATATGAGGGGATCAAAGAGTTTGGACTGCCGCCATCCAATACCGTTAAGTATTGAAGGAGGTCCTATTAAATTTGACCCAGGTCCTTGCAGGATTTATACACTGAACAAGGCAAGACTCTTACCAAACCGTTCCCTTAACCCCCGACCAGGTAGCCAACATACCTCCATATAGACCGTGGAGATATGAATGGTGAAAATCTTTTATTTTATATAGACAGTAAAATAATGCCAAGACACCACGGACAAACGATAAGGAAAAATCACCTTCAACATAAGAAACTAGTTATTAAAGTCATTAATACATAACCAAGTAAAAAGTGCGAAAAGATTAAAAATAAAAAGTATTACACTAGACACTTTGTCTTCACCAAGTGATGTAAGAGACTTAGGCAAACATGGCCTTGATTGTCAAGAACTCTTACGATCAATCTTGGATCCCGAGACGACTCACACACTCTATGATGGACAATGGATGATGGTGGTGGATGATGGTGTTATGGTGGTTGTGGGTGGTGGGTGAAGTGTGAGAGAGGTGATATGCCAAGGGATGATTTGCACTTGAGCCAAGCACTCCTATTTATAGGCTGAACAGAAGCTCGGGCACGGCCCCGTGTCCATCCTCTTCTCTGTCTTCATTAATTGCAGTTTGTCTGCATTAGTTGACCAATTCCCCGTGTCCGCTGGGCACGCCCCCGTGTGCAGAAGCATATCTGTACTATCAAGATTTGCCTGGATTCTGCGAATCTTATAGTTGACCACGGCCCCGTGTCCGCTGAGCACGGCCCCGTGGTGGGCGATAGAAGCTTCTATAGCTTTGTCTTTTATGCTGGCACTTGGGCACGCCCCCGTGTTCACTGAGCACGGGGCGTGTTCAGCCTTCTGTTTTGCTTGGGAAGATGCTGTCGTGGGGTCGAGCATGTCACGTTTGTTCCTTTTCTTGTATTTATGTTAGATTTAGCTGCCTTTTTGCTTCTTTTGTTAATTTGAGCTCATTTAATCCTGAAAATACAAAAGGAAGACAAAAACACACTTTTTCCAACATTAGTACTAAAAAAGGGTTAGTTTTATGCCACAATTGATGTAATTTATATGTTGCATTTTGCACACATCAATGGCCATTTTGGTAAGTCAAACTTATTCTTGACTATTTTCGTAAATTTCTCATATATTAAACCGTTTCAACGTTTCCTTTTTTCTCCCCGTCAGACTCCTAACGAAACCCCAATTTCTAAAGTCACCAATTAGGCTCATTCTATACCCCCCCCCCCTTCCTGATTACACCCCCCCTTGTGAGAGGAAAACTGTCGGTCCCACACAGGCCCCACCTGTAAGTATGTGAGAGGAGGGGGGTAAAAAAAGTAAATAGAGGGGGTGTAGAAAGTAGCACCCCACCAATTAATCATGCACAGGTTACAGTTAAATAAATTAATTATAGGGCTTTTGAAACATACAAGATAATCAACGGATTTCTACAAATACTTTAAAAACACTTATTTTCTCTCAAATTCTACAAACAACCTTACCAATACTTATATTTTCACCTTATCACCATATTTTACATTTCTTTTTCAAAAGTCAAATTATTTTACATTTATTTTCAAATTTTTAAATATATATTGGTTCTGAAAAATATATTAATAAATACACTTTTATACAAGCCATTATATGGTGCATTAATGGCTTATAAACCACTTAATTTAATTGCCTAATTATAATAAAAAAGAACTTGTTGGTAAATAAACTAATGTATTATATAAATTAATGTTGTTAAATGATCTAAATCTAATAATAAATGTAATGTACAAGTTGTTAAAGCAAATGGGGTACAACTTCTTATTGCATTTGAAATAAAGTGAAAAAGAAAAAAAATGCTTTTAGTGGTTGTTTGGGTTAGCTTATTTTGGAGCTACTTTTAACTTATTGACTTATAAAAAGTTAATAAATTATTTTGATGTTTGTATAAGGGTTGAGAATGAGTTTTATAGCTTGAAAGAAGAAAATGATAAGTTAGAATTTTTGACTTCTGACTTATGACTTATAAAAAGTTAATAAGTCATAAGTTAAAAGGAACCCCAAACACCCCCTTAATCTACCTGATCCTACCCGCACGTCCATACGTGTTCTTCTCCACATGCGAGGCTGCTCCGATGCAACAAATGCTCCACTCCTTGACATGTCAGTCAACTGCACCGTCAAGTGCAGGGCCGGTCCTAGAATTTTGGAGGCCCAAAGCGAATTAAAAATTTGAGGCCCTTTTCAATTTTTCGGTTTGTATCTGATATGAAATATATCAGGCAGAAACTTATAAAACACTTAATTATTATATAAACTAGATGATTTCTCTAATCAAATAATGTTTGTATCTAATACATAAATCAAATTAACTTGGTTAAAAGGGTTTAACCTAACAAATAACAATTTACATTATGTGTGAAAGGAATTAAAACAAGCTACTTATTTTAAGTATACTATTGTTATTAGTTAAAAAACGATTTTTTAAATAAAATTTTACATGGACGTATCATGTTAAAAATTGTGTGGACAACATATTTTAGCTTATTAAATTAAGAGATGTGATTAAAAAAGATGCATTTATAACCCTTTATTAAAATAGTGAGTGAGGTGATTAATAATTTTGAAAATAGGTAGCAGGTGAGATTCGAACCCAGGCCTCTACAAAAACCAAATCTTGTTCTTACCACTAGAATAGAATTGTATTAATGTTAACAAATATAACCGTAAAGATAATATTCTTTTTTTTTTAAATACAATTTTTTTTTTTAATTTTGGAGGCCCTGTTTTTTCGGAGGCCCTAAGCCGTCGCCTAGCCCAATTACACTAACGGGCCGGCCATGGTCAAGTGTGGTGCATTGGGTTTAGTCTAATACCAACTTGAGATTTGATGAACGTACTCTAGTAATGCACATTAAGATATTATAATTTATAAGCAAACATTAAAAGCACACGTGCATATGTTAACAAAAGGTTTATATGTTAAGGCTTTAGGCCATGTGTAGTCGATTCACATCCCTAGGCGTTATCATACCCACGTCAGAGTCACGTCAACCAAAATCCCCACCTCCCCTTCACGACCCACCCTCCGTCCCTCCAGGCTAACTCTCAGCCGCTTTGCGCCCCTCCACCTCCCACCGGCATGGTGACACTCCCCAAGTCTTGCAAAAGTGTTGCCACGTTGGTGATGATGTGGTCGTTATGCATATCCTTAGGTAGTGTAACATAGATTATTAAATTTGTATTTACATATGAGATGTTAGATTAATAATTGCCCAATAACATACAATGAACTATCCAATTTGAACCCTAATTTAACTACAATTTTGTGAAGTTAACAGAAAAGATGAATAAAAACCCGTTCATACAATGTTTACATATAGAAGAACATTTGACTATAAATTTTATATACACTAAAAAAATAAAGGATAACCGTTGGTGAAAACTATTTAATATGAACCCTAATTCGACCATATGTCGTTTAAATTGAAACATAAAACTTTTTGATATTTGTAAAAGTGACAAGAGGCCGATTAAAAATTCTATGTGCCTACATTAGAGGTTAATGAAAAGAGTTCTTCTTAACATAGATTATTTAATTTGTTTTTATATATGACACTACACATGTTAGATTAATATGCCCAATATACAATGAACTATCCAATTTGAACCTTAATTTAACTACAATTTTGTGAATTAACAGAAAAGGTGAAGAAAACTCTTTCATACACTGAATATTCGACTATAAGATTTATATACACTAAAAAAAATAAAGGATAACCATTGGTGAAAACAATTTAATATGAACCCTAATTTAATATAAACTAAATTGAAACATATAACTTTTTGATATTTGTAAAAGTGACAAGAGGCCGGTTGAAACTTTTTGATATTTCTACCCCTCACATTCACCAAATCTTGACCACTACCAAAAAAAAAAAATAGAAACTCACCAAAAAATCTACTTTCACTGTATGTGAGCAAACCTGAATCCTCCAAATCTACATAAACCTCATGAACAAAATTAATGCTCGTTCACTTCAAATTCTTCAATCTATTTACAAATTTCAAGTCAAAATCCAAATCGATAGTCTAGAAATCTAAATCAATCACAACTACACCACCTCACCAGCCTCTCTATCTCAAATTTATCTCTATAACTTCCACCAACCCTCACCACCACCATCGACTTCATCGAATGAATTCACCACGACCACCACCGTAAAAAACAGAAATAAACACAAATCAAGAGGAGACAACGAAAATAAAAACTTCGATTTTGCAGATCTGCAAATGTGGTGGTGGTGGTGTTTACGGCGGGGGTGGTTCTAGGGCAGTGGTCGAAGAGATCGTCGCCTCCCCTGCCTCCGTTGTCTTCACAAAACGATGACACGCTGTCGGACATAACCCGCTGTTGTCAAAGGGAACAAAACCCTAGCCGCCGTCGAAGATGGAACAACCAGTTTAAAGAGAACCAGATCTGAGTGTGTTGTTGGTAGTGATTTTAGGTGTGTTGTTGGGTGTGTTGTTGGTAGTGATTTTAGGGTTTGGTTGGGTAAAAATGGGTTTTGTATTAGAGATTAGATCCAGATGTTCTTGAGATTTGGGTTTTAGAGAGAGATTGAGGGGTTTTTTTTTTCAAATTTGATTTGTTTTATTTATAAATTTATTTTAGATAAATGAGTAAAATTACAAAAGTACCCTCATGACATTTTTAACTGGAAATTTTAACAAGGTTATGAGCAAAGGACGTAATGTGTAATGGTTTTTCTAAAAAAAGCACTGTGACTTTAATTATTAAAGTTAAAGGCTATCAATTGCAATCTGATACAAACATAAAGGACGAAATTAGTAATTTACCCAATATTGTTTTTAGGTGATGCATGAATTGTATGTTTTCTTTTTTTATCATACGAATCATTATTTTATAACGTAATAATCATTATTTTATAATGTAGAAATCAACCTCCTATGATAACTAGGGGCTGTTTGGTAGTCTCTTAATGACCATTCAGATGTTACATCTTAATGTTTAAAACCTCTGAATGAATAAGAGGTAACCTCAAGTCTGAATGGTTAAGAGGTAACATCTGAATGATAAATCATCACATGTCACATTCTTCTACCTTCTCATTGGTAAATTCTTAATGGTTCTATTAAGAGATAGCATCTTAATAACCATTCAGAGGCCACCAAACAGCCCCTTAGTGACCTACTGACCTGCTACCATTAAGACAAAAGCCCAAGAATACTCGTATAAAGATATAAACTGCATACCGGGTTTTACGCATTCTTTATCCAATATATATTTTTAAGAGTAAATTATGTTTTTGGCCCCTGTAGTTATATCACTTTTACTATATTAGCCTAAAATAAGAATTTTTAACATATATGCCCCCATGGTCTCTATAACTAACCATTTTGGCCTCTAAGTTTAACCATTTTGGCCCCCATGGTCTCTATAACTAACCATTTTGGCCCCCATATTCTCTAGACTTAAGGGCCAAAATGGTTAGTTATAGAGACCATGGGGTAGATATGTTAAAAATTCTTATTTTGGACTAATATAGTAAAAGTGATATAACCATAGGGGCCAAAAACGTAATTTACTCTATTTTTAATTACTGCCGAGTGATGCGACGGAGAACACAGACAGTGTGTATGGTTCGGCGGTTCGATTATTATCATCAACCGAAGTTATCGGTTAGTCTATTTTATTAACCAATCGCTTTTCGGTTAATCAATTCGTTTTATTCGGTTAGATTGACGGTTTTTTGTTAGTCTCGTTAAATTTCGGTTAGTAACCAAAACCAAACTTGGGGTAAAAACTTTTGCTTAGAAATATATGAAATTGGGGTATAAATACATGAAATTGATGTATAAACACATGAACTGAAAGTATAAATATATGAAAGGAAAATTGGTTTTTAATAAACCAACATTTGCCCCATTGGTAAATAATAATCCTACCTACAGAATTGGTAATTAATAATCCTACGTTTCAATATGTTGGTACTCAATGGACCTCCGTTAGTTTTTTTTAACTAAAGTTAGTTTTTAAGTTTTATTTATTACACAAACAGTCCCTGTAGTTATAATTTACAAGTTTTAAGTTTTATTATTACACAAACAGTCCCTGTAGTTATAAAAAAAAACCATAAAAATAAAAAAAAAATCTAAAATATCAAAAAAATTCAAAAAAATCATAAAAATTCTAAAAAAATCAAAAAAATTCTAAAAAAATAATCATGGGTAATTGATTTTTTTAGAATTTTTTTGATTTTTTTAGAATTTTTATGATTTTTTTGAATTTTTTTGATTTTTTAGAATTTTTTTTTATTTTTATGATTTTTTTTATAACTACAGGGACTGTTTGTGTAATAAATAAAACTTAAAACTTGTAAATTATAACTACAGGGACTGTTTGTGTAATAAATAAAACTTAAAAACTAACTTCAGTTAAAAAAAACTAACGGAGGTCCATTGAGTACCAACATATTGAAACGTAGGATTATTAATTACCAATTCTGTAGGTAGGATTATTATTTACCAATGGGGCAAAGGTTGGTTTATTAAAAACCAATTTTCCTATATGAAATAGATTCATAAAATATGAAATACATGAACTGGATATAAAAATGCTAAAATAAATTAATGGTTCGGTTATTTTTGGTTAAACAAGAGTAAAAAAAACCGATAACCGGTTTCTAATTAATTCGGTGTTTAGTTGATTTTGGTTCGGTTTTGGTTAATGATTCAGTTATTGCTCACCTTTAAACATTGTTAATCATATAACAGATCAGTTTTTTAATTAAAATAAGATAACAATATTATACTCAAATTAACGAGAATAAAATGTTGTTGGTGCATATGTCTGTTGACTTCATCTTGTATCGAGTCTTGTAATAGTCCAGATAGATCAGGGCACGATATACGAGAAACTGAGCTGAACAAGCCAGTTCGCACGAAATGGGCATTCCCATTCCATGCGAAATGGCACATCTATAAATAGCAGACTTGTTCAAATCATTTATAACTTTCTGATTCCGGTATCGAGGTGCTGCCGAAGTGTCTCCAGGTTGTAAAACGTTGTTATTTCAATAAACAAGACAATTAGAGTGTATATCAAGCTGATTCAAAGTCGATACGTTTGTTTCCGCCTCTCGTATTGATTAGAACTCTTCTGAACGACTCGTTTGGTCGTGCAAACGATCCTACAAGTGGTATCCGAGCTCAGGAGGAAGAGTTCTTACCAAACAGCTTGTTTTCCCCAAAATTTCTGACTTCTACTCATTCTTCTTCATATTTTTCAAAATTAAACAAGATTTTACGGTTAAAATGGATTGATTTTCTCACGTAACAAGCGAAACACTGTTTTAAACAATCCTTGAAAGAATCAGACCTAAAATCGGACTAAAAGTTGATCAATTTGACAAAAATCCGGCCGATTGTGTGACATCAGCATCATTTCGTACGACATGGTCCATTTCGTGTGAATCAGACTTCCATTTCGCACAATTTGAACCCTAAGTATCCCATTTCGCACGAGTTGAACCTAGGAATCACCATTTCGCACGGTTTGGACATTGTAGATTCCATTTCGCACGGATTGAGTTTTATTGACCCCATTTCGCACCAAAAGTTCATTTCGCACCAAACTTCATTTCGCACGAATTGAGTTTTATTGACTGCAGTTCGCATCAAAGGGTTCATTTCGCACCAAAGTCAGTTCGTTTGAGATACCAGTTCGTTTGAACCTCCATTTTGTTTGAAATTTGTGAACTTGTGAAACTTTTTACCAAAACATGGAAGAAGAGTTTTACAATGCGTTTGCTACCGCTCCAGCTGCTCCAATTACAGTTGCCGAGACTCTTGAAATTGAAAATGAAACGGGAACGTCTCAAAAGCCTCCAAAGCTTATGTACATCGAGGATTTTAAAGGATGGCAAAACCGTTTTGAAACTTGGGTGCAAGCTTATAAGTTTGATGCATGGGTTTCGTTGGACAAAGATTACGAAAAACCGAAAGATGACCGTGGAAATGAAAAACCTTTAAGTGACTATTTAGCAAATGAGAAGTTAAAATACACCAGTGAGAAAATGATGATTAGCATTCTCCAACAAGCGGTAAAAGAAGATATCTTTTTTTGCTTCAACATGAGAACACTGCTAGATCAATTTGGTTGGCATTGCTTCAAAAGTTTAAGGGAAGTGCTGATATGATAAAAAAATAAACGTGCTTTACTAAAGAAATCTTTTGATATGTTTACAGCTAGTAAAAGTGAAACGAGTAAGAAGACTATCGATAGATATTGTTATCTTGTCCAGGAAATGAAAAGATTGGAGATAACAAAAGAAGATGATGAATGGGTTGATAAGCTATCTGATGCGTTACCACAAGATAAATGGGGAACATATATGTTGATCTTAAAACATATGAGAAAATCTGAAAGTATGAATTTGTGTAAGTTCATTCAGAAGATTGAAGAACATGAATTAGATGTTCAGAAAACTGCTATCATGAATAATCCCAGTGCTCAACAAGATGAAAGTTTATACTATAGAGGAAGCAGAGTTGAGACTACTCCGAGTTCGAAGATTCAGACTGCGTTCAGTGCTGGTGGTACTTCTGGAACAAATGTTAGCACTACAACTCAGAGTGGTGGATATTCTTCATCTTATTCAAGTTTTGATCCGAATTTCTCAACACCAAGTTCTCAACGACAGAGTTCAACAAATCTGCAATGCAATGTAACATTAAACATACAAAATGGTCAAAATCTCTCTCCAGAAATTGCTAAGCAACACATGGCATCACTTGTTACTATGTTAGAGTCTTATGAAAGCTTAGTTTCTGGAAGAATTGGAAATCCGATGCTCACTAAGGATGATTATGACCAGGTTGATCCTGAAGAACTTGAGTTGATGGACCTCAAGTGGTGTTTAGCCAGTGCTGTAAGAAGAGCAGAAAAATTAAAACAAATCACGGGTAGAGATGATCTTCGTGATGCTGCCACATCTCCGTTAGGGTTTGATAAATCAAAGGTTACTTGTTTTCGTTGCCGAGAAAAGGGGCATTTTAAACGAGAGTGTACAAACAAAGAAGCAACCGGAAGACAAGATCCGTTTGGAAACAATGATTACCAACGAAAAGCAATTTATCATCAAGTTGCTCAACAATCATCATCATCCCGTGCTATTGAAGATGGAAAGAAGAAAGCTTATCTAGTAAATCAAGATGATGAAAAATTGGCAGAGGGATTTAGCTGGGACAAATACGTTTCGGCTGATTCAGCATTTGTTGCTCAAATCTTGGAAGAAGAAGCAGTCAAATCTAAGCCAAAAAGAACGAAGATTTTCAGATCTTCAGAAAGTGATGAAGATACCGATGATGAGGAAGAGTATATTAATAATGCTAGAAAAAGTTTAGACTCATTCAGTTTTAATTTGTTTTTTGCAGATAAAATTGAGATGTTGAAAGAGAAAAGGGTTGCTCGACTGAAGAGAGATTTAGAAGAATTGGAAGCAAGAAAGATTGCTGAAGAAAAGGCAAAAATGGAAGTCGAGAAAGAAAAAGTTGAAGAAAATTCGACAGAGAAGGTCGAAGATAAAGAGTGTGAGATAAAAGTAGAATTTTATGAAGAACCGATGATTGAGAAAATTGTTGAAGTGGAGAGAATAGTTGAAAAAATTGTTGAAGTTGAAAAGATTGTCGAAGTTGAAAAGATAGTTGAAGTGGAAAAGATTATCGAGGTCACTAAACCTTGTCTAAAATGTTTGGAACCATGCAAACATTGTGAAGAGAAAGACAAGAAGTATCGTGAACTAGACGAGTTGAAAGAAAAACTGTTGTTTGATGTTAAGTACGTAAAAGAATCGTATGATGTGCTGAACAGAACGGTTGATAGTTTGAACAAGACAAACCTAGAAATGGGAGCTGCTGAAACGATGATGAGTTCAACATTAATGACTAAGCAGAAGATCATAAATAGCTATATTGAAGAGTGTGCAAAGCTGAAGCAGGATTTGGAGACCAAAAAGATTGAAAATGAGAGAATCAAACGATTGCTGATGAGTTATACAGCTTCTGATTATTTGATTGATAGAGTTTATCCTACTATTGCAGGTCTTGAAGCTTTTCAAGATAAAAAGACGGAAGATACGGATACTGGTAAGAAACAAGGTGTCAAGTATAACAAGTGTCCGCCTCTGATCTGGGAAAGTTATTCTCCCAGAAAGCCAAATGAGGAACAATTAAAAAAGGCAGTCAACATAGAGTTAAGGTCTGAAACCATTGATGTGTTACCAGACAACATTGACGTCACATTCACAGCGTCTGACACTGATCATGAGTCTGAGTTATTAAAGAAAGTGGTCGATCAGGTGTTGGATATGGATGAAGAGTCAAAGTCGGAGTCTAAATCTGAAAGTTCGAGTTCATCAGACAAGAGTCCGAGTTCACCAGTCAAAAGGGTTTACAATAAAGAATTTCTGATGTCGAAAAATAATTTGAATGACGAAACATTCAAAGTAGCATATACTTTGAATGATTCTGACAAACTATTTTCTGATGAAGAATTTCCAATAAGAAGTGTTAAAACTGAAATGATTAACAAGGTTTTCAAACTAACAGAAATTAATATTTCTGAAATAAAAGGTGTAAATCTTACTGAAAAACCTAAACCTTACACCTCAAGAGTTCAACAAAGGTTAAACAAGAAAAAGGGTTACAGTTCTGGTTTAGGTTATCGAAAGAAACCAAACCATAACAGTAATTTCAAAAAGAAAGGATTGGGTTTTATTCCACCTGAAAATTATAAAAATGAGAAAACTTATAAACCAAAAACTAAATTTGTTTCAGGTACAAGTTCAGAAGAAGAAAAGGAGAAATTGTTCAGGAAATAGTCAAATCAAGAGTTTCTCGCAGAAAAGAAAAAGAATGTTTTGAAAAAATCTGCACCAAGAGTTGACAGAAGAACCTGTTTCAAATGCCAAGAAGTTGGACACATTGCTTGGAATTGCCCCAAGTCCACTTATACAAAACAGGGAGTTACTTCTAACTCAGATTTGAAAAAGAAATGTGTTGATAAAACAGAACAACCAACAAAAAAATTCAAAGTGTTCAAAAATTCGATTTTCGAAGTTGGTGAAAGTTCGAAACGTTTTTACAAAAGAAAAGTCGATTTGAACAAACAAAAATGGGTTGTTAAATCTGAAACTAGTTCTGACAATGAATCTGACTCATCAAAGTCAGAGGAGTCATTTGTTGAGAAAAATGATGAGAATTCCGTTCCAGAAATAAACGATGAAAACTTTTGATGCGTGTGAAGTGTCGTTAGTTTTTAATGTATATGTTAAGCCCTTTCTAACACTTTTTAGCCAAGTTTTAAATTTATAAAACACGATATTTACTAACACTAAACACACATATGGGCAAGTGCACCCATCGTGAGCGTAGTATAGTGTTGGTAAGATACCGAGGTCGTCCAAGGACACAAGAGCTTTTAGTACCGGTTTATCCTCAACGTCTAATCAAATCAAAAAGTTTAGAAAAATGTTTTAAACTAAGAAAAATAAAAACTAACTAAAATGCTGAAAATAAAAATAAAAGTAAAACAGATAGACAAGATGAATCACTTGGTTCCGACTCGTGTTTAGTGTAACCTTTGATTATTTCCGCACTTTTGCACTATTTTAAGAGATTATCTTAGTTATTGTAGTAGGCCCCTCTTTTGAAGGTGACGTTACCCTCAACCCATTAGTTTGAGTCAGCAAGGATACAATCCTAAAGGGTCGGATTATTGAAAGATAATTAATTAAGTTATTAATGCAAATTATGGTAGGCCCCTCTTTTGAAGGTGATGTTACCCTCGGCTAAGTAGTCTGAGTCAGCAAGGATACAGTCCTAAGTAGCCGGGTTATAGTATTAATAGTAGTTTAACTTATGAGGGGATCAAAGAGTTTGGACCCCCGCCATCCAATACCGTTAAGTATTGTAGGAGGTCCTACTAAATTTGACCCAGGTCTCTTGCAGGATCTCTAAACGCTGAACAACGGCAAGACTCTTACCAAACCGTTCCCTTAACCCCCGACCAGGTAGCCAACATACCTCCATATAGACCGTGGAGATATGAATGGTGAAAATCTTTTATTTTATATAGACAGTAAAATAATGCCAAGACACCACGGACAAACGATAAGGAAGAATCACCTTCAACATAAGAAACTAGTTATTAAAGTCATTAATACATAACCAATTAAAAAGTGCGAAAAGATTAAAAATAAAAAGTATTACACTAGACACTTTGTCTTCACCAAGTGATGTAAGAGACTTAGGCAAACATGGCCTTGATTGTCAAGAACTCTTACGATCAATCTTGGATCCCGAGACGACTCACACACTCTATGATGGACAATGGATGATGGTGGTGGATGATGGTGTTATGGTGGTGGTGGGTGGTGGGTGAAGTGTGAGATAGGTGGTGTGCCAAGTGATGGTTTTAGCTTGAGCCAAGCACTCCTATTTATAGGCTGAACAGAAGCTCGGGCACGGCCCCGTGTCCAGTGGGCACGGCCCCGTGTCCACATCATTCTCTTTCTTCATTTATTGCAGCTTGTCTGTATTAGTTGACCACGCCCCCGTGTCCGCTGAGCACGACCCCGTGTGCAGAAGCATATCTGTACTATGAAGATTTGCCTGGATTCTGCGAATCTTGTAGTTGACCACGACCCCGTGCCCGCTGAGCATGGCCCCGTGGTGGGCAATGGAAGCTTCTACCACTTTGTCTTTTCTGCTGACACTTGGGCACGCCCCCGTGCTGGCTGAGCACGGGGCGTGTTCAGTCTTCTGTCTTCTTGTTTTGCTTGGGAAGATGCTGTCGTGGGGTCGGGCATGTCACGTTTGTTCCTTTTCTTGTATTTATGTTAGATTTTGCTTTCTTTTTGCTTCTTTTGTTAATTTGAGCTCATTTAATCCTGAAAATACAAAAGGAAGATAAAACCACACTTTTTCCAACATTAGTACTAAAAAAGGGTTAGTTTTACGCCACAATTGATGTAATTTATATGTTGCATTTTGCACACATCAACTTTCCACCATTGTCAAAAGAAAACTTGAAGTTAAAAGTTGGAAAGATTGAGATTTCAGAACAATTCGTCTCTGGTAAAGAAGAATTTGATGCTGAAAAGGCTTTTAATGGAAATGTGAAATATATTTTTGGGAAGATGGTCGACGGAAAGGTAAAAGGAGCAAAAGAATTTTATGAATCAAAGAGGTGGAGTTACCCACCGAGTGAAAAGAACTCGGAAACACCCAAGACTGGTCAGGCTTGGGTGACAGCATTCTCTACTTAAAATCCTGACTTGCCGGAGCTTCCAAGTTGGTAATCGTGGAGCATGAATCGGCATTTTTTTCAAAATTGAAAAATGTCATATTTCGATTTACAAGTGGTATTGTGATAAGTACCTACAAGTGGTTAATCAAGGTCATTAAGTTGAACTTGATTTAACTTTCATTCAAGTGATTTTACAAGTGGTTGAGAAAACAAAGTGATGAAACCCCACATATGGTCTACAAAAAACTATGATGAATTCAAATGGGTTTTTCTTCTTCAAGTTTGAAGACAGAAAGGGTATGACTGATGTGCTTGAAGGGGGACCTTGGCTGATTCGAAATAAACCAATATTTCTCAACACTTGGTCTCCTACAAACAACCTTAAAAAAGAAGATATAAACAAGGTCGCGATTTGGGTTAAAAAGCATGACGTTCCTCTAGTGGCGTGTTCTGATGATAGGTTAAGCATGCTGGCGTCAAAATTGGTACTCCTGTGCGGTTGGATACGTTTACTATTGCTATGTGTAAGGAGGCTTGGGGACGGAGTAGCTATGCTAGAGCTCTCATTGAAATCTCGGCTGACCAGGATTTTAAAGAGGTTCTAACCATGGCTATTCCTGGATTGGAAGAGAATAAATATGTTACCGAGACTATATATGTGGAATATGAATGGAAACCCCCGAGATGTGCCCACTGCTGTGTGTTTGGGCATCAATCAGGGGAATGTCCTAAACATATTGGTCCGAGTCCAAATCCTCCTACAAACAGGCCGAGAGTATAAGCGGATGGTTTTACTGAAGTAAAGGCTAAGAAGAGTGCAAAGAAGAATGGTTTCCAAGTTAATAATCTGAAACCTAAGTTTGAATATAGACCGGTGGATACAAAGAAAAAGGCAGGGACTTCTATCTATGCGAATGAGAAGGGTACTAAGTCATCGAAGTTTCAGACGCATAACCCGTTTAGTGCTCTCGATTCTGATAGGGGGAATGCTGGTCCTATCCAAAGGAAAGATAAGGGTGGTCGAGATACTAGTGAAGAGTCTGATGAGGATGAGGTTGAGGTTATCTATGATGAGACTGCAGAGTTTTTGACATTGGGTACGCATCCTAAGTCTTCCAGATCAGGAGCAAGCACCTCTTCCACAAAATCTTCCAATGGATAGTTTGTTTTTGGTTCGTGCCAAGTGGACGCCTCTTGGTCGCAACTTCATTTTTGATGATGGCGGATGAAGTTGTTTTGTTTTAGTTTTTGTCTACTAGATAGGTCATTATCATGATATGTAGTAGGCTAGTTTGATGTGGTGTCATGGTTTCTTTTGTTTTATTTGCATACATATATGGGGCATGTCCTGTATATGAACTAGTGGGGAACTCATCCTCACTACTTGTACTTATTTGGTGGTTGTCTATATATAGAATCACCGGGGTAACCCTTTACCCAAAAAAAAAAAAAAAAATTCCGGAAAAACCATTTGATTAAACAAACTTAAGTGTTTTGAAATCATAATGGGAAAATAGTTTGTTGTCAGGGGGAGTTCTGATTGTTTATGCCAAATGGATGGCGATTTGAAGCAATTCACATCAGTTTGTCACTTTACCTTGTACAGTTTACTTCTTTTATTTTCAAATTTTCCCGTAAAATCAAAAATTGAAGCATATTTTGGATTTTAGGGGGAGTAAAAATTTTAGAAATTTTGAAAATTTGAAAAATCCAAAAACATGATAAAATTTGAAAAAGCCAAAAACATCGAAAAACCAAAAATGAGTTTTGTTGTGAAAAAGAGGAAATGATAGTACATCAGTTAGACTGTCATAGTACGCTAAAGAAATGGAAAGATAAAATGTGATAGACGGTCTCACTAAAGATGTGACGATAGGCTCAGCTAGACTAGTAGATTTGCGATAACGATACAAACTTAAATGAAAAAGCCTAGTTCTAGTGGGAAAAACGGTTGAAAGCATAGTACTTAGTTTTATCCTTCGTGAGTGTGTACCTACTCAGTAATCGCTGAATGCTAAAAGAGCATAAAAACCGGTCAGTTTGTGAACTTTCACAACTTGCTGAAAAAGTCATTGTGATTGTGCATTTCATTTTGCAAAGATTTAAACTTGTTTGATTTCTTTATTTTGTTTAAGCATTGGACATCCTCTGCGTATACGTGAGTATCGAACTAGATGTTAGTGCCTAAATGTTCTGCTTTATTTTTCTTGGTGTTTCGTTTAAATCTTGGATCACATCTGCGTATATGTGAATATCAAACTGGTGGTTAAGATCTAAACATATTCAACTTGTTTTTATTTCTTATTTTGTTTAAACATTGGACTTTCTCTGTGTATCGAAAGATCGACCTGATTGTTAATGTTTAAACATTCTGCGTTATTTTCGCACATATCACAGTTGATGAAAGTTTAAAAGCATTACTTGAGTCAGTGTATTGCATGATGAGGGGATATGCTGAGATCGTGGGGTCCATAAGAATTTAGTGCAAAATTAATATATCTTAACGTATCGGTAAGCATTTCGAAAGTTTTTAGATTGAGTTTAAGAGGACAACAATATCGTCAATCCATGTGAATAGTTTAGAACTTAAAGTGTTAAAGCTCAACGGTGCTAGTGATTGGTCTCAAAAACTGATATGATCCTCTTACACAAACTCACAAAAATGTTGTCTGTACATATTTCGTTACTGTTTTTCTTCAGTGTGTTTTAGCATATTTGAAAATCAAAAAGATTTTATTTCATCTTATTTTCGAGAACTGATGTTGAAAAGCTGATTTTCAAAATTCCGAGTGCTAAACATGATGAACAAAAGGTTTGGGAGAGATTGTTTGAAAAGAGAATTGATTTTGAAACGATTAAATGGTTCATTAAGTTGAAACCAAATTTTGAATGGTATTCTTACAAGTGGTCATCAGAGATTAAAAATGTAAAATCATGTTGAATAATATCTACAAGTATTTTTCTAAATTTGTTAAATCATTGTGAAATTTATTGTTGGGTAGAGATTTGTGCAGGTCCCCGAGCATAAAGCCTGAGCAGAGTTTGAGCCAGGTTTAGATTCTAGAACAAAAGCTATGTCAGATTGCGATCCCGAAACAATTTAAGGGGGAGTCTGCTAGCAAAGGGGAGTCTGAAGATGCAAGAGCCAGTTTCTGATCCTGAAAGTCTGTTAAAGATAGAGCCAGGATTAAGATTCTGGGAATGAACGAGAAAAAGAGGAGATTGAAGACTAGATCAACATCCAAGGGGGAGGTTAGTTGCTGATAGAAGAAGAGAAAAGATTGAAGGAAGCTTACAATGTCAGATACTTTGAAGAGAGCACAAGAAGACTGATCAAGACTGAATACTTGTCATGTTGAAGACTCGACGCCGAAGACTTCGTCAACATCCAAGGGGGAGTCTGTTGGTGCATATGTCTGTTGACTTCGTCTTGTATCGAGTCTTGTAATAGTCCAGATAGATCAGGGCACGATATACGAGAAACTGAGCTGAACAAGCCAGTTCGCACGAAATGGGCATTCCCATTCCATGCGAAATGTCATATCTATAAATAGCAGACTTGTTCAAATCATTTTTAACTTCCTGATTCCGGTATCGAGGTGCTGCCGAAGTGTCTCCAGGCTGTAAAACGTTGTTATTTCAATAAACGAGACAATTAGAGTGTATATCAAGCTGATTCAAAGTCGATACGTTTGTTTCCGCCTCTCGTATTGATTAGAACTCTTCTGAACGACTCGTTTGGTCGTGCAAACGATCCTACAAATGCGGTGCAATTTTAATATATATGTATATGGGGTTAGGATTTAGAGAAAACGGTGAGAACGCTTATGGATCGTCCGATCAAAACAATCCATGGACTAGATTGCGCGGTGGCGTTTTCGTAAATAACATCAATTTTATTATGTGGGACGCACCTCATTAAGGGTAAAAGGGTCTTTTACCTCTCATATTCAAAACGCCATCAAATGATAAAACGCCATACAAAAAAATAAAACGCCATTAAAAACAAAACGCCAAAAATTAGTAATAAAGCGCGTTGAATATTACAGGAAGATGAAACAATACAGTAACTGAATTTCAGTTATTAACATTTATTAGAAGAAATTCCCTCCTAAATTACGGCCAAAAACATCATTATATAAACAAGGTAAAACATAGCTTCCATAATCACTTCAATCTATCCATTTTCTGCAAAAAACATCGTTAACCAAAAACGCCAACTTAACCAAAACGCCAAAAATGGCAACAATCGTTTCGTGGAGATACACTCTGGGAATCAGGCGATACATCCTCCTTTTTGACAACAGAAGGAGGGTGTATGTTAAGACGGTCAAGGCAATTATGAAGATGGAAGAAGAGATACATAGGCGAATCTTATCCATTGGCATCGCTCTAGACAACGAATGCCATGAAATGCATATGCTTATGAAAGCATTAACCAGCAAATTTGGACTAATCAAAGCATATGTGAAGCTAGACCCTGTCATGACATCATGGCGTTTTGATGATTAAACAGACATGGTGACGGTTACATACGACAGCGGAGAGCAGGAAGTCTACTGGCTAGAGAACATCATGACAAAGCAGCGTCTGGGTTTCATGGAAGAATTGCATAACGCCACTTGTACCAACACAGAAATAGACTCAAAATTGGAGTTAATGCAAGACATGTGCAGGTGGAGGCTTCAGAATCTTCAGGAACAAGAAGCTGATGAAGGTGAATGTGATGACATCGATGAAGATCCAGATGAAAACTCCGAGGAGGAAGAAGATGACGCAAGTGATGGATACTTTTCGGATAAAGTACCTTTTGACGAAGGATTTTAATTTTTTTCCTCTTTTTTTTCTTCTATGTAATCTTTTTTTTAAGATAATTAAATAATATATTTCTATCTTTATTAGCAAAACGCCAAAAAAATACTAAAAATGGTTAACCCTAACAAAACGCCAAAAATAACAAAAAATATTTTTCATGCTTAATATTTTATTTACTCCGTTATTGTATTTTGTCATCTTGGTCTGCATAACGCCATTTAAAAAAACGCCAAACTTAGAAGATGGGACGTCTATAACCTATAAAACTGATAAAAGCTGATCAACACAGTAAATGCCATGGTTGTAAAACAAGGTTTCCAAGGCCGAGTACTCCCCGAGTAGTCGCTACAAGGTAGGCTGCCGAGGCGACTTTGTCTAACTCCGCCTAATTACTCGGAATCGATCAAACGCGGTCAAACTTGGCCAAAATCAGATCTAGTAGGTCAATTCGGAGCGAGTTTGACTTAAAAAAAATAATAAAACATAATTTATATGACTATCATATTAAATAATGAATATCATTTTCACGTATTTTGTTATAAATATTAGTAAATTTATGTTATTAGACGTATATTTAATTTCTGAAAACTAATTTCTTTATAATTTAACATGTCCGAGTACTCCCCGCGTACTCTCCGCCTATGCCGAGTACTCTCAACTCCCCGGTCGACCGACTAGGGAGCGCCTAGCGACTTTTGCAACCATGGTAAATGCAAAAACAGTAACTGAAAAGACAGTTACTTTATTATTATCATTTATTACAATAAAAAGTCCCGCCTAAACTACGCGCCAAAAAACTCCTATAAGAGAGGGGTCTATACACAATGAAATTAATCACACCCAGAAAACACAAAACGTCATATCCTCTAGAAACCAATCCCTTTAAAACGCCACAGATGGCAAAGCTTTCACTGAAATGGATCTTTTTTTCTGAGGGGGTTAACTCAATAATATTTTGCTGAATTAGATGGACAAATATTCAAGAAAAAGATACTGATGACAATAATATGCCATCATGTGAGCTTTGTTCTTGATGATTATATGCATGGAATAAAAGGATCGACACAAGTGTAAAATGTTATTTTGGACTCCATTATTACAAATAGCATCAAGCAAGAGTTGATCTTTAATGACATGCCACCAAACAAGAATATCACACTAAAAAACAGGATGCCACTAAGCAGCTTCTTCTGAAAAAGACGGGGTTTATGAAGGAAAGTTGGCATCTAGCTAAATTATTCAAAAAAGGTTCAAAACGCCAAAAACAAATTCAAGAAGGAAGAGGCTAATGACATTGAAGATTCGAAAGAAAAATTAGATTACCATTTTTTATTATTTTTGTTTTCATTTTATATTGTTTTGATGTTGTTTTGTTATCTAATTCTCTATAAATAAAATAGATTATTATATAAAACGCCAAAAACTACAAACACCAAAACGCTAGTAGAATGAAAACTGGGAGAATAGCTGCTGGCAAAGCACCTTGTAAAGGGTATTAAAACGCCAAAAAATTCACTAAACTGCAAAAAAAAATTTGTCTTATTTTAATCTTATGCAAATATTAATGACTCGTAGTGAATTATTATACAAAACGCCACAAACGCCAAAAAAATTAACCAGAAAACGATATAACGCCAAAAAATTATATATGTGACACAAAAACAATTAATTCAACGCCAAAAAGTTTAATAAATACAATTAACGCCAAAAAAAAACTTAGACGCCAGAAAATATTATACCGCGTTGTGAAAATAAAAGAAGAATGAAAAGACAAAAAAGCCCCTATGCCCTTCTCTATGCCGCGGGACACGTGTTGGGCCAAGATACGTTTTCACCGTTTTCACACTTTTGAGCGTTTTCTCCTGATCCCGTTTCTCTATATATGTATATATATATAGGGATAGAAAAAAGAGTTAAGAAAACTTAAAAAAACCTTAGGTAACAATTTTTCTTTTCTAAAAAAATTAGAAAATGTAAATTACATATCGATATTGGGCCTGTTTAATCCTCATTGAAGCTATTCAACTTTCCTTTTTTGACTTGTTTTCTTAGTCTTATCCAAAAAATGATTTAATGTAGTAGGCCATATTGGAAATGACGTTAAACACGTTGAATTGTTGAAACAGGTAATTTTATAATTTAATAAAACGATTTATGGGTCAATTTGAACAGGTTGGCCCATTGGATAAACCTTTTTTGGGTTATTTTTAATATTTATTTATTTTGGTTTATTTTTAGTATTTATTTATTTAGTATTGCTGGATAAAAGATTAATGCCGTATATTTTTTCTTGTGAACATAATGTTTTCTTGAGTAACCAACTATAACTATAATGAAAAAGATACTTTTTCAGTCACTTTGATTTTGTTATCATGCTATTTATTGAAGAAATAGAAAACTTAAAATGTAATTTATATTAATTAAATGCTAAAAACTTTAATATTTGGTAATAAACACTAACAACACATAAAAAAACTGTTACATTCTATTCAATGGAAAAAGTTAATATTCTTCTTTATATATAGGCGTCATTACTTTTTACTGAAATATTATGCATATAGATGTATCAATATATTTATATATACTCTAATTTACAACATTTCTTGGCTATGTAGGTTGTACCTTATGCTTGATTGATGTTTTAGGCTATGCATGTTGTACCTTATGCTTAATTGGTGTGTTTTTTGTAATTTGTGCACACATTACTTTTCTTTTACAGCTGATACACCACTCATCTCCTCTTATTTGCCATACAGAACATCGGCAATGGAGAGAGAGAACCATGTTTGAGAGAGAGAGAGAGAGAGAGAGAGTGTAGCGACAGTAGACATAGAAAAAGGGAGCCAACGATCGACGATTAAGAAGGCGACGACGGTGGTTCTGTTTCTGGCGATGGCGGTGACCTAAAGTAACGAAGACCCGACTAGGGTTCAAGCGACATTCCGGCTACCCCTTTTTACACTGTAAGTTTGACGTTTTTGAAAGTTCAAGGATTATATGACGATTTTAGTTGTCATCTTTGCTTACATTATTGGGGATCTTGCGAATTATAGACGATTTTAGGTCACGATCTCAAGTCTCAACATCATGCAAATTAACTCTCTAATTTCAGGGTTTTTTTGTTCGCGTTATGATTGGTACAATCTAGATTATGAAATTAGGGTTTGGTTTATGTACTGCAGTTACTATATGCCATTAAAGTTAATTAATATGTGAAAAAAAAAAAACTATTTGCAGGTTCACCAGGAGTGGGGTTCATGCCGCATATCCTTGATGTTGCTGGAGAGGTTCAACCTTGACCCTTTAATGTTTCTTTGGTATAGTTTGTTTATGTTTTTTTTTACTACTATATTTGTATGGTAATAATTGGTTCAGACCAAGACTCTTAACACTAGGCCTCTCTCTGTATTGATGAGGAGCGTCAAGAATAATACACAGGTAACATATGCTTTCATATAATTGATCTTTTGTTTAAAGGTTATTGTAGTTGGTATGCGCTTTCTAAGTAGTTAAAGGTTCAAGGTGCAGCCAACAATATACTCAATGTGGATGCAACTCGGAGTGTGGAAAGGATTGCCCCTGCTTAAACAATTCCCCTGCTGTGAAAAGTATTGTGGGTATGTATATGAGTTTAAGAAGTGACGTCAGCATCGTTCTTTTAAGAGGCATACATGCGCGCCTGGTTGAACATGTCATATGTTACTAAAATCGATGATATAATACAAAGTAACCGGTGGATCAGGGCTGCTGCATGTACAACTTTGTTTTAAACGTATTATGTATCAGTTAACTTCGCTCCATGATTAATAAAAATTGTATATCAGGGCTACTGCATGTACAACTTTGTTTTAACTACAATTTCTCTTGCAAAATGTTTAACAAAGCCTAGCATTTACATTCCTATCAAGATACAAAAGGTACATATCACAAACTTCTTATAGATTCACATATCTTGCTTTTATGTGTTACAATTGAACTACAAAAAAGATGTGCAGAACCAACCATATGCTTAAAAATGTGGATAATTAATTTTTAATTTTGTTTAAATTGGCAAGAACTACTGTACCAACTACTATGGGACTTGATCTAAACACTAGCTTATAGAATACAATAACTTACCCGACTGTGTTGCCTAAGCTCCAGTTGAAGGAGATGAAAGTTCTGATAATATAGACAATGTTTCTTATGGTACAGTTAATGTTTGAGATCAAGTCTTTTTCAAATAAATATGAATTTGAGTGAGAATTGGAGCGGTCTTGGTCTGGTGCTTACGAAAGCTTTGAAACAAAATTGTTTTGAGAATGGTTCAGGTACCTTGGCTGCTACTGTTGAAGAAACGTAGGCGTTGTCTTATTTGCGGGTTAGAAACCTTTCCGGGGTAGTGGTGCAATATGGGTCAAGTTGGGTAGTGCAAGCTGGGTATTGCTGTTGTATGCCTGTAAAATTTAGTTTAATATGTCTGTTTTCCTTTTTGCTTCCCTTGGTGTAGTGTGGCGAGCCTGTGGCTTGTAGTTTCTTTTGGGTTAATAGAAAATGGTGTTTTGTTTGCCAAACACGACGGGTAATATATGTGGCCCCGACCGCAACGCGGCGGGTGCTATTTCTAGTTGTACATCAAAAATCAAAATTATTGTTCACTGAAAAAACTAATAAATAATAATATATGATATTATGATCTAGGGTGGAGATACAATAGGAAGTTTATTTGGCTAGGAAGGCTAGGAAGTGATCTTGACCATCCATTTAGTTAATCAAGGGCTAAGATTAAATCAGGGAAATTGAAGGGAAGAAAAGAGGCGCGTGAGTTTGTTTAAGGGCATTCTAGTCAATCCAAGCCAATAGTTTCTCTCTCCTCCAATTCCCCCCCATTTTTTAAACGTTAATAACTCTTTCATACGACATTATTTTTTTATAAAAATTGCACCAAAAAAACGAGCTTTTTTTATCTTTAAAACGAGTATACTATTGCTATATTTAAAAAAAAATAATTTTAATACCCAGTTGCGTAAAACGCAATAGAAAAACCCCCAGTTATGTAAAACGCAATTGAAAAAAAAAACGCAATGCACCAAAAACACAAATAAATGACTTATTTGTAAAACGCAATGGTCAGAAAACACAAAGAAAAGTCTTATTTGTAAAACGCAATGGCCAGAAAACTCAAAAGAAAATATACTTTCTAAAACGCAATGGACTATAAACACATAAAAATGTGTTTTTTACCTAAAACGCAATGCACAAAAAACACATAAAAATGTGTTTTACCTAAAATGCAATGCACAAAAAACACAAAGAAATGTCTTATTTGTAAAACGCAATGGCCAGAGAACACTTAAAAATGACTCATTCTAAAACGCAATGGACTGAAAACACCTAAAAAATGTGTTTTACCTAAAACGCAATGACTAAAAACACTTCAAAAATGTGTTTTACCTAAAACGCAATGACTAAAAACACTTAAAAATGTGTTTTTTTCTAAAACGCAATAGCCAGAAAACACATAAAACTCTCTTATTTCTAAAACGCAATGGACATATAAAACTGTCTGGGAACTGTCTGTGACTGTGAACTGTCTGAATTGTCTACGAATTACTGTCTTCGAAATGAGCTAATTTCTGGAAAATTAAATTTTCTGATGATTTTTATTACAGCAATTTAATCAGAAAAAAAAATTTTCTGATGATTTTTATTGCAGCTCAACCCCAGCCAGGGGCTCTGCCCCTTGGACCCCGTCAGGGGCTGCCGCCCCTAGGACCCCGCTACCAGGGGCGCTGCCCCCGGACCCCCGCCATGATCGTAAAACGCAATGAGTAAATAAAAAACCCAGATCGTAAAAATGAAATTAAAGAATTTCTTACATGGATCGAAGTGATTTCTTCAACAATTGACGAATTTTGAATGATTGAAACACTTATCAGCCCTCGAATCGAACGAATCGAGTGATTATCTCCAAAATCACCGGAAAAAACGAGATTTTTTTATGAAATTAAACTGGGTTTTCTTCAAAAAAGCTGAAGAACACGTTGATCGGGTGTTTGAATCATTGATTGGTGATGAAAATCGCACTATAATGTAGTGATTATTGAGATAGAAAGTGAAGAAATGGTTGAAGATGGTGGGTTTTGAAAATGGTGGGTTTTGAAGTTACTGGGTTTTGAAAAGGAAGAAGAAAGGGTTGGATTGACTAAAATACCCTTTTTCTTTATTTTAAATGTTGCCACATGTCCTAATCCTATTGCTTCCTACACTTCCTAGCCAAAATAAACTTCCTATTTGATCTTTTCCATTATGATCTATGTGTATTTATTTTCAAATTAAGAAGACCTAAATGTACAGCCAATTGCCCAATTTAACCTGTTTCATGGCCTAATATTACCCAACACTTGCACCAAACAAACAAGCCATTTCTTTACCCAAAAAAAACAAACAAGCCATTTAGGTTATTTCTACTAATTTTGGGCTGAAGAGTTGTAAATCTGACAAACCGTCGGTCTGCTAACGACTTATCCAACAGGGTTAAGCCTACTAATTTTACTTAAACTAGTAATGGGTATAAAACTGAGACGTGTTAACGAAATCACAATTTGACTCCACTCGGTTCGGAACAAAATTAACGTACATAAAATTAGCATAAAAACGTATTATATTTGACCTTACTCGTTTCCAAAAAAAGTTAATGTCAAAATGTAGACCAACTCGAAATTATACTGACATGTACATAAAAACATGGGCACCTTAAAAATGGTTTTTTTTTAAATGAAACGTATTATATTTAACTTGACTCATTTCTTGAAAAAGTTTATATTGAAACGTAGACAAACTTAAATTTATACTGACACGCATATAAAAATATGTACGTAAAAAATAGTTTTTTTTTAAAGTAAAATAACGATATGGGTAAACAAAAGAAATTAGTGAACGAAAGTTATTGAAGGAAAATTAAATTAAAATTAGTAAAAAACTTAACAGGTTAAAAACATATATTATTTATGGTACAAGGGTAAAGTTGAAACAAAACTGAAGGGCTTAGTTTGTAAATATTATAAAATGGAGTAAGGGCTAAAATTGCCAAAGTAAATGGGTAGTAAAACTGAAGGGATAAAAGTGATAACTCTACAAATAGAGTGGCAACCAAAGCCGGTGGGAAACCCTACCGATTTTGGTATTTAAAAGGGGTAAAGTGTAAAAAAAGATTACTGACGTTTTTTCTAATATTTAATTTTTTATTTTTTATTTAAATCATATTTTTAAAAAGTTTTCATATATTGCTTCTAAAGACACTTTCTCAAATAGTATTTTGATTATGTTTTTTATTGAACATCTTTACAAATAAATAATAACATTTTTTCTTATAAAAATAATAAAAAAAGTTTTGAACTTTCTTTTTGGAAAAAAGTCTATATTATGTTTTTCCTCGTCTAGTTTGTATTTTAAAGGTCTTACTTTTATATTTTTTAATACTTTAGACGTGTTTATAAAATAATTAACAATTTTTATTTATCAAAAAAGTAAAAAAAAAAAAATTAATAGCGTTTACAACCCTAGCACATATTAATCATTCAAACCATCTATGTAAGTGAACAAATAAACAATAGGAACTAAAATTATTTTATCAAACTATAAATTAACAATCTATATAAATTCAAATTTAACTAATGTAAAGAGTATGTTATAAACAAATTAAAACCAGTTTAAGACTTGGATCAAAGTGAACACTTTTCTAAGCAAAACAAATGGATAGGGTTGATTCACAAGTATTTTTCTCTTCTTTATTTAAAAAATATATTAAACTGGTTGATTTCAAATATATATGTGGATTTTTTTTTTGTAATCAAAAGTAGGTCATTCGAAACCAAAAGTCACATAAAAGCATAAACTTAATTACGAATAATCATTGGTTTTCGACCAAGCATCAGATACCCACTTCAAGTCGTTCCAAAATAAAAAAATAAAAAAACATTTTAAAATATTAAAAATAATAAATACAAGACATTTAAAATACAAACTAGACAATGAAAAAAATATAATGTAGACTTTTTAAAAAAATAAAATTCAAAACTTTTTTGTTATTGTTTTTATATGAAAAGCGTTATTAGTAATTTGTAAAGACGTTCAATAAAAGAAAACATAATCAAAATACTATTTGAGAAAGTGTAAAAAATATCTGAAATCTTTTTTTTTTAAATATGGTTTTTTAAATAAACATAAAAAATAAACAATTTAAAAAACGTCTATAATATATTTTTACACTTTTGAATTTGTTTTGTAACAAAAAAGAATCCTTTTAAAAAAAATATGACTTGATTAGGGGGTAAATATGACAAGTTTAAATGTGATTTTATAAAAAGGGGTATAAAAAGTAACAAGAAGGGGTACATTTAGTAGCCCATTTAAAATTACGTAGAATTGTTAGTTTTCAATCAAGCTATGAACACATAACTAGCCGAAAGAAAACCATTATTTTCACACAATACGTGTACAAAATACTTTTTCCTAGTGAAAACGACCATAGTGTGAACTGTGAAAAGTACAAGATAATAATAATAAAAGTCGAAAACTTTTTTATGTTCCTAAACAAAGGATGAAACTCAATATTATTGTTGTTGCAGCATCACAAGTTTTATAATGAAATTGGATGTCTAGTTTCTGAAACTATCAAACAATTAGGTGTTGTTTTTTTTAGAGAAGAGTTTCCTGGCCACTTATGTCTGCGTCGCGCAGACCACTACAGACGTTTGGATCGGCAGACTGTTTGCTTTCTCGAAGACATTTCATTAAAAAACCTCTGCGTATCCTCCTTTTGATGCAGACTTGGGTTGTCCTCTTCTAACCTCTCCCTTTTCTTTTTACCCTGATATCACAAAACACACACGTTCAAAACCCTAGCACACCTCCTTCTCCTCCACCCCTCCACCGCAGCCGTCGGCTTCCTCCCTCCACCGCCGCCGCCCCCTCCTCCCTCCACCCCTCCACCGCCGCCGTCGCACTCCACCACCTCAGCCCAGCCGCCGTCGCTCTCACTCTACCACCTCAGCCAGCCGCTGCTGCCGCCGTTCTCCACCACCTCAGCCAGCCCCCGTCGCTCTCACTCTACCACCTCAGCCAGCCGTCGTCGCTCTCCACCACCTCAGCCCAGCCTCCGCCGCTCTCAACCACCTCAGCCCAGCCGCCGGATTCTTCTTCAATCACAGGCATGTACTCCATTTAGTCAATTGTTTGTTCTTGATTGTTTTTTAAGATGTTAGTTCTTAATTAGATATCTTGAATGATAAAAATGGTTCTTGATTGTACTCCATTTTAGTCCATTGTTTGTTGTGAAATTTTTGATGTTTTTATTTTGATTTTAGTCCTTGTTATGCTTATATTATTTTTGTGTGTTTGTTATGATTATTATAATTTTTTGTGTTTGTTAAGGAATTTAGATGTTCATTGTGATAAATTGTTTATATGTTAATAAATCAGTTTATTTAGTCCATTCAGCAACTTGCAGAAGTTAAAAAACAAACAGTCTTCTTCTTGCAGACTACAGAGGTTTGGTCCACCTCTTCTGCTACAGATGTCTGCAGATGTGATCCGCAGACTGCAGACGTTTTATCTCTGAAAAACAAACAACACCTTAGTATCACAAAGCCTAGGGTTGTAAACGAACCAAACGTTCGCCGAACAGTTCGAGAACCATTCGGCGGGAAGTTTGTTTGTGTTCGTTCGTTTATTAAACAAACGAACAAGAAATTTCGTTCGTTTAGTTAAATGAACATACATGAACAAAGGTCGCGTTCGTTCATTTTTGTTCGTGAACGTTTGGTAACGTGTTCGTTTATGTTCGATAGTTCATTAGTGTTTTGTTTTTATATATTATTTAAATATTAGAAGATCCCGACAAATAAAATATTTAATAAGTGTTAGTGTCTTATATGATCTATTCATGAACGCGTGTTTGTTTATTTCCATTTATATTCATCAACGTTCGTTTCCGTTCGTTGTCTAACATTAACAAACAAACATACACGAACACGAATAAGTTTATTTCCTTAACAAACGAACACGAACATAAAATCTTGTTCGGTAAGTGTTCATGAACCGTTCGTGAACACATATATTCTTTAACAAACGAACATGAACAAGGTCTCGTTCTGTCACACCCCTTTCTAAGGCGGAAGCACGAAGTGTGATCCTGAAAGGTTCTCATTGCATACGAATGGTAAACATTCTACATGATTGAGAATAAACTCCATTTTCCATTCATAGTTTAAACATTCCAAAATAAAAGTTAAATTTAGAGTTTACATCACACAAAATATAATTGTTTGAAAAGTCTACAACTTCATTTCAAAAACAAATATCAAGGTTTTGTTCATTATATCTCCGTAGAAGGCGGGAGATAACAAACAAATCCTGCAAAAGTGGCAAGGAGCATCGATACAAAATGACTTGAAACATAATCAACCAACTTGAGCAAAGAGACCGCGTGTACATCCACTTTGTTACCTGAAATACATGTAAGTTTTGGAAAATCGTCAACATAAGTTGGTGTGAATTCATGCAGTTTTGTGTAAAACATTTAAGTATTCGTTGTAAGAATCATGGTATGTCATTGTACTTGTAAAAGTATTCTGTAAATATAAGGAAATCGAGATCGCTAATGGTTTGCAAGGCCATTAACATGTGTAACGACATAGGAAGCATCCAAACTATAGGCATTTTACTTGTCGGTTCACGACTAGAGACACAAAAGCACTCTTGTTAGCAAAGTGGCCAAGAGTGTGGCTGCCTGAAACCCATTAGATCTAACCTTTTGTTCCGCGGTCTAGGTATCACGTTGATTAATGGTGCTTAAGTCTCACCCTATTCGTGACATGATCTATAGTATCATTCCATAGTTTTGTTTCTACATACCACAGTACATGTATTTTCCCCAAGTTTAGAAAACAAGAAAATGTTTAAAAGTGGGGGTATGAACTCACAGTTTCGCGTATCTTGCGTCGTAAACTTCACCGGCTTTGTCGTGTAGGCGTCATAACCTATAAGTATTCTATGTGTGTTAATCACTAGACTTGTAACACACTTTGTACAAGTCACCATCTTAAGGTAATTATTTGTTTTGTGTATGTTCATCGTTTGTGAGGGTCGTGCCCTTGTTTGCCGGGTCTCGCCCGTTCGTCGTTTATTGTATTTTCAATTTGTATTGTCCTCTTGGAAATATATATTTTACTTCCCAAAAATATATATTTGTTTATGTGATAGGTGAAGATCAATAAGTGTTAAAAATAAACTATATTTTTAACTTACCCAAAATATGTTACTTATATTATTTTTCAAAAATAAATATAAGTATTTTGTTAAATAATATTTCCAATATTATTTTTATACAAGTATACTTGTATCTTTATGTAAATACTTGTGTATTTTACACATTTTGCCAAAAATCAATACTTTGATTTTTAATACTTTTCGGAATTATGTTTCTTAAAAATAATATATTTTTAAGACTTGTGTGAAATATATATATATTTGTCATTCACCCTATTTTGTATAATTTTTACTACTTGGTAATATATATATATATATATATATGTCCAAATATATATTTATGTCCAAAATTGTCCATAAATTGTCCAAGTCCAAAATTTGTTAAGGAATATATTTATACAAATACATTTTCTTGTATTTGTCCATATACCCCTTTCATGGGTTATTTGTATGAATATTCATAGATATTTGTTATGTATTTTTATGTGTATTTTGTTGGTGATACTCCTTGGGAGTATTTAGTGTATTTTCGTGTTCCTAATACACTACTACATATAATACACATAATATACATTTAGCACAAAATTTGGTGATCACTAAATATATATATTTTTCCTAAAAATATACATACTTGATATTGATTTTAACTTGAAGAAATCCTTATTTATTAGCTTGTAATTTTGTACAAAATTAGGAAACCTTGATAAATATTTTTAGGTGAATTATTGGGGAATAAGTTTTACCAAAACTTATATTTTTCTAAGTGTCAAAATTTTATAAAAATTTTGACATAGTTTCCCCTAAAAATGGAGGTTTCCCATGTTTTCAAAACATGTGTTTATTTTCTTTTCATCATCAAAATCAATTTCCAACCAAGATCACAAGATACATATACTAATTTCATCATGTAAAAACTTATAATGAACTTGATTTTTTGTTAAAAATGTGTAGTCTTTTAGATCTACACTTTACATACAAGGATCTTTCAAAAACAAGTGTTCTTGTTAACTTTAAACAAACTTTTTATGAAACTTTAACCTACTAACTAAACCATCCATGAGTTTTAGGGTTTCAAAGTCTTGAAAAACATGTTCTAAAACCATTCTTATGCTCATTTAAAAGATCTTTATGTTCATCATCAAGTTTCACCATGGATCTTTCAAGATTCATGCTTAACATACTTGAATCTTTCACAAGTTGGCTTCTTAATGAACTTTTTACAAACTTTTTAGGAATTTTAGTTTCATAAGTTAACTTTACATAAACTTAGTCACTTCAAAAACACAAGATCATGCTTTAAAAATCATTTCTCAAGTTCACATAAAGGTCTTTCAAGTTCATCTTCAAGTTTAACCATGGATCTTTCAAGATCCATGCTTAAACTTGTTAGATCTAAGCTTCTAACAAGCTTTAACATGATGGATCTAAACATAAATACAAAATTCAACAACAACAACTTCATCACAAATATCACTAAAATCACTTGTTTTTCTTTAGATTATGTTAGATCTTCATATCTTCATCATTTAAAGTTTAGTTTCTTAAATGGTGTAACTTGTACATAACACTAACATGAAGTAAAATAGAGTTTAGCATGCTTACTACTAGCTCTAATGGCTAGGGAAGTGGTACAACAAAGAAGATGATGAAAATAGAAGAGTATGAGAGGTTAAAAGCTCCACAAGGTGGTCCTTCAACTTCTAGCACTTCAAGCCTTCTTAGATAACCTTCTTACACCTTAATATAACCTTGGATTGCTTGGTTGATGATTGAAAATGATGGATGTATGTGTGTGGGAGTGAGGCCGAGAGCAAGAGAGGAGGAAGGAAAGAAGATGTGTTTGAAAATGAGAATGATAATAATGAGTGAAGTCTTATCATTCTTGATCTTTTATCCTCCAACACTTCTTTATCCTTATGGTTATATGTTTAATATCTTGGCAACAATTGAAATATTGTAATCAAAAGTTGTGGGACCATGTTTGGGGCCGGTTAAATAAAGAGGGGGGGGGGGGGGTAAGTTGCAAGTTTTTAGAAGTTGTGGGTTAATAGTGTAAGTTGGAAGGTTTATGTAATATTAAGTGTGTTTATGTGTTTTTATGATTTTTAAGGTGTTTTATCACCAATACTAGCTTTATATCATAAAAACAATGCTTCTAGTCTAGTTTTGATGTTTTGGGTAGTGTCCGGTTATTCGTTCGGTTACGGGTTCGTTAAAGTGCTAAATTGCGCAGTTTTACTAGGTATGAAGCACCTTTTGTGACAGTTTACATTTCTGACACTTTACAAGTTATTATGGACCCTAAAACATCAATTATGCATATTATTTTATGGTTTAAATGCTGTTTTTGCTGTTTTTCTACAAAAATCTGCATTTATAGTGCGTTTCGGGTACTTTTTAGTGCTTGTTTCAGCTTCCGGAAAGTGTTTATGCTAACCCTTGTTCCTACACTTGGGTTTTAATGTATTTTTAATGCTGGACCTACCATGGGCCCTAAATCTATTGTCTGACTGTATTCTGAGGAATTGCTGATATAGCGTGTCTTACCGGTGAGTTTACTAGTCTTTCTGACGCAACGCTTAATGTAATGCACTATGCAATATTTGAAGTATAAAACATGCATGAATTCATATGGAAAGCAAGTAAGCACATAATGTTGACGGTTAAGCACATAATTGCAGGAAATAAATAATAAATAAAATAGTACATAAATTACCGGTTTTTTGCCAGTTGTCACAGTCTCCCCCCATTAATAGAATTTTGTCCCGAAATTCACGCTGAGTTATCTCTCGCAGGAGCTTTCGCGAATAGATGAGGGTACTTGGTTTTAAACTGGTCCTCCCAAGTATACTCAGGCCTGTGTTTAAAGTTCCAACGTACTTTAATAAGTTTAATGCGACTCCTCCTTGTTTTCTGGATCTTCCAATCCATTACCTCAACAGGCTCTTCTGTAAATCAGAGTTTGTCTTCGATATGTACCTCATCCGCAGGGATGATAACAGTTTCCTAGATTGGACTCTTCTTGAGGTTTGACACGTGGAATGTATCATGTACGCCATTCAGTTCCTCCAGTAACTCCAGTTTGTACGCTACAGTACCAATCTTTTCCAAGATCTTGAATGGTCCAATATATCGTGGATTCAACTTTCCACGTCTCCCGAACCTTGCAATACCTTTCCAAGGTGAGACCTTCAACAACACCTTGTCTCCCACCTCGAAGGCTAAAGGTTTCCGTCTACGATCGGTATAGCTCTTTTGGCGATCTCGGGCCGCCTTGATACGGTCTCGGATTTGAATGATTTTATCAGTCGTTTCTTGAACAAGTTTGGGACCAATCAACTGTCTATCTCCGGCTTCTGCCCAACACCACGGTGAGCGACACTTGCGGCCATATAGAGCTTCGAACGGTGCGGCTTTTATGCTCGTATGGTAGCTGTTATTATAAGGAAAACTCGACCAAGGGTAGGTGAGTATCCCAGTTACCGCCTAGATCCATTACACATGCGCGAAGCATGTCTTCAAGAGTTTGTATGGTCTGTTCGCTCTGGCCATCCGTTTATGGATGGAAGGTCATGCTTAGATCCAATTGAGATCCAAAGGCCTCTTGGAAGGATTGCCAGATCCTTGATACGAAACGTCCATCTCTATCTGAAATAATCGAGATAGGCACTCCGTGACGTGCCACAATTTCCTTAAGGTACAGCTCAGCAGGCTTTCTATTGCTATCTTTCTCCCAAATTGGCAGGAAGTGTGCAGATTTAGTTAATCGATCAACTATTACCCATATCATATCATGCCCTCTAGGGGTCCTGGGAAACTTTGTTATAAAGTCCATCGAAATTTGCTCCCACTTCCATACGGGAATTTCAGGTTGTTGCAGTAGACTTGATGGTTTCTGATACTCGGCCTTAACCTTAGCGCAGGTTAGGCATTTTGCAACATATGCAGCAACGCCGCTCTTGAGTTTTGGCCACCAATAGTACTCCTTCAGGTCTTGATACATTTTGTCTGATCCTGGGTGGATCGAGTATCTCGACTTGTGAGCCTCATCAAAGATAATCTCGCGAATACCGCCATAGAGCAGAACCTATATGCGTCCCATGAAGTATAGGGTTCCCTCTTCATTTGGCACTAAACGTTTCTCCATTCCTCGGAGATATTCGGATTTAAGGTTTCCTTCTTGAGGGCTTATTGTTGTGCATCACAAATGCGCAAAGTGAGATTCGTTCGTATCGTCATCTCTAAAGCTCGAACCCTTAAAGTTTTAACTCTTTCCTTTCGACTCAAGGCATCTGTTACTGTTGGTGCACTACATCTGTCGACTTCGTCTTGTATCGAGTCTTACATTGTATTGTATAGATTAGGGCACGTTTTATGAGAAAATAGGAGATTATATGTGTTTAGTGAGCAGGTTTCGCTCATAGGGACATTTAGGAAGAGGTTTCGCTTATGTGAACAAGATAGGTTTCGCTTATCTGGTCATGTAGGTTTCGCTTATGTGTACCTGTACATAAGAACGAAACCACAAGGCCTATATATAGGGGTTCATTTGAGCGAAACCACATAGATGGTCTTGTATTCCATGCCGAAGTGCTGCCGGTGTGAAGAACTGTGTGTAATCAAGTGTTAATCAATACAATTAGCAGTTTTAGTGAAGAATCAGCTGTTTCTACCTCTGTTTCTTGTTATTCCGCACCTGAAATGAAGTTGAACACCACTGAACGACTCATTTGGGTTAGATCACGATCTTACAAGTGGTATCAGAGCTCAGGAGGAGGAGTTCTGCAGAGATTAGCTGGAATTGTATGACATAAGAGCGAAATATGATGATCAAAAGAGCGAAACTACACAATGTTTGAATAAGCGAAACCTATTCGGAGGTTAATTTGATCCATTTTTCCTTTGAATTTAGGTCCGAAACTTTCCAGGGTTTGTTAATGTCCAATTATCTATGATCTGTGAAATTTTGAGCGAATTTCGACCGGTAAAACTTTCTGAAATAATGAAAGAAGGTGTAGAAATAAGAAATCTCAATGAATTCCAGCTAATCTCTGCAGAAATCCTCCTCCTGAGCTCTGATACCACTTGTAAGATCGTGATCTGACCCAAACGAGTCGTTCAGAGGTGTTCAACTTCGTTTCAGGTGCGGAATAACAAGAAACGGAGGTAGAAACAGCTGATTCTTCACTAAAACTGCTAATTGTATTGATTAACACTTGATAACACACAGTTCTTCACACCGGCAGCACTTCGGCATGGAATACAAGACAATCTATGTGGTTTCGCTCAAATGAACCCCTATATATAGGCCTTGTGGTTTCGCTCTTATGTACAGGTACACATAAGCGAAACCTACATGACCAGATAAGCGAAACCTATCTTGTTCACATAAGCGAAACCTCTTCCTAAATGTCCCTATGAGCGAAACCTGCTCACTAAACACATATAATCTCCTATTTTCTCGTAAAACGTGCCCTAATCTATACAATACATCTGTCGACTTCGTCTTGTATCGAGTCTTACATTGTATTGTATAGATTTGGGCACGTTTTACGAGAAAATAGGAGATTATATGTGTTTAGTGAGCAGGTTTCGCTCATAGGGACATTTAGGAAGAGGTTTCGCTTATGTGAACAAGATAGGTTTCGCTTATCTGGTCATGTAGGTTTCGCTTATGTGTACCTGTACATAAGAGCGAAACCACAAGGCCTATATATAGGGGTTCATTTGAGCGAAACCACATAGATGGTCTTGTATTCCATGCCGAAGTGCTGCCGGTGTGAAGAACTGTGTGTTATCAAGTGTTAATCAATACAATTAGCAGTTTTAGTGAAGAATCAGTTGTTTCTACCTCCGTTTCTTGTTATTCCGCACCTGAAATGAAGTTGAACACCTCTGAACGACTCGTTTGGGTCAGATCACGATCTTACAAGTGGTATCAGAGCTCAGGAGGAGGAGTTCTGCAGAGATTAGCTGGAATTCATTGAGATTTCTTATTTCTACACCTTCTTTCATTATTTCAGAAAGTTTTACTGGTCGAAATTCGCTCAAAATTTCACAGATCATAGATAATTGGAGATTAACAAACCCTGGAAAGTTTCGGACCTAAATTCAAAGGAAAAATGGATCAAATTAACCTTCGAATAGGTTTCGCTTATTCAAACATTGTGTAGTTTCGCTCTTTTGATCATCATATTTCGCTCTTATGTCATATAATTGAGAGGTTTCGCTCCAAATTGCTTGATAGTTTCGCTCTTAGGTTCAACATAGGTTTCGCTCCAAGTGCACATTTGAGGTTTCGCTTTTAAGGTCATTAGGTTTCGCTCTTGTGACATAATTCTGGGATTTCGCTCCAAAGGTCATCAGGGTTTCGCTCTTGTGTCAACAAACCTTAATTTCGCTCTTGCATACATTGGTGATTTCGCTTTTAGTGTTTAGACACCTGATTTCGCTTATTTGTCACTGATCTTGAAAAACATACTAAGTCATCATGGATAACGATTTTTACAACGCGTTTGCTACTCCGGCTTCCATTGCTCAGAACATGAATTTGGAAAACGAAACGGGAACTACTCAGAAACCCCCGAAGTTAATGAGCATTGAGGAGTATTACGGGTGGAAAGATAGGTTCGAAAATTGGGTACAAGCTAATCATCTGAGATCATGGGAGTGTATTTTGAAGAAATATGTTTTGCCACAGACTGATTTGAAAGTTGACAAAGCAATATCTGAGTTTAGTGATCAAGAACGTGATATGTATAGAGCTGAAAAAATGATGATTAGTCTACTTCAGCAGGCTATCAAAGAAGACATCTTTGTGTTGCTACAACATGACAAGACTTCAAAGTCAATCTGGGATGCTCTAAGAGTCAAGTTTGAGGGTAGTGAGAATATGATCAAAAGTAAAAAGGCATTGCTCAAGAAAGAATTTGATCTATTTACAAGTTTGCCTGGGGAAGATACAAAGAAGCTGATTGAAAGATACTGCCACTTGGTGCGATCTATGTCAATGCTTAGTATAAAAAAGGATTCTGAAGAGTGGGTAGACAAATTAGCTGATGCGTTACCGCAAAAAGAGTGGGGAACTTATTTGATGATCCTGAAAAACACAGGGGTTTATGATGGGTTAACAATTGGTCAGTTTATTGAGAAAATTGAAAGTCAGGATTTGGAACAGCAAAAGATTGCTAGGATGAATAGTCCAAGTGGTCAACAGGATGTAAAAATTTATTACAAAGGTAGCGTTCCAGAAACTGAAAGAAGCCCGAAAATTCAGACTGCTTTTAGTGCTGGAGATTCATCGGAAAAAGCTGATCAAAGTTCAAACAAAAGCAGCAGTGGTTTCTCATTATATCCGAGTGTCAATCCAAAGAGTTCATCAGAAAGTTTTCAGCATCAAAGCTCAAAAATGGGAAATGGTTGTGTGATACAATGCAATATTGCCTTGAATCTTCCAGATGGACAAAGTTTTTCTGAGGAGGTTGCGAAAGATCACATGGCATTAATTGGTTCCGTGCTTCTCTCGTATGAAGGTCTAGTTGCAGGTCAGATCGGAAATCCTATGCTCACAAAGGAGGATTACGATCAGATAGACGCCGAAGAGATGGAACTGATGGACATCAAATGGTGTCTAGCTAGCGTTCTTAGACGTGCTGAAAAGTTTAAGCTGATTACCAGGAGAAATGACTTTCTTGATGCACACGTTTCTACTTTAGGTTTTGATAAATCTAAAGTTACTTGTTTTTAATGCAGGGAGAAAGGCCATTTCAAACGAGAATGCAAGAACAGGGAAGCTAATGGAGCTCAGAATCCGTTTGGAAAAGACGATTACTACCGGAAAGCTATTTACCAGCAAGTTGGTCAACAAATAGAACCACAAGTGGTTCATGGTAGAAGAATCGAGGATTCAAAAAGAGCGTGCGTGGTGGATTTTAACTGGAACAATTATATATCTCCTGATAGCAAAGCATGCATAGTCGATCAAGATGATGAGAGGCTACCTGAAGGCTTCAGCTGGGATATGTTTGCAGATGAGAATGGAAATTTCAAAGCTTTCATTGCCAAGATTATGAAAGAACCAGACATGTTCACCGAGTGGATGAAGTCTATTGGTGAGACTGTGAAGAATGTGGAGAAAGAGTCTGTTGCATCTGAAGAAAGTTCACATAGCTCAGATGAAAGTTCACAAAGTGATGAAAGTTCAGAAAAGGAAGCTGTTTTTGATCAAACACCAGTTAATTCTGGTTCTTCGGATGATAATTCTGACAAATCAGTAGAGTTTAATCAAACACCAACTGATGACAGTAGTGATGATGAAGAAGAACGACATATTAATGTTGCTAAAACTCATCTATCTCCTGAAAGTTTTCATTTCTATTTTGCAGATCGCCTGGAGAAGCTGAAAGAGAAACGAGCTGCAAAAGAACAAAAGGATATGAAGACTGAAAGTGATACTGAAAAGGATGAAATTGTTCAAACTGAAGAAGTTAAAGTTGATGCTGAAAAGACTGAGCAAGTGAATGAAGAAGAAAAGATAACCGAAGCTGAGAAAGTGATTGAAGTTGAAAAGATCATTGAAGTTGAAAAATTGTGGAAGTTATCAAGCCTTGCACAAATTGTTTGGAACCTTGCAAGGAATGTGCAGCAAAAGATGAAAAACTGGCTGAGCTTGAGAAAATGAAAGAGCAATTACTGTTCAATATTAACTACATGAAAGAATCATATGATGTTTTGAACAGAACAGTAACTGGTCTTCAAAAGACAAACTCTGAAAGAGAACAAGCTCTAACGATGATGAATGTTGTGATGATGACAAAACAGAAAGCTATAAACTTTTACATTGAAGAGAGTGCTAAATGGAAGCAAGAGTTGGAGACAGAAAAGATCGAGAATGAGAGAATTAGACGTTTATTGCAAAGTTATTCTAGTTCTGATTATCTCATTGATCGTATTTACCCAACTGTTGCAGGTATGGAAGCTTTTCAAGACGAGAAGCCAAAGAAGAAAGATAGTGGTAAGAAACCGACTGTTAGATATAACAAGTGTCCACCTCCAATTTGGGAAGGGTATTCTTCTAGAAAACCAAACGAGGAGCAACTTGAAAAAGCAGTCAATATAAAGCTAAAAACCGACACAACTGACGTTTTACAAGATAACATTGATGTTACGTTTACCTCGTCCGATACTGATCATGAGTCTGAGTTAATCAAAAAGGTGGTCGATCAGGTGTTGGATACTGAGGAGGAGTCCGAGTCAAAGTCTGAGTATGAAGGGTCAAATTCGCCAGTCAATAGTCCAAAGTCGTCGGTCAAAAAGGCTTACAGTAAAGAATTTTTGTTATCAAAAGCAAATTTGGATGATGAAGCATTTGAAGTTGTATACACTTTAAATGATTCGGACAAATTATACTCTGACAAAGAGTTTCCAATAAGAAGTGTTCGTTTTGACATGATCAAAAAGGTTTTCAAAATGACAGAAATTAATATTTCTGAAATAAAAGATTTAAATCTTACTGAAAAACCTAAAAAGTACACTTCAAGAGTTCAACAACGTCTAAACAAGAAAAAGGGTTACAATTCTGGTTCTGGTTTTCAAAAGAAACCAAACCAAAATCGTAGCTACAAAAAGAAAGGTCTTGGATTTATTCCACCAGAAAATCATAAAAATTTGAAAAATTCTAAAACAAAAACAGAATTTGTGTCAGGTGGAAGTGCAGAAGAGGAACAGAAGAAACCATTCTGGAGACAGTCAAATCAAGAGTTTCTTGCTGAAAAGAAGAAGAATGTAACTGAAGTTTGTCACTCAAATGAAATTAGAACCTGTTACAAATGCAATGAAGCTGGTCACATTGCATGGAATTGTCCAAAAAATGCCAAGTCAAAACAGGGAGTTTCTAACAAGTTGAAAGGAAAAGTTGTTGATATTGAACCACCAACCGAAAAATTTAAAATTTTTGAAAACTCAACTTATGAGGTTGGTGAGTGTTCTAAAAAGAATTTTTATAAAAAGAAAGAGAAAGACAACCAAGTGTGGGTTGTTAAGAAAGTTGATGAGAAAGTCGGCGAAGAATCTGGTTCCACAAAGCCAGAAGAGCCACAGGTTGAGATGAAAATTTCAGTGAATGATGATGAATTTCCATAACTGAAATTTGAAGAAGTTAAACAGAAAGTTGGCAAGGTTGATATCTCGAATCAGTTTTACAACAAGAATACTAAGTTTGATGTCGAGAAAACATTCAATGGAAGTGTTAAGAAAATTTTTGGGAAAATGTTGAATGGGAAAGCTAAGGGGGTTAAAGATTTTTATGCAACTAAAAAGGCAACTTACAACCCTACTGCGCAAGAACTGAAAGCCATCAAGTCTGAGAAGACTTGGATGGAAGTTTGTTTTCCTTAAAGTCTTAGGACTTTGCCGGAGATCCCAAGTTTGTAATCGTGGATTAGGAATAGGCATCTTTCTTAGTAATTGATTGTGTGATTGAATCTTATAAAAGTTAAATTTTACAGGATAAGTGTGAATTGCCGGAGCTTCCAGGTTGATAAGTGCGAAGCAGGAATCGGCATTTTGATTGGTAAAATGGTTTGTGTAGATGTTTTATTCCTACATGTGATTAAATGTTTTGGATATTCTTATAAGTGGTAAGAGGTTGATTCTGACAAGTGATTCGTCAAGGTCATTGGTTTGAACTTGATGTAATCCTAACATATGTGATTGAATGAACAAGATGATGAACCCGACCCTACAAGTGGTTAAAACAAAACCTATTTTCCGGAAAAATCATTCTGATTAAAACAAACTTAAGTGTTTTGAAATCTTTATGAGAAAATAGTTTTGTGAAAGGGGGAGTTCTGATTGTTTATGCCAAGTGGATGGCGATTTGAAGCGATTCGATATCGGTTGTCAAGTTTGTTGTACAGTTTATTTTCAAATTTTCCTTTAATGTGTTTGCATTTTAGGGGGAGTAGAAATTTCTGAAAATCCAAAAACATTTGAAAATTTGAAAAAGACAAAAACATGATAAAATCAAAAATGAGTTTTGGTGTCAAAAGAAGAGGAAATGATAGTACATCAGTAGACAGTCACAGTATGCTAAAGAATTGTATTGTTTAAATAGCGTTAAACGGTCTCACTGATGATATGCCGATAGGTTTTTACACATTTAGTAAGCTTTTTCGGGATATAAACTTAAATTCAAACTTGCTTATTTTGTGGGAAACACTACTTGGATATATAGGTAACCCCTGAAATCTCGTTTGAAAGGTCACTCTTTCTGAGATACTAGGTCTTTATGCTCCGTGATATCTGGGGTATTATCTCGGGACTTCTGCTGAATGGAAATTCTGACCTAGTCCCCGTATAATACTTTCCGCATGCTTGAAATATAGCGCAGCCCTCAGCAAATTGATGAAACAATAAAATTGATAGTCATTGCTGTTGTAATGCAAAAGATGCTCTAAAGGGGACACACCCAAAAGTCGAGTCATGATCTCTCTGCTGAACGGTAGTTCTGACCTGAGCTCTCATGATTCTTCATAATTTATTAACCCCTTATAGATATCATCTGTGGTATACTCACCTGTAAGACTGAATATTGGGATCTGGATACGGGAGTATATTCAAGAGGCGAGACACATGAATGAGTTTAAGTCCTTAAAACATCTAACTCATATCTTAAATCAGTTGAAATTTGTGTGAGAATTTAAGTGGATCAGTATATCGGCAATCTAAGTGAATTGTTTAATTCTTAATGTGTAACTACAACGGTACTCGTGACTTGTCAAAAACTGATATGATCCTCTTACACAAACTCGCAAAAATATTGTCTGTAAATATTTCTTTACTGCATTTCTTTATATTCAAAAATTCCAAAAAGATTTTAGTGTGTTTTAGCATAAATTTTGAAAACTACAAAAAGATTTTCGACAACTGATGTTGAAAAGCTGATTGTCAAAATTCGGAGTGCTAAATATGATGACATTGTTGTGAGGGGGAGCGTATATTGAACGTCAAATGTGTTTTTAAATCAACAAATGGTTCATCATAGAGATAGTTATTTCTGAGGGAGAGTGATTGTTGATGCATATGAGAGTTGTTGTTGGTGCATATGTTTATACTCAAATTGATAAAAGTAAATCTTACTTTGAGGTAGAGTTTATGCAGGATAAGTTGTGCCAAGTTTCGGATTCTGACGACAAAGAAAGCCAGACAAAAATCCTGAAGCAGATGTTGCTGAAGAACAAAGAAATGCCAGCAAATCGAGAGGGGGAGTCTGAAGATATTCAAGCAGATACTGTTAAAGGAGACTCTGTTGGTGAAGATAGAGAGAGAAAAGCCCAGAGACTGATCAAGACTAAAGAAGTGAAGACACAGCATTGTCGTGACTCGATAGTCGACTCGTCAACATCTGAGGGGGAGTCTGTTGGTGCACTACATCTGTCGACTTAGTCTTGTATCGAGTCTTACATTGTATTGTATAGATTAGGGCACGTTTTACGAGAAAATAGGAGATTATATGTGTTTAGTGAGCAGGTTTCGCTCATAGGGACATTTAGGAAGAGGTTTCGCTTATGTGAACAAGATAGGTTTCGCTTATCTGGTCATGTAGGTTTCGCTTATGTGTACCTGTACATAAGAGCGAAACCACAAGGCCTATATATAGGGGTTCATTTGAGCGAAACCACATAGATGGTCTTGTATTCCATGCCGAAGTGCTGCCGATGTGAAGAACTATGTGTTATCAAGTGTTAATCAATACAATTAGCAGTTTTAGTGAAGAATCAGCTGTTTCTACCTCCGTTTCTTGTTATTCCGCACCTGAAATGAAGTTGAACACCTCTGAATGACTCGTTAGGGTCAGATCATGATCTTACAGTTACCACATTCGCCTCTCCAGGGTGGTACTTAATCTCACAGTCATAATCGTTCAGCAATTCAACCCATCGTCGCCGGCGCATATTTAATTCCTTCTGATTAAATATGTGCTGCAAGCTCTTGTGGTCTGTGAAGATAGTACACCGAGTACCATACAGATAATGTCACCAAATCTTTAGAGCAAATACCACCGCGCCTAGCTCAAGGTCGTGGGTGGTATAATTCTTCTCAGGAAACCTTCAACTGTCGTGATGCATAAGCGATGACCTTTTGGCGTTGCATGAGCACGCAACCCAAACCTTGACGCGAAGAGTCATAGTATACCACGAAGTCTTCATTGCCTTTGGGCAGCGATAGTATCGGTGCATCGGATAGCTTGTCTTTGAGAAGTTGGAAGGCTTCTTCCTGTTTGTCTCCCTAGTCAAACTTCTTGTATTTCTGTGTGAGGGAATTTAGTGGTTGGGCAATTTTTGAAAAATTCTCAATAAATCGTCGGTAATAGCCCGCTAATCCCAGAAACTGTCGCACCTCAGTCGGAGTCTTGGGGGCTTCCCAATTCTTGATTGCTTCAATCTTCAACGGATCTACATGGATACCATTCTCATTTACAACATGTCCCAGGAACTGTACCTCGTGAATCCAAATTCGCATTTTGAGAACTTTGCATAAAGTTTCTCTTTCTCCAGCAGTTCCAGAATGGTTCTTAGATGTTGTTCGTGTTCCTCCTTTGTTCGCGAATAGATCAGGATATCGTCGATAAACACTATCATGAATTTATTGAGATATGGCTTGTATACGCGATTCATCAGATTCATAAACACTGCCGGTGCGTTCGTCAAACCAAACGGCATCACGAGGAACTCGTAGTGCCCATAACGAGTCTTGAACGCGGTCTTGGGTATGCTCTCCTCTTGAATCCTCAACTGATGATAGCCAGATCGAAGGTCAATCTTGGAGTAATAGCTCGATCCTTGTAACTGATCCAATAAGTCGTCAATCCTTGGTAACGGATACCGATTCTTAATAGTGAGCTTATTCAATTCTCTATAATCGATGCACATCTACAAGGTTCCATCCTTTTTCTTCACAAACAAAACTGGAGCTCCCCAAGGCGAGAAGCTCGGCCTTATAAATCCTTTATCCGACAACTCCTGGAGTTGAGTAGATAATTCTTGCATTTCGGATGACGCAAGTCGATACGGTGCCTTGGCTACAGGAGCGGTGCCTGGAACCAAGTTAATATGAAACTCGACTTGTCTTTACGGTGGTAATCCTGGTAAGTCTTCGGGGAAAACTTCAGGGAAATCCTTCCCTACGGGAATATCTTCAAGCTTCGGCTCCTCAACCTTCTTATCTACCACGTGTTCCAGGAAGGCAACACATCCTTTTCGTAAGCATTTCTGCACTTTCATACAGTTGATGATTCGCAGGGTCGTGTCACGCTTTTCCCCGTGCACTATGATCATTTCATCATTCGCAAGAGGGATGCGAATGATTTTCTCATGACAGACAACTTCGGCTCTATTCTTGGATAGTCAGTCCATTCCGACTACAACATTAAAACTACCCAATTGGACAGGCAGAAGATCGATGCGAAATTCTCGTTCAGCAAGTTCCAATGTACATCCTCTAATAACTTCGCCCGATTCAACAAGTTTACCATCGGCTAGTTCTATGGAATAAGGAATATCTAATCTACTAGGCTCAATTCCAAGCATACGTTTAAATTCCACAGACATGAAACTATAATCGGCAGCAGTGTCAAAAAATATGGATGCAAAGTGATTGTTAACGAGAAATGTACCAGTGACCACATCAGGGTCTTCGCGGGCGTTCCTTGCTCCTATAACAAATGCTCAAGCTTGAGCGTTGTTTTCCTTCGGGCAGTCTTTCCTGAAGTGCTCCTTACTACCACAACCAAAAAATTCTTGGTTTTGCCTGTTTCCATTTCCATTTCTATTACCAGTTCTATTTCCATATCCATTACTGTTCCCATTACCAGCACCATTTCTGTTTCCATTCCCGTTCCTATTACCGCCTCCATTTCCTCTTCCCCAACAGTCTTCGGTACGATGACCCAATTTTCCACACTTCTCGCACTTCGAAATGCGACAAGCTCCCTCATGGTGACGCTTGCATGTGTTACATTTGGGCAGGGTGCCCTGGTATCCTCTAGTCGTAGTGTCATTCGCAGCTGCAAATGTTTTCGTCTCCTTGGGTGGATTGGGGTCATGTTTCTTGTTGTTGGAGCGCCTGTTGTTATTACGGGTCGCTTAATTCAGATTCAAATGTTTCCTTTTCTTGTCACCAGACGACTCAGCTTGCGTCTCGGTTTTCTCAGTAGCCTTTAACGGCAACTTCTTCATACGGACATAATCTTCAGTAAGGCTGATAGCCAGAGTTACAGCCTAAGTAATGGTTGTAGGATTTGCCGCAGTCACCATACTACGAAACTCCGAAGCCAATCCCCAGATATAGCGCTCGATGCGCTTAAATTCAGGAGTCACAAGGTAGGGGATCACTCTCGAGAGATCATGGAACCTCTGAGCATAACCTACAATGTCCGCACCAACCATGGACAAATTCCAAAACTCAGTCTCCAGCTTTTGAAGTTCAGCACGCAAACAGTACTTCTCTCTCATTCGTTCCTTCAAATCATCCCATGACATACCGTAAGCGGCATCATCACCCAGAGTATGGACTTGTAAGTTCCACCAAGTCAAAGCTTTATCGACGAATAACCCAGTAACAAAAGTGACTTGTTGATTCGCGGTGCACTTGCTCATTCAGATCGTAGAATCAGTTTTCTCTGTCCAGCGCACGAAAGCCACTGCACCTCCGGTGCCATCGTAATTCAGTGGTTTGCAGTCTAGAAACTGCTTCTAGGTGCAGCCTGGAATCATTCAACCAATTCGCACATGAGTAATTAATGAAACAATGAAACAAAGACTGTTCATAAGTTTCATCAAATTATAGCAAATCAACTCAATGTTACCTTGGTTAGGGTTTCCTCCAGATGAATCTTCATGTCCATTGCGTCCAGTACCTCCTGAGCCTCCACTGTGCTCAGCACGGTTTGCCTCGTACTGGGCAATAGCTTCAGAAATACGTTCTTCCAGAAGAGAGTTCAATTCTTTAGCAGTCCTCGGCATCGGTGGAGGTGGAGGTTGGTCAGAACCTTGGGTATTCACCATTCTCCTAGGCGCCATGTTCTTTCAAAACATAACACAATAGGGTTAGGCGTTCGTCTGATACCACCATACTAGATAACAAAAGGATATATATATACATATATATATATATATACATATATACACATACAACATCAAACAATCCACCAAACATATAAATCAATTCATACAGCAAAAAGCATGCACAAACAGATAAATACGGATGTGTCACAAAGATAATCACCGAGTTTTTTTTATATATATATCAGGACAACTTGTTACATAATTGTTTGTGAAGAAAACAAAAATGTATAAGGGTTACATCACCCAATCAGTACAAGTTTAATACATATAAAAGGCAGAATATCTTTCTTCACATTGGCGATCATTCGTCTTCAAGTTGTACCCAAAACTCGGCTGTAGTCTTCAGATCCAAAAATACTGCTCCAACAAAAGTACCTGCAATGAAAAGCCTAAAGGGTTGGTGGAGAGGGTGGGGGTGTAGGGAAAACCAAACTACGAAGATGAGCTACCTCATCCTCGAGCTCGTGGACTCGACGGATCAGAAAACTAACCTGCTGCTCAAGTGTAAGGACTCGGGCAGCAAGACCATCAACAGGTGCATGAACAGGTGGTGGTGGTGGAGATGCTGGTGGTAGTGAGGATGGTGGTGGTGGTGTGACTGGTGGCGGAAAATCCTGTGGAGGAGGTCGTCTAGTGTCGGCTTCATTCTCCAGCTCATAGACCCTACGACAGAGGATCTCAACCTGAAGCTGGAGTGATAACAAGAGATTATATTAGGTGTATCCAGAGTGATGAGAATACTTAAATGTTTTACATAAAACTGCATGAATTCACACCAACTTGTGTTGATGATTTTCCAAAACTTACATGTATTTCAGGTACTAAGTGGATGTACGTGCGGTCTCTTTGCTCAAGTTGGTTGATTATGTTTCAAGTCATTTTGTGTCGATGCTCCTTGCCACTTTTGCAGGATTTGTTTGTTATCTCCCGCCTTCTGCAGAGATATAATGAACAAAACCTTGATATTTGTTTTTGAAATGAAGTTGTAGACTTTTCAAACAATTATTTTGTGTGTGATCTAAACTCTAAATTTAACTTTTATTTTGGAATGTTTAAACTATGAATGGCAAATGGAGTTTATTTTCAATCATGTAGAATGTTTACCATTTGTATGCAATGAGAACCTTTCAGGATCACACCTCGTGCTTCCGCCTTAGAAAGGGGTGTGACAGATTGGTATCAGAGCTGCGATTATAGTGAACCAGGATTCCTTCTAGAGTTTAGCCTACAATCCTTAGGATCCTCTCACGAAAGCAATTTTTACAAAAGTTTTAATTGCATAAAACTTTTCGTGACATCCACTACGTAAACTATTTTTCAAAAGTCGAGCGAGGACACTACGAGACTTAGGGTGCACAGAAGTAGCACTTACCTTTGACTAGGGTTTACTTGCAACAATGTGTATAACTATATATATATATATATTAATTAAGTAATAATAATTAATATATGTACATGTGCTACGATTCTTATGATACAGGTACGCATGTCTTCATTAGAGAGTAGTGGTCTATCGGAGGAGCATGATCCTATGGCCATTGTCTCCGATGACGAGGTAGCACCAGTCCCAGAGGTCTTCACGTCTGACTCTGAGACGGATCCAGAGATTATGTCTGATGACGACGATCTCGATGACTTTCAGCCTTTCGCCCTACTAGACTTTGGTGACGACGCCCCCTTCGTTGATGACGTTCTAGCTTTTCCTCTACCCATTCACGATCAGCTCGTCATTGGACATCCCGATGGCGAGCATCTTGTCGAGCGTATTCCGATTCATGCTATTCCCCTTGCTGCCATCCCTGCTGAGGATTGGCCTTTCGTTTTTTATTTGGACGATGATGTTGACGTTCCAGTGTTTGAGGTGGATCACCCTGACGACGAGTTGGGCGACGCCAGATCCTTGATACGAAACGTCCATCTCTGTCTGAAATAATCGAGATAGGCACTCTGTGACGTGCCACAATTTCCTTAAGGTACAGCTCAGCAAGCTTTCTAGTGCTATCTCTCTCTCTACAATCTGCCTCAACTCCCCCTGTCTCTCTCCTACCACCTGGTGCAGCACTTTTGCTAATAACTCTCGCTCCTCTCATGGCAACAAAACTTCCAGGGGCTTATTTCATAACTCCCTCTCGTCATCCACCTTCTACAACAACATCGTCTTCATGTAAAATCAAATTAATCACAACCCGAATTTCAATATAGATGAGATTTGAAACTCACTTAACAATACCTAAAATCTCTTGTTATGCTGCTTCTGCAAAGTCTCCATCGCAGAATTAAAGTGGGGAGATTGTTAATTTGTTATTTAAGAATGTTTGTTTGAAAAAAAATGTTGAATTTCATTAATATCGATCGGCTGAAGCATATACTTTCTTGCGATTCGAGTTGACCGTGATCACATCGGAATTCCCTAACCTCGCTTAGGGTTTGTGATGGGTCGAATATTGTGATGAATTTTATGGTTGTGGAGGGTAATGGGTGGCTTTGGGATGGGTTTATTGAGAGTTTTGGGATTTTGATGATGATCAAGAGAATGAAAGTTTCATTGTTGAAGAAGAAAGAATACAGATCTGGGTGGGTTTATTTGGGATATTCGGTGGGTTGGAGGTAGAGCTGCAAACGAACCGAACAAACATGAACAAGTCCTTGTTTGTGTTCGTTTGTTAAGAAATATATGTGTTCACGAACGCTTACCGAACAAGATTTTATGTTCGTGTTTGTTTGTTAAGGAAATGAACTTGTTCGTGTTCGTTTGTGTTTGTTTGTTAATTTTAGGCAACGAATGAAAACGAACAATGATGAACACAATTGAGCACAAACTAATGTTCATGAATACAAATGGTAACAATCGAACACAAACAAACGTTCATGAACAAAATATATAATACATTGACACTTATTAAATATTTTATTTTGTCGGAATTTTGAAGTATTTAAATAAAATATAAAAGCTAAAAACACTAATGAACAATCGAACACAAACAAACACGTTACCGAACATTCACGAACATAAATGAACGAACGCGTCCTCTGTTCATGTTTGTTCATTTAACTAAACGAACAGAATTTCTTGTTTGTGTTTGTTTGTTTAATAAACAAACGAACATAAACGAACTTCCCGCCGAACAGTTCACGAACTGTTCGTCGAACGTTTGGTTCGTTTGCAGCCCTAGTTGGAGGTAGGGTGGCCAGGTGGTGGTTGTAGTGTTGGAGAGAGGGAGAGAGAAAGAGAGAGAGAGTGTGTATGTCTTTAGAGAGAGAGAGAGAGAGAGTGTGTGTGTATTTTTAGAGAGGGAAATGGTAGGTGGGTGAGTTTTATTTATTTTAGTATTTAGGATAAAATGACCAAAATACCCTTATGTGAGGTTCACTTGGTTAGATTTAACCATGAAAATTAACTGAGTTAGAGTCAAAGAACATAACGTGCAAGGGTTTGTAAACATAGAGTACATTTTCTGTAATTTTTAAAGGTAAATGACATAGTTTGCAATCTGATGTAAACTAATGGACGTTTTTTTTTTTTGTAATTTACTCTATTTTCAATAATAAAATGCCACTAAAATTACCATTATTTTGCATTTAAAAAATAAAGGTATTTTCCAGAAAATAAATTTTCTGATGCAATTTTAGCTCGGCCCAAGCCAGGGGATCTGCCCCTTGGACCCCATTAGGGGATGCCGCCCCTTGGACTATGCTCCCAGGGGTGCTGCCTTCGAAACCCCACCAAGGGGCGTTGCCCCCTTGGAACCCCCTTTGATTACGGACTCTGCTCGTACACTTTGAATTATAATAACTTAAACAAGCATGCACTCCAACACCTTCTAACTTTGTTTGATGTGTATTACAATTCACTTTGGTCACCAATTCAATCTCGATTACACTAACATATCTAACATTTGTATGTGAACGAGTTGGATAAAAATGAATTATATTACCTCGAGCTTTAATCATGGTGACTTCAGCCCAGGCTACCTTCAACTCCGTCTTTGTAGTAAAAATATCTTTCAACTCCGCCTAGGTAGTGTAAATTTTTTAACTTTTTATACAAATGATACCCCTAATCCCCCTAAAAAAATTAGAATACCCCTAAATTTTTAGGCTAGTTCCTTCACTAACTACAAACATGAGATGTGAACAAATATGTAGAGAAATAGCCATTCTTGAATTTATTTTTGCTAAAACAAATTAATCCAAATGTTTATAATCAAACAAGCTTTTATAAAATCGTGTTCAAGATCTAGAAGGAATCTTCCTTTAGATAAAGTTATCAAATTAAAATCTAGTCAAATATAGTGGGTTTGGATTGTTAAGGAAGTAGTCATTTTAAGTAAGAAAATGAAACAAACTCAATATCCTTATCATTAGTTAAACATTGTTGTAACGGTTGTCGGTACCAACTTAAAAGGGTTATTTTAGTAGAGACAAACTCTTAGCTAAATTGAGAAGTGGAAGTACGGTGGTGTATTAACATTCACCTAAACCACTATCCTTAATGTATCATCTCTTCCTTTATATTTACTTAGTTGCAACCTTTCAAGTTCAAAAACGACATAAAATACAAAATTTATTCACTCTTTTTAAACTGGATTTCTGTTCAACAACTTTGATACGTTTCTAATAGTTTTCATCATTATCAACTTGAATGATAATTTGTACATCATAAGTAATGTATACCACAAATCTTGTTTTTAGGTGATGCATGAATTGTATGTTTTTTAAGGAATAATGGATTTTAATAATCCTAACTATTAGCCGTTGGCCGGTCTCAACTTAAAAAATAACTAGTAGTGGTCTCACCTTTTCATATATTGTAAACAAATGGACCTTTACTAAACCGAAAAAGATAAGGGGACAAGGTTCTATTATTAAAGGTCCATTACTTTACAATATGTGAAAAGATGGGACCACCATTGGTTATTTTTAAAGTTGGGACCGTTGCCGGCCAACGACTAATAGTTTAGGTTATTAAATCCATTATTCCTTTTTTTAATTGTACGAATCACTTTTAGACCACCTATAGTGGTTAGGGGAAATGGCATGGAGGGCAAAAAAAACGCCTAAACACGCCGACATCACCGCCCCAAGGGCGTTTTTTTTTTTTTTTAAATGAAGGGCGCTTAAATAAAAATGTTGGATTGAATTTGTTTTGGCCAATTAGACCGTTGGCAACGGTCAAAACTAACGACTATATACAAACTCTTACACCCCATTTCTTACAAACCATAAACCAAAACCTACAATAACAAACTCAAACTACACACCATTTTCTAAAAAAATGGATTCCTCCACGTCCTCATCGTCAGTTGCCAATTTTTATTACAAAGAGTTTTTAGTCGATGAGGGTGAGTCGACCGATGAGGAGGTCGAGCAAGAGGCGGTTACGAGTGTGTGCGAACTCGCAACACGGTATATGAAACATTGTAGTCGGCCTCAACATGAAAATTTTCTAAGAGAATATATTGAACAAGACCGACGTTCGGCAAACGATCGATTGATGAAAGATTACTTCGATGAAGCGCCTACTTACCCAAACCCAAACGTTTTTAGGCGTCGTTTCCGGATGAGTAAACGTTTATTTCTACGCATTGCTGGAGACTTGGAAAACAAATTTGATTATTTTAAACAAAAAGCGGATGCGAGAGGGATGCTTGGATTTACCGGTATTCAAAAGTGTATTTCAGTGCTACGAGTCCTTGCGTACGGAAACACGACCGACATCAACGACGAGTATTTAAAGATGGTCGAGAAAAAAACGCGCGATACCTTGGAACGTTTTTGTCACGGTACACTATAATCCTATAAATATTACACACATTCATATTTTTCTTGTTAGCTTAAAATTATATATATTCGTTTTTTAAAAGTATAATAAATTTGTACGGTGCACATTATCTGAGAAAGCCTATATAGTAGGATCTTCAACAAATTTACAAGGTCCATTCTAATCAACATGGTCTACTGGGCATGATCGGGAGCTTGGATTGTCGCCATTGGCGGTGGTATAATTGTCCAACCGCATGACGAGGTCAACACACACGAGGTGACCAAGACGGACCATTTGTTATTCTTCAGACGATTGCCTCACATGACCTTTGGGTTTAGTCGGCTTACTTTGGTGGCGCGGGGTCATGCAATGATATAAATGTGTTCGAACAATCTCCATTGGTAGAGGATTTCATTTCTGGTAGAGCTGCAAAAACATCTTTTTATGCAAACAGAAACTACTACCCGAACGGATACTATTTGTGCGATGGAATTTATCATAGATATTCGATTGTTGTGAAGACGTTTAGAGACCCATACGATGAAAAAAGAGCTCACTTTAAAAAAGTTCAAGAGTCTTCATGGAAGGACATTGAGAGATGCTTTGGGGTCTTCAACAACGGTGGCATTATTTGAGAAATCCTTGTCGTGCATGGACCAAATAAAAAATTAGAGATGCTATGTATGCTTGTATAATCATGCATAATATGATATTGGAAGATGAAGGGAAAAGCAATATGCAAAACTATGTACCGAAAGCTGTTCAGGAATATCCGCAAGCAACAATGGAAGAAAGAGTGAACAATGCACATGAAATGCGGTCTGAAGCCGCACATTCCGCGTTAGCGGTTGATTTGGTCCAACAAGCATTGTCGGTTCGGTATATTCCAAACGAGGGTGAAGAAGAAGTTGATGATGAGGAAGACGAAGATGACGAGTACGACGAAAGCGAAGACGACAATTAAGACGAGTAGTATTATTTGTGTATGTTTTATTATTTATGTAAATTTATTTATTTAATGAAATATTATTAGTTTTAATTTTAAAAGAAAAATAAAAAACAACTGGGTAATCATTGGATGGGGCATTATTGGGAATTATACTACTATAACCATTTTAAATAAATGCCCCATAATACCTCAGTGCTGACTGGACCACCACATGGCGAATCATACCCAAGTGAGGGGTATTATCTTCACTCACCACCATGGTTTTCAGGACCGGATCGGACATTGAACCGGATGCCTTACTGGTTCATGGTCGGACCGGTTCGGCCGGTCGGACTGGATTTACGAACCGGATGACGTAATAAATAATATATATATATATATATATGTGTGTGTGTGTGTGTGTGTTATATAGAGGAGGGTTATCTTGAGAACACTCGTTTTTGTGAGAACACTAGGAATAATTTCCATCCATAGATCATCCTAAATTAAGGGCTAAGATTAGTGGGGATTAAATGAGGAGAAAACTTAAACTAAAAGACAAAAGGAGCATTATTGTCAAAATATAAACTCAAAAAACCCATCAAAATCCTTCAATAGCATCTCTGTGAAAAAAACCCTTCAAATTTCTAAATCACGATGTTGGAGATTTCAACAATCAAAAGAGGAATACAAATAATCAATCTCGCCCAATTTGGATTCGATGAGATCATCTTCGATTTGACTAATTATGAACGGCTGGCTGATGTAATAAGCGAAGAAACTTTACTCTTCTTCTTCAGGTATTGGTTTTTTATGTAATTTAGATCTGATTGATGGGTTGAAGTATGATTATTTGGTTTATGTTAGTTACGTATGAAATTGTTAGGTTTGTTTGGACGTTTATGTGATTTTTAGTTATGTATATGGAGAATTGGTTGAATTAGGGTTTCTATCACTAAATTTATTTGAGTATGAAATTGTTAGGTTTGTTTGGACATTGATGTAAATTTTAGTTATGTATATAGAATATTGGTGGAATTGGGGTTTCTATGACTGAATTTAAGTCTAAAATTGTTAGGTTTGCTTGGAAATTGATGTAAATTTTAGTTATGAATGTTGAGAGAATTGGTTGAGTTTCGATCACGCTATCATATCATTATCTATAGGTACCAATGCACTTTTCATAATTTATGCAACGTCTATCAGTAACAATTCACGATTCGTTAATATATTGCCAGTAATTTTTTATACTAATCTTGCTTAGGGTTTCTCATTTACTTACACGTATTGCTGAGTCTTAAAAATGATATGCGACAACGAAAAACTTACACATGTGTCAGATATCTGACATAACAATACATGAAATTTACACTTGTGTAAAATAAACACTTACACACGTGTAAAATAAACACTGTTGTGGAAACCGTGGTACTATGTTGTCATTATGTAACACAATACATTAGTCAGCTAGGTCTAATGTACTTTTGTAACTCTCATGTGGTAAAATCGTTAATAAAGTCTTAAGAGCTTTTTATAATCTTGTGTAGTCGGGAAGGGGTAGCAAGACCATAAGAAGAAAACTTGGGAAAGGACTAGAATGATTAATGCCATGTAGGTGCAAATTGACAAGAATTGTGATTGATGGTAAAGTAGCTTAGTTTGTAAAAATATTAATTTCTCGTTGAACAAAGCGCCACACTAAAAGACTGGGTTTATTTGAGTATAGAGATGGTGTTTTATGTTCATGGGTCAACTAAGGTTTTGAGATTACAAGTTGATGAATTATTTTTAACTATATGTTATTGTTACTTTTGTTTATTGATAAAAATGTGTATGAGTTTAACGCACATTGACGCTGGGATTAACTCGGGAATTGTGTTGGTATCGCGTGTCCGTCAGGCTCAGTGTTTCCATATGTTTTTACACATGTGTAAATCATATATATGAAGGTTTACACATGTGTAAATCATATATATGAAGGTTTACACAAGTGTCAATCATAATACTTTAAAAAATAAGCATAAATAAGAAATTTTACACATGTGTAAATCATGTATATGAAGGTTTACACGTGTGTAAGTCATAATAATTTAAAAAATAAGCATAAATACGAAAGGTAACAAATCATATATATGAAGGTTTACACATGTGTAAATCATAGTACTTAAAAGAAATAAGTATAAATATGAAATTTTACACATGTATAAATCATATCTACGAGGGATGAACATGGGTACCAGACCAGTACCAAAATACCGATACTGAAAAACGACAATAATGTGTGCCGGTGTACAATACCAGTATTTACCGGTAAATCAATCAAAATAGCGGTACTGGTCCTAAAAAACGGAAAATGGGCACCGATACCGGTACCAAAAATGATCAGTACAGTACCAATACCCGGTACTAAATGCTCATCCCTAGTTTAGACTTGTGTAAATCATAATACTTTTAAAAAAAAGAAGCATAAATATAAATGTTTACACATGTGTAAATTATATATATAAAGGTTTACACATGTGTAAATCATATATACGAGCGTTTACACATGTATAAATCATAATACTTTATAAAGATAAGCATATATATGAAGGTTTACACATGGGTAATCATAATGCCTTAAAAAAATAAGCTTAAATATGAAAGTTTACACATGTATAAATCATAATACTTTAAAAAATAAGCATAATTATGAAGGTTTACTCAAGTGAAAATCTTAATAGTTAAAAACTTGAGGACAGTGTAAACAGGTTTCGAACATCAAATAAAATCTTTAAGACATTAGACTTTGATGTATTCTCAATTGAGAACAACCACTATTACTTTATCTTATTATTGCATTTCTTTTGTTTCAGATGCGCATATTTCTCTACTACTTGAGAAGTGTTAAAAATCCCGAGTATAAAAGTTACAACTACGACACATGTAAAGGTAAAAATAGAACTTGCGAAGCTTTTGTGTTGCTACATATGGAAATGTTCTTGGGGAGTGACACAAGAAAACTTAGTTGTGGTTTTAGAGACTCTAAAGATAAAAGGCAACGTCAATTAAATTCAATTACAAAGAGATATGTTGCAAGAATATTTCTTCCTAGTGTAAACAAATTCAAAGAAAAGTTGTTTGCAGAAAGCTTGGGAACTTGATCGAATGAGCAACAACTAGACATGATCTTTTGTGTTTTTGGTACCTAGAACATCAATGTTTTTCAATATTATGAGTTACTAATGGCTGTAAGAAGACACAACTTTGAATAAGGTGTTTGAAATATTCCGATTTGCATCTTGTTTGACAATTTATTTCGAGTGTTTGAAATGTTCGGATTTACATGAATCTTGGCTTTGAAATTTACAGGCTTTGTATATTTGTTTTGCCTTTATAATGTCATATTGCATATGTGTATATCAAAAGTATTGTATATATGTGTAATATGGCAAGTTACATTTATGTAAAAGATAAATAAATATGTGACAGTGAACAATTACACTTATATAAATCAAGTGTGCATGTATAAAACAAACACAAATATGTAAAAATCAATACTTTAAACTTGTTACTAAGTTGCACATATGTAAGATAGATACAAATATGTATCAGAGCACAGATTACACATGTGTAATTCAGCTGCACATTTGTAAAGCATACATAGATATATGACACTAAACAGTTTACATATGTGTAAATCAGCTACACAAATGTGAAAATAAATTAACACGATTTAAAAAAAAACTCCTACGCATAAAATATAAAAAGATGTGAAATCCACCCACATAGAAAACATAAGATGTAAGTAGTAATTACATCGAATTAGTAACGTGTACAAACAGTTTTTCTACTATATTCAAAGGACAACCAAGATTCAAATCGACTTCTATGTCACTACGTTTAGTTGCTTGATTGGTGGTATTTCTAGACTTCATCTTCATCCTTACCACCATCAGAACAATATCAATGAAAAGTTGACCCAGTGAAGTCACCACGTGACACTTGTTGCTAGTGTTATTGCTACAACCGCTGGATTTCTTCTTTTTTTCCTTTCATTGTCGGTGATGTAAACAATGGGAACACCAATGGTATCTCAAAGTAGGTTATGTTTTTTCCCTTTTAATCGCGATGACACATCGTCATAAGCACATGTCACCTCCTCGCAGTATCATACGTTGCTAGCTAGTGCATACACTAGACTATCCTGAACATTACACATCTGTAAGACAAATGAACATAACAAACATAGTATGTTGGATGAACTTAGTAGCACGATTTTATCCGGTTGTAACCTTGACTATCTCTGTCACTTCCTTTCCCCAAATCAAACTATTTCCATTCCTCTCTAGTTGTAAGCTTCAGCAACCATTAATCCCTCACAATCTGATCGTATATTTTAGTAACTTCAGTCACATACTTTGCTAAATTAAAACACTCAGTAGCACAAAGCATATTGAATGAAGTGTAAATGCCCAAACTATAAAACAAGTTGTTTTAGAAATAAATTAGAGTTAAATGCATTTTAGTCCATGTGGTTTAGGCCATTTTATCAGTTTAGTACAAAGGTTTGAAACGTTGCCATTTTAGTCCAAATAGTTTCAAACGTTGCCATTGTCACACCCTGACTTTTTGCGGAAGCGTGTAATGTGTGACTTGATCAATATCATTGCATTCAATTACAACAAACAACTAAATGATTAAAACATGATGTTCATCCATTCATAAGGTTTTAAAATAATACAAACACAAGTTGTTCAGTTCTAACCAACACACTTCATGTTTAGTTTACAAACCATTCAAAGTAGAAATAAGTTCCAATAAGGACTTTTAAACAAAAGACTTTTTAAACCAAGGCTTTGATTCGTATATCCTAACTAAGATAAGATATCCAAATCAAACCCTTCAAAAGTAGGATGACATCAAACCTGAAAACACTTCTTGAAAGCTTTCCCAAAGCTGCCAGATCCATCTAGTTTCCTGAAATACATGTAATTTGAAAGCATCAACAAAAGTTGAGCGAGTTCATGTGTTTTGTATGTGAGCTCGAATAATCTTGTAAACATTTGAAAGTATTCCTTTGATAACCGGTATGAAAGCGTTATGGACAGATCAATTAATGTTTTGCAAGAACATTAATATGTGTGCAATGGTGTAGGAAGGCTCAAACCTAGCGGATTTCGTACCAGGCCACCTGGCTGGAACGACATAGTCACCACATGTGGCCAACTCACGGACCCATGGGTGGGGCTCGCAACACCCAAATCGATCTATCACTCACGCCCCTCAGTCTTTATACAAAGATTAATGGTCTAAAGTATGCGCCTACCCATTCACATGATCTAACAGTTCATTCCTTAGCTAACCATACCATTTGAAACATGTATTTCACCCCCGAAAATTATAAATCCAAAAACACTTAAAAGAAAAAGGGGGACATGAACTCACAAATTTGCATCCGCAGTCTTGTAACTCAAAGATCCTCCTCACGAGTCGTACAACTACCTACACACGTGCTATGTTTTATTAGATGTTTAGGTCGTGTAACGACTCTCAGTCTTAGCTGTTTGTCAACACTTATTTTTGGAACGTAGTATGCTTTGAGTTATACGATTGATGTGCATTATATAATTCCAAATTATATAATTATTAGTTAAAATAAGAGTATTTTAACTTAAACTATTTTTGTCCAATTATTTGGAATATTGTTAAAAATAATATATTTTTTAACTTGGTTTATCATGTATTTCTCACATATGTATTTTCCAAGTATAGGTATACTTGTATTTGTGTATTTTGCCAAGTGTTGGTAGTGAATTCTGGTGTGTATTTATACGTATAGGAATACGTATTTTCTTGTATTTATTAAGTATTTTATACTTAATTTGTGTATAATTTTCCGGAATATTATTTTTATACAACTAAAAATCACCAACTTTATATTCTTAAAATATACATATTTTAAGAGAATTTTTATAGAAAAATATCTATAAACTTTACTTGGCAAAAATAAGTATACTTTCATATATATCTTAAAAATAATATATTTTCAAGATTAAACTTAGAAAAATATATATTTTTAGTTTTTACCAAAATAATATATTTTGTGTGGTTTAAGAAAATATATATTTTTCTCCACTCAAAAAAATATACTTTCTATTTTGACAAAATAAGATATATTTTGTAGTAGTTATAAAAATTCATATTTTGCCATTTCTTCGGTTTCAAAATACCGTTTATCACAGGTGTCGAATTACGAATTTATTTCCAGAATATATATATATATATATATATATATATATATATATATACTCTATTGTCCATTGTCTTATTTGTCCAATCTTCGGGTATAAATTATATATTTATTTTCTTGTGATTTTGGTAATATTTTATATTACAATTTTTGGTATTTTGGTGTGGTGTATTATTTTCATGTCCCTAATTTTAATATAACTAATACAATCAATATACAAGTAGCACATAATTTTGTGACATCTAAATATATATTTTCCTAAATATACGTAGTCATTTTTATTATAAATCAACCTCCAATATTTGTAATTTTTATAAATAAAATTATGGCAAATTTTATACTTAAAACCAAGATCAAAAATCACTTGTAAACACTTGTTTAAAAATATTTTTCTAAGTGTTTGATTTTTACAAAAATTTTGCCATGGTTTCCCCTTAAAAATGGAGGTTTCCATGCTTAAGAGTATATCATTTTCTTTTAAAAACTCATCATCAATCAACAACAATCTTCTTATAACTTATCATAAGCCATAAATATGCATTTTTTACATTATGACATGAGCTTGAAGCTTGTAAAATTTTGTAGTAATTTAACATGTTGTTTAATATGTTGTAAGAACACTAAATCCATGGTTGTTATTTTATAAAATTCATTCTTGTAAAATTTCATCCTTTACAACTTGTAAGTTGATTTTACAAAAATTAATCTTCTTGTATTTTTCTTGTTTCCTACACATTACTAGTTCCATTTAACCATCAAAACATGTTTTCTTTCCTTCAAAAATCAATCCATGTTAAATCTTGAAGTAAACTTTAGTTTTTTTAAACTTTTATTTTTGAAATCTTACATCTTCAAGATGTATAACTTGTAGGATTTATCATCCTACACTAATTCATGTTCATCTTCAAGTTCATGGTTCACATAAAGGATGATCATCATAAATTTCTCAAGATCCATCCTCTTACTTGCTAGATCATGTGTTTAATCATCATCTAGCAAGCTTCATATGGTGATCTACTACACCATAAACACAAGTAATCAACAATCAAGTTTACTACATACACTTAAACAACTTTGATCTTCATGTTTTTAAGCTTTATGTTCATGATCATGTTTGTGTTTTGTTGTGATTCTTTAGATTACCAAGTTACATCTTACTTTGACCACTAAAATTAAGAGTAAAAACAAGATCAAAGAGGCTTACTACTAGCTCTAAGGCTAGGGAAGAACAAGAAGTAAGTGGATGAAGAAATGAAGTGGATAATAGTTCCTAGAGAAGGTCCTTCCAATTCCTTTGCTTCCAATATTCTTAGTTATGATTGAAACACCTTAGATTATGCTTAGGTTACTTGGAAATAGCTTGAAGATGAAGGTGTTGTGAGAGGGGTGTTGGGCCGTAGGTAATGAAGGGATAAGGGAGTTGGTTTTGTTGTTTGAAGGTTGAAGATGATAGTAAGATAAGGACTTGTGGTTTTATAAAAACAATCTCCAACATCTTATTATATGGAGGTTAATGTGCTTCATATCTACTAAACATATCTCATTATTTAATCAAAAGAAATCAAGAGGTGGGGCCCTCTTATGAACCGTCCACAATTTGGGGGGGGGGTGTCTAGTTGGGTTTTGATTCTTAGTTAGGTGATTTGGTTAGATTTCAAGTGTTATGGTTATTGTTTAATGTGTTTAGAGGTTTTAAGATGTAATATGATGTTTGGTGATCATAACTAGCTTTGTAACATTAAAACAATGCTTCTAGCTAAATTTTGGTGTTTCGGGTAGTGTCCGGTTGTTCGTTTGGTTACCGATTCGTTAAGGTGCTAAATTGCGCAGTTTAGTGTGCAGTATTATGTCTTTTATGACAGTTTTGATTCCCAACACTTATCAAGTTATTCTGGACACTTATACCATAACTCTGCATCATATTTTGAGGTTAAAATGCTAAATTTTGCTGTTTTCTGCAGAATTATGTAGTTTAAGTGTGTTTCTGTCACACCCTGACTTTTGCGGAAGTGTATGATGTGTGATGTCACGGCCCCCGGCCCGGTTTTACCCGTTTTGGGAGCCGCGGGACAGAAATCCCGTGGTATTTATTTAATTTGGCAGCGGAATTATTAACAGGATCGTTAAAAACTTGAAAATGCCCGATTATTTTATTTCATAATTAGGGATAAACCCTGTAATTTACAATAAAGGCAATTTCACTGGGAAACCCCTATTTTACAAAAACATGTTTCTTTATTTAATCAAGACACTTCTTCAAGCGTGTAGTGCTACACGACACTTTTTCCTGGATTACAGCAGATCACCTGAAACATGTTTTAAAAAGGTTTTATCAGCAGGGAAATACTGGCGAGTCATTCAAGTTGCACAAAATGACACATTGTTATAATATACAGTATTAAGGGTGATTACATTACATAACCCTACAAAAAGTAACTTAGGGTAAGTCAAAAGTTGTGTCTCTTTACATCACACCTTTTACTAATACTCTTGCCTTAATAAACATATAACTCAAACCAACATGTCCCAATATACACACCCCTTAAATATCTACAAAAAGCAACTTGATGTACATCGAAAGGACACAACCCTTTGAATAAAGGGGTCATACTTTTTCATTTAAAAATCACATTAGTTATATTACTAACTTGAGGTATGTACCCTTTTGTTTAACCATCATGTCTCCTAACCAAATGGATATAACACAACACATCCACTCAAATGATACCAACACACCCTTTCAGTTTGATTATACATGTTAACATAACTTGCGTAATTTCCTTTTTTTATTTCCCGTGCAATACTGAGTCGACACGCTTGCGATGTTCCTTTTTTTTATACATGTTAAAATCCACCGCTCATGTGAAATTTTGTTCTCCTTCCACGCGTAAAGGACCCCGAATGCATTTTTTGGCTTTCTCCCCTCAATAAGTCTATCCCATTGGTCTTCATTTTTATTACTTTCGAATTCGTTCCACAGGTTTGTGTTTGTGTTCATTGGGTTGGAGATTGGAGATGAAAACGAAACGATCACTGTTGGGAAGGCGTCTGGAATTGGGAACTGTAGATCTGAGGAGGATGGCGACAGGCGTGTCATAGTGAGAGACGGCCAAAACAGTGTGCGGTGGCGCCGTTTTCTTTCTTTACCACCTTTTCGTTTTTAACCGTTCCAGGGACTTGCGTCGTTTCTTTCTTTCTCACCTTTCCGTTTTTAACCGTTTCGGCATATCGTATGCCGTTACGCAACATCGGATGAGTACGTAACCGTTAACCTTCATAAAACCCGCCATCGCATCCCCTCCGAACAACAACCGTCGTAACAACCTTTCCGTTTTTAACCGTTCCGGCGTATCCCATACCGTCACATATCATCGGATGAGCACACGTAACCATTAACCTCCATAAAAACCACCATCGCATCCCCTCCGAACAGCAACCGTCGTAACAATGAATATTATAAGTTTCAAATGCATGATTTAAAGAAAAAAGTTTTTGTCACAGGCAATGAGATCCGCCCGTCAAAGGGCGGCTTAACCACTGTGACGACGGTGAACGCTTGATTTTCGATAATTTACATCGACAATTCAACCATATATACTATATCGCCCCAATGGATTGTAAATCGTTAGAGATGAATATGGATTGAAAGGAAAGTGTGATATTGTCGTCGGGGAATGGGGTTGTTAGAGTAGGGCGAATAGGGTTGAATGTTGTTGACGTTAGTGATGCATTTTGAGCCGTCGGATTATGTGATAGTGATATCATATATATCTATGTTCTTTAACCTAATGGTTTTTGTTTGGGGTTTGTTTGTTTTACCCCAACATGATATCTAACATTTGTATTTATTTTCAACTCATAATACTTATAAATTCTGCATTTACCATTCTATTTCACTTTCCAGGAATTTTTTTCTCTAAAAACAGAATCTTTGATAAAAATTCCGAGCACGGCGTTTCGAGGTGATTATTAACTGGTACCAATACTCATTTTAATAATTTTGGTTATAAACTTGATAATTTTCATATCTCAACATCCCGCCGCAACGCGCGAGTTAACGTTAACTCGTTGTTTATATCAACCAATTACCCCAAATCGGTATTTGTCACTCGACTGTATCTGTGACTATGGTCAGATCACCCATTGGCTAACCTGTTATCCAATGGTGACGGGAAACAAGTAATGTATACAAAACCCCACATACCGGCAGTAATTGAAGATTACAAAGACTTACTCCCTGTAATTATAACCTTGAAAACATTTAGGGTTTTGTAAAGCAATTTGATAAAAAGAGAATGACTCACATTGCAGATTTAAAAGGGCAGAGTTTAGCCTACTGATTACCCTTGTAACCTAATTAAATAACGATGCACACGAAAACTAGGTTAGTAACTTTAATCCAACTTTTACGACAACTCACGAGATCTAAAACCTTCACGACGAATGACAAAGTTTGATACTTAGACATTCATCGAATTTACGACGAATGACAACGTATAACCCGAGTTTGGGCAGCACTTAAACATCCATCGGATTGGTTTTTATCGATCGGACATTAAATCGTAGTAGTGATCGAGTTATTACCCTGTTATCGAGGTAGAATTTCGTGTTGTGTGTGTTTTTGGAGTAATCAGACAATATCTCAACGTACAAAATGAGTTTTTATGTCGAACCAACGCCAAAATGCAAGTGCCACACCCCTCTTTATATACTGGAAAAACAGCACCCTCGCGTGGCGCGAGGGCCTGTCGCGTGGCGCGAGGGGCACCCCCCTAGCATAGGGTAGCCCCATGTCTGCTTAGCTTGGGTGAGTCGATGGTTTCTTAAAATTCGATTTCTATCGAAAACTGTTTAGATAATACTGACTAGGAAATACCCCCCCTGAGTTTTAGGGGCCCTGATCCTGATTCCGATTACTTGGGGGTCTCAATTAGGGTTTCCTATTGGACAAATTAAGATAAGAATTAACACTTTTAATGAGAGTTGTTACATCCTCCCCACTTTATTAAAATCTCGTCCTCGAGATTTACTGGAACAAGTAGGGATACTTTCGCTTCATCTCCGATTCCAGCTCCCAAGTGTACTCCGGTCCTCTCTTTGAATCCCACTTGACTTTGACTAGTACAAGTCTTTTGTGCTTGAGAAATTTGACCTTTCTGTCTTCTATCTGCAGTGGCTTCTCAATAAATTTTAACTTTTCATTTACCTCTACATCTTGAAGAGGTACTACTAGGGATTCGTCAGATAAACATTTCTTGAGATTGGATACATGAAATACGTCATGTACTCCTGCTAACTCTTCTGGTAGTTGTAAGTGATAGGCGACTGGTCCTATTCGCTGGATTATTGGGAATGGTCCTACGTATCTTGGACTTAGCTTTCCCTTCTTTCCGAACCGAACTACTCCTTTCCAAGGAGAAACTTTCAAGAGTACCTTGTCTCCAACTTGAAATTCTAGCGGCTTGCGTCTATTGTCTGCATAACTCTTCTGGCGATCACGAGCCGTTTTCAGTCTTCCCTTGATTTGAGTGATCTTGTCGGTGGTTTCTTGCACAATTTCGGGACCTGATAATTGGCTTTCTCCTATTTCTGCCCAACAAACTGGAGTTCTGCACTTTCGTCCATACAGTGCTTCAAATGGGGCAGCTTCAATGCTTGCATGATAACTATTATTATAGGAGAATTCAATTAAAGGTAGGTGGTCGTCCCAGTTTCCACCAAAATCTGTTACACATGCTCTGAGCATGTCTTCTAGGGTCTGGATCGTCCTTTCACTTTGTCCGTCTGTTTGAGGATGATACACTGTACTTAAATTTAATCGCGTTCCCATGGCTTCTTGGAAACTAGTCTAGAAATGTGAAGTGAAACTACTATCCCTATCCGATACAATGGAGAGTGGGACTCCATGTAAGGATACTACCTCGTCTACGTACAATTTTGCTAACCTTTCCATGCTAAAGGTTTCCTTCATGGGTAGAAAATGAGCTGATTTGGTTAATCGATCCACAATTACCCAAATCGCATCATTACCTTTTCTGGTTTTGGGCAACTTAGTAACGAAGTCCATAGTTATTAGTTCCCATTTCCATATAGGCATTTCTAATTGTTGAAGTAGCCCTGAAGATTTCTGGTGTTCTGCCTTAACTTGTGAACAAGTTAGACACTTAGAGATACATATCTAGCTATGTCCTTTTTCATTCCTATCCACCAGAAGTTATTCCTTAAATCTTGGTACATTTTATTGTTTCCCGGGTGCATGGTATACCTAGATTTATGGGCTTCCTCTAAAATCTTATTTCTTAACTCTCCTTGCTTAGGTACCCAAATTCTTTTCTTATGGAATCTCCAAATTCCATCAACTCCTTGCTCTAATTCCTTTATTCTTCCTTTCATTCCTTCAGCATCATCCTTGATTGTTGTTTCTTGAATGTTCTTCAATTGTTCCATTAAGTCTAATTGTAAACTTAATCTAAGAGCACGAACTCGCTTTTGCTTTTCATGATACTTACGACTTAAGGCATATGCTACTACATTTGCCTTTCCTTCGTGATATTGAATATCACAGTCGTAGTCACTTAGAATTTCCATCCATCTTCTTTGCCTCATGTTTAATTCTTTTTGCCCAAATATGTATTTTAAACTCTTATGATCTGTATAGACTGTAAACTTACTTCCATACAGATAGTGTCTCCAAATCTTAAGGGCAAAAATTATCGACCCTAATTCTAAGTCGTGAGTTGTATAGTTTTCCTCGTGCTTTTTCAATTTCCTTGAGGCATACGCAATTACCTTTTTGCGTTGCATTAGCACACATCCTAATCCTAGCTTTGAAGCATCGCAGTAAACTTCAAAATCTTCTGTTCCTTCTAGTAAGGCAAGAATTGGGGTGTTGGTTAACCTTTGTTTTAAAATCCTAAAAGCCTCTTCTTGCTTAGGTCCCCATTCAAACTTAACTGTTTTACAGGTTAGCTTAGTTAATGGCATAGCTATTTTAGAGAAATCCTTAATAAAGCGTCTATAGTATCCAGCTAATCCTAGAAAACTTCTAACTTCCGTAGCTGATTGCGGGACCTTCCATTTGGTGATTGCTTCTATTTTAGCAGGATCTACATGAATACCTTCGTGATTCACCATGTGTCCTAAAAATTGCACCTCCTGTAGCCAAAATTCACACTTCGAGAATTTGGCGTAAAGCTTCTCCTTTCTTAACAAAGTTAAGAGTGCATGCAGGTGCTGACAATGCTCATCCTGACTTTTGGAATAAATAAGTATATCGTCGATGAAGACAATTACAAAATTATCCAAGTACGGTTTACATATCCTATTCATCATGTCCATAAATGCTGTAGGAGCATTTGTTAGTCCAAAGGGCATGACTGTAAACTTGTAATGACCATACCTAGTTCTGAAAGCAGTTTTAGGTATGTCTTCTTCTTGCACCTTCAACTGATGATATCCGGAGCGTAAATCTATCTTAGAAAAATATCTAGCTCCTTGGAGTTGATCAAAGAGATCATCAATCCTAGGTAACGGGTATCGATTCTTAATTGTAACCTTATTCAGTTCCCTATAATCAATACACATTCGCATCGAACCATCCTTTTTCTTTACGAACAACACTGGTGCTCCCCAAGGGGATGAACTAGGTTGTATGAATCCTTTATTGAGCAATTCATCTAATTGCTTTTTCAGTTCTAACATTTCAGTGGGTGCTAATCGGTAGGGTGCTTTAGCCACTGGTGTAGTTCCAGGAATCAAATGAATTCTAATTTCTACCTCCCTATCTGGTGGTAATCCTGGTAACTCTTCTGGGAATACATCCGAGTATTCTGATACTACAGGAATTTCCTTAAGTTCCTTACCCTTAGTGCGAATGATTACTGATATCATATACATTATTCCTTGCTTTTGTTCATAACTAGCAACTTTCATTACTGAAATGAACTTCATGGGTTTACGCGGCTTATCCCCTGTAATCATAATTACTTCTCCGGTGGGTGCACGAATTTCTATGGAATTCTTATCACAAAGGATTCGAGCATGGTTGGCTACTAACCAATCCATTCCTAACACGATATCGAATCCAGCTAAATTCATAGGTAATAGGTTTGCAGAAAATTTATGACCTGAAAGTTCTATATTTCCTTTTTGCGAAACCGTATCTATGTTAACAGAATTCCCGTCTGTCGTTTCTACTGTATAAATATGCCTAAGTTTCGTTAAGGGTAGCTTAAGAGCTTGGTAGAATGAAGTATTAATAAAACTTTGGTTTGCACCAGAGTCGAATAATATTTTCGCATAAACGTTGTGAAGTAAGAACGTACCAGCTATTACGTCAGGAATCAGTTCAGCTTCCTGAGTAGTCAATTGGAAGGCTCTTGCGTTCTTCTTGTTAGTTCCTTCAGCAGGTTTGGCCTTGTTATCTGCTGGTTTGACCAATTTAGGGCATTCTGGTCTAAAATGCCCAGCTTCTCCGCAATTGAAGCAGATCTTTGTTTTCCTTCTGCAATCTTCTTCATGATGTCCTATAGCTTTGCAGAAGTTGCAGGTTTCATTACATTTTCCAAAATGTTTCTTATTGCAGTTTCTGCAGAACGACGGAGTGGAAGATTGCCCAGTTCCTCTTTTCTTGAAATTGCTATTATTACCCACACGAAATCCTTGGGTAATTTTCTGAGCCAATTCCTTCTTTCTGTTTTCTTCTCGCGTACGCACCAGTCCGTCAGTCAAAGTGTTAGCTAATTCCACCACATCATCGATCGTGCGGGGTCTCGCAGCTTTGACAATATCACGGATCTCGCAAATTAAACCCCAGATGTAGCGAGAAATAAGTACCGGCTCTGGCGAAGCCAGAGTAGGCACAATTCGAGCATATTCGAAAAATTTCGAAGTATACCCTCGGCAGTCAACATCCACCATCCGGTGGCTCAGAAATTTATTCGCCATCTGCTCTTTTCAATATTCAGGGCAAAATTTTCTTTCCACCAGATGCTTATACTCTTCCCAACTCATGGCATAGGCCATGTCGCTTCCTTTGGCTTGCAACACCGTATTCCACCATTCCAATGATTCTTCCTTAAAAAGGTGAGAAGCATACATAACTTTATCCTCCTCGGCACACTTACTTATTTTGATTACTGCCTCGGTTTTCTCCAACCAACGCAGCGCCATAGTCGCCCCTTCATTTCCTGCGAATTCAACGGGTTTACAGGCAATGAATTCTTTGTAAGTGCAACCAGGCGTTGCAGCTTTCATTTTCTTAGGAATTGGGGCCTGCATCCCATCATTATCATTATTATTAATGTTGCCGCCTCCATTTATGCTATTACTGAAATTATCGCCCTGAGTACGTTTGCTGGGAATAATTTGTTGAGGCTCAACTGGGTTTCGGGCAGCAGCAATGGTTGCTGGAATAGCGTTGGCTATTCCCTGAGCAATGATGTTCTCTATATCTTGCCTATTTAGAAATTGATCTTCGTGGTTTTGCGCGGATTGGTTACTCTCGTTAACTTGTTCATTACCAGCATGTTCCATCTGGTAAGTATATATAAGTTATTTCCACAAAATAAATAACAATCACACAATTAAAATAACTGCACGTAATCATGTCAACACGTATAGCCAAAATTGTCGATTTTTCGACTTCCATATTTTTATATATTCTAATATGCGTCCGTACACACCTGTTATGTTACACAAGAGTTTTATTTTTAGTTATTTCACATGATTATATTTTATTATTATATTATTTTTAAACACATCCTTCCTCAACCTCACAACTCTATTCAGCTGGCATCTCAGAAACGACGTTCCCTCTCGTCGTATTTCCATGAGATTCTCTCTCCCACATCCCTAATTCGGTTTCCTGCATCAATTAGCTCCTCGCCATAATGACGGAGTTCCGCCAAATTTTCTGTGCTCATAGGTGGGTGTAGTGGAGGCTCGGGGTCAAACTGGGGGAAAAAGGTATTAGGGTTATTTAGGAGATTCTGAAACTGCCAGTCGGTGGTCCACCACTCTTCTAGCTCTGCTGGTAGAGGTTGGGAGTGGATAATAGGATCTGGGATATCAGGCTCTAGATCAACTGGAAGTTGTGCTTCCGCTGGGTAATTAAAGAGGTTTGTATCGGCAGGTCGGATGAGGTCACTAAGTGCAAGTTTATAATCCAGCTCTTCCCAAGATGGCATTTCCTGGTCTTGCCTGGAACTTTCTCCGATCTCTATTCCCTTGCCTTTATACATCGGATCCTCAGTTCTCCGTGTCGCTGGTTTCTTCCTGCGCACACGCCTCCAGCCCACGAATCTTCTTTTCTTCTTTGGTTTGGGTTTCTCCGGAGGTTGGGCTTGAAATTCCATAGGTTCATCAACGTCGGTCAAATAACCGGAAAAGTCTCTGGAAACTTCCATATTCACAGAATAGAGATTGAGATTCTGAAGAGCTTCAGACAACTCATTCATGCTGTTTAGCAGATATAGAGAAAACACACAAAATTCTAAGTTAAAATTTTGTAACTTGAATTTACACAGAATCACAGAATGGTAATCAGAAAATTTAAATATTTCTAAATACTTAATTGGCTTAAATCAGTGGCTCTGATACCACCTTTTTCTGTCACGGCCCCCGGCCCGGTTTTACCCGTTTCGGGAGCCGCGGGACAGAAATCCCGTGGTATTTATTTAATTTGGCAGCGGAATTATTAACGGGATCGTTAAAAACTTGAAAATGCCCGATTATTTTATTTCATAATTAGGGATAAACCCTGTAATTTACAATAAAGGCGATTTCACTGGGAAACCCCTATTTTACAAAAAAACATGTTTCTTTATTTAATCAAGCCACTTCTTCAAGCGTGTAGTGCTACACGGCACTTTTTCCTGGATTACAGCAGATCACCTGAAACATGTTTTAAAAAGGTTTTATCAGCAGGGAAATACTGGCGAGTCATTCAAGTTGCACAAAACGACACATTGTTATAATTTACAGTATTAAGGGTGATTACATTGTTTATATCAACCAATTAAGTTTAAAATGCTACAACACGAGTCATTAAGTTTCAACCAACATATCCTCAAGTTATGTTACAAATCAAAAGTGGATGACATCAAAACTTGAAATTTATGTCTTGAAAACAACACCAACACCCAAGATCCATCTTGTTTCCTGAAATACATGTAATTTTGAAAACATCAACAAAAGTTGAGCGAGTTCAAGTGTTTCTGTATGCATTCGAATAATCTTGTAAACATTTGTATGTATGCCTTTATAATCTGGTATGAAAGCGTCTATGAACAGATCATTAATGTGTAGCTAAGACATTAATATGTGTGGTATGTAGGAAGTGCTCAAACCTCGCTAATTTCCTCCGGGCCATCCGGCGGGAACAACATAGTCACCATATGCGGCCACACAAGGACCCATGGGTGGGGCTCACTACACCCAGATAGATCTACCACTCATGCCCCTCGGTCTATACTAGATTAACGAGTACCGTACAAGTAATGACGCCGAATATTCAACGTGAATATCGCAGCACCTAGCTTGAGGTCGTGCGTCATATAGTACTTCTCTTGCACCTTTAACTGACGTGACGCATATGCGATGACTTTGTCCCGTTGCCTCAACACACAACCAAGACCTTGTCGAGATGCATTACAGCAGACTTCGGAACCGTCATTACCGTCTGGTAAGGATAAGATAGGTGCGTCACAGAGTTTGTCCTTCAACGTCTGAAAAGCTGTCTCTCGTTTCTCTCCCCAAATGAGTTTCTTATCTTTCTGGGTTAGGGACGTTAGTGGCTAAGTAATACTTGAGAAATTCTCAATGAATCGTCTGTGATAGCCCGCTAACCCCAGAAATTGTCGTATCTTAGTTGGCGTCTTGGGGGTTTTCCCAATTCTTGATCGCTTCGATCTTGGCATGGTCAACATGAATTCCATTTTTATTCACCACGTGACCTAAGAATCGCACCTCGCGAATTCAAAATTCACATTTTGACCGCTTAGCGTACAACTGTTCCTTCTGCAGGAGTTCCTAGATGTCTCGCCGATGTTGCTCATGTTCTTCCTTGGTCTTCGAGTATATGAGGGTGTCATTAATAAACACAGTCATGAATTTATCCAGATAAGGCTTACAAACTCAGTTCATGAGATCCATGAATAATGCCGGGGCGTTCGTTAAGTCAAATGGCTTGACAAGGAACTCGTAATACCCATAGTGAATCCTAAAGGTCGTTCTAGGGATACTTTCTTCTTGTGTCCTCAATTAATGATATCCTGTCTTTAAGTTAATCTTGAAATAGTAGCTGGAACCTTGTAGTTGGTCAAACAAGTCATCAATTCTCGGTAAGGGGTACCGATTCTTGATGGTTAGTTGTTTAACTCCCTATAACTTATGCACAATACTCCTTCCTCGCCAGTTCCAATTTCAGGATTTCCGACTTGGAACAATGCCTTTTCCTCATCAGTTCTTTGATTTCCACCTAGATCAGGCCGTATGTACATACGAAAACTGTTGTCCTTCTTCCTTTCCAATAGCACTGGAGCTCCCTAGGGTAAGAAGTTCGGCCTGATAAGTTCCCTTATCTCGCAGCTCTTGCAGTTGAGTCGAATGTTCTTGCATCTCGGACAGAGTTAGTCGGTAAGGCGCCTTTACTAATGGTACCATTCCTAGCACTAGATCTATCCAAAACTCCACTTATCACTGTGGAGGTAGTCCAGTCAAGTCTTTTGGAAAGTCTTATAGAAATTCCTTTACAACGGGGATGTCTTCCAATCTTGGCTCCTGCCACCAGACCTTTCTCCATCAATTAGGAATCTGATGCCGTCACTAAACACATTCCTTAAATTGTAGCCATTTTTTGAGTGTTTATTTTTTGGTGTCTAATCCGCATATATATCACCATTGCTCTTGATTTTCTTGACTGTATATCTCTTAAATGTCAACATATACACGTGTGATTTAGTTTACGAAGATTTTTCAATGCCGAGAACCTCGATCAGAGAGGAAAAAAGGCGTAAGGTTCACAATGGTGTAAAACTAAAATGGGATATACCGGGCTAGGATTCGAGTTACATGAACAAGGGCCAAACCAACCATCCAAGAATGGAATCGTCGAGCGAAAACACTTGACAACCTCCTGGAAGCAGCTTTTCTTACCACCAGACCTTTCTCCATAAATTAGGAATCTGATGCCGTCACTAAACACTTTCCCTAAATTGTAGCCATTTTTAAGTGCTTATTTTTTGTGTCTAATCCGCATATATATCACCATTGCTCTTGATTTTCTTGATTGTATATCTCTTAAATGTCAACATGTACACGTGTGATTTAGTATACAAATATTTTTCAATGCCGAGAACCTCGATCAGAGAGTAAAAAAGACGTAAGGTTCGCAATGGTGTAAAACTAAAAGGGCATATACCGGGCAAGTATTCGAGTTACAGGAACAAGGGCCAAACCAACCACCCAAGAATGGAATTGTCGAGCGAAAACACTTGACAACCTCCTAGAAGCGGCTTTTCTTGCCACCAGACCTTTCTCCATCAATTAGGAATCTGATGCCGTCACTAAACACTTTCCCTAAATTGTAGCCATTTTTTGAGTGTTTATTTTTTGGTGTCTAATCCGCATATATATCACCATTGCTATTGATTTTCTTGACTGTATATCTCTTAAATGTCAACATATAAACGTGTGATTTAGTTTACGAATATTTTTCAATGCCGAGAACCTCGATCAGAGAGTAAAAAATGCGTAAGGTTCACAATGGTGTAAAACTAAAATGGGATATACTGGGATAGGATTCGAGTTACCGGAACAAGGGTTACCAACCACCCAAGAATGGAATCGTCGAGCGAAAACACTTGACAACCTCCTGGAAGTGGCTTTTCTTGCCACCAGACCTTTCTCCATCAATTAGGAATCTGATGCCGTCACTAAACACATTCCTTAAATTGTAGCCATTTTTTGAGTGTTTGTTTTTGGTGTCTAATCCGCATATATATCACCATTGCTCTTGATTTTCTTGACAGTATATCCCTTAAATGTCGACATATACACGTGTGATTTAGTTTACGAAGATTTTTCAATGCCAAGAACCTCGATCAGAGAGTAAAAAAGGCATAAGGTTCACAATGGTGTAAAACTAAATTGGGATATACTGGGCTAGGATTCGAGTTACAGGAACAAGGGTCAAACCAACCACCCTAGAATGGAATCGAGTTACAGGAACAACGGCCAAACGAACCACCCAAGAATGTAAGCGTCGAGCGAAAACACTTGACAACCTCCTGGAAGCAGCTTTTCTTACCACCAGACCTTTCTCCATAAATTAGGAATCTGATGCCGTCACTAAACACTTTCCTTAAATTGTAGCCATTTTTTAAGTGCTTATTTTTTTGTGTATAATTCACATATATATCGCCATTGCTCTTGATTTTCTTGACTGTATATCTTCTAAATGCCAACATATAAACGTGTGTTTTAGTTTACGAAGATTTTTCAATGCCTAGAACCTCGATGAGAGTGTAAAAAAGGTGAAAGGTTTACCATGGTGTAGAACTAAAATGGGATATACCGGGCTAGGATTCGAGTTACAGGAACAAGGGCCAAACACACGTGAAGATTTTCCAATGTCGAGAACCTCGATCAAAGAGTAAAAAAGGCGTAAAGTTCACAATGGTGTAAAACTAAAATGGGATATACCGGGCTAGGATTTGAGTTACAGGAACAATGGCCAAACCAACCACACAAGAATGGAATCGTCGAGCGAAAACACTTGACAACCTCCTAGAAGCAGCTTTTATTGCCACCAGACCTTTCTCCATTAATTAGGAATCTGATGCCGTCATTAAACAAATTCCTTAAATTGTAGCCATTTTTTTAGTGTTTATTTTTTGGTGTCTAATCCGCATATATATAACCGTTGCTCTTGATTTTCTTGACTGTATATCTCTTAAATGTCAACATATACACGTGTGATTTAGTTTACGAAGATTTTCATTGCCGAGAACGTCGATCAGAGAGTAAAAAAGGCATATGGTTCACAATGGTGTTGAACTAAAATGGGATATACCGGAGTAGGATTCGAGTTACAGGAACAAGGGCCAAACTAACCACCTAAGAATGGAACGTCGAGCGAAAACACTTGACAACCTCCTAGAAGCAGCTTTTCTTGCCACCAGACCTTTCCCCATCAATTAGAAATCTGATGCCGTCACTAAACACATTCCTTAAATTGTAGCCATTTTTTGAGTGTTTATTTTTATGGTGTATAATCCGCATATATATAACCATTGCTCTTGATTTTCTTGAATGTATATCTCTTAAATGTCAACATATACACGTCTGATTTAGTTTACCAATATTTTTCAATGCTGAGAATCTCGATCATGGAGTAAAAAAGGCGTAAGGTTCACAATGGTGTAAAACTAAAATGGGATATACCGGGCTAGGATTCGAGTTACAGGAACAAGGGCCAAACCAACCACCCAAGAACGGAATCGTCGAGCGAAAACACTTGACAACCCCCTGGAAGCAGCTTTTCTTGCCACCAGACCTTTCTCCATCAATTTGAAATCTAATGCCGTCACTAAACATATTCCTTAAATTGTAGCCATTTTTTGAGTGTTTATTTTTTGGTGTCTAATCCGCATAAATATCACCATTACTCTTGATTTTCTTGACTGTATATCTTCTAAATGTCAAAATATACACGTGTGTTTTAGTTTACGAAGATTTTTCAATGCCGAGAACCTCGATGAGAGTGTAAAAAAGGCGTAAGGTTCACCATGGTGTAGAACTAAAATGGGATATACCGGGCTAGGATTCGAGTTACAGGAACAAGGGCCAAACCAACCACCCAAGAATGGAATCGTCGAGCGAAAACACTTGACAACCTCCTGGAAGCAGCTTTTCTTACCACCAGACCTTTCTCCATCAATTAGGAATCTGATGCCGTCAGTAAACACATTCCTTAAATTGTAGTCATTTTTTGAGTGTTTATTTTTTGGTGTCTAATCCGCATATATATCACCATTGCTCTTGATTTTCTAGACTGTATATCTCTTAAATGTCAAATATACACGTGTGATTTAGTTTACGAAGATTTTTGAATGCCGAGAACCTCGATCAGAGAGGAAAAAAGGCGTAAGGTTCACAATGGTGTAAAACTAAAATGGGATATACCAGGTTGGGATTCGAGTTATCGGAACAAGGGCCAAGCCAACCACCCAAGAATGGAATCGTCGCGGGAAAAGACTTGGCAACCTCGTGGAAGAAGCTTTTCTTGCCACCAGACATTTCTCCATCAATTAGGAATCTGATGCCGTCACTAAACACATTCCTTAAATTGTAGCCATTTTTTGAGTGTTTATTTTTTGGTGTCTAATCCGCATATATATCACCATTGCTCCTGATTTGTTGACTTTGTATCTCTTAAATGTCAACATATACACGTGTGATTTAGTTTACCAAGATTTTTTAATGCCGAGAACCTCGATCAGAGAGTAAAATAGGCGTGAGGTTCACAATGGTGTAAAACTACAATGGGATATACCGGGCTAGGATTCGAGTTACAAGAACAAGGGCCAAATCAACCACCCAAGAATGGAAGCGTCGAGCGAAAACACTTGACAACCTCCAGAAAGCAGCTTTTCTTGCCACCAGACCTTTCTCAATCAATTAGAAATATAATGCCGTCACTAAACACATTCCCTAAATTGTAGCCATATTTTGAGTGTTTATTTTTTGGTGTCTAATCCGCATATATATCACCATTGCTCTTGATTTTCTTGACTGTATATCTCTTAAATGTCAACATATACTTGTGTGATTTAGTTTACGAAGATTTTGTAATGCCGAGAACCTCGATCAAAGAGTAAAATAGGCGTGAGGTTCACAATGGTGTAAAACTAAAACGGGATATACCGGGCTAGGATTCGAGTTACAGGAACAAGGGCCAAACCAACCACCATAGAATGTAAGCGTCGAGTGAAAACACTTGACAACCTCCTGGAAGCAGCTTTTCTTGCCACCAGACATTTCTCCATCAATTAGAAATCTAATGCCGTCACTAACCATATTCCTTAAATTGTACCCATTTTTTGAGTGTTTATTTTTTGGTGTCAAATCCGCATATATATCACCATTGCTCTTGATTTTCTTGACTTTATATCTTATAAATGTCAACATATACACGTGTGTTTTAGTTTACGAAGATTTTTCAATGACGAGAACCTCGATGAGAGTGTAAAAAAGGTGTATGGTTCACCATGGTATAGAACTAAAATTGGATATACCGGGCTTGGATTCGTGTTACAGGAACAAGGGCCAAACCAACCACCCAAGAATGGAAACGTCGATCGAAAACACTTGACAACCTCCTGGAAGCATCTTTTCTTACCACCAGACCTTTCTCCATCAATTAGGAATCTGATGCCGTCAGTAAACACATTCCTTAAATTGTAGCCATTTTTTGAGTGTTTATTTTTTTGTGTCTAATCCGCATATATATATCACAATTGCTCTTGATTTTCTTGACTGTATATCTCTTAAATGTCAAATATACACGTGTGATATAGTTTACGAAGATTTTTCAATGCCGAGAACCTCGATCAGAGAGTAAAAAAGGCGTGAGGTTCAAAATGGTGTTAAACTAAAATGGGATATACCGGGCTGGGATTCGAGTTACAGGAACAAGGGCCAAGCCAACCACCCAAGAATGGAATCGTCAAGCGAAAAGACTTGGCAACCTCGTGGAAGCAGCTTTTCTTGCCAATAGACATTTCTCCATCAATTAGGAATCTGATGCCGTAACTAAACACATTCCTTAAATTGTAGCCATTTTTTGAGTGTTTATTTTTTGGTGTCTAATCCGCATATATATCACCATTGCTCTTGATTTTCTTGACTTTGTATCTCTTAAATGTCAACATATACACGTGTGATTTAGTTTACGAAGACTTTTTAATGCCGAGAACCTCGATCAGAGAGTAAAATAGGCGTGAGGTTCACAATGGTGTAAAACTACAATGGGATATAACGGGCTAGGATTCGAATTACAGGAACAAGGGCCAAACCAACCACCCAAGAATGGAAGCGTCGAGCGAAAACACTTGACAACCTCCTGGAAGCCGCTTTTCTTGCTACCAGACCTTTCTCCATCAATTAGAAATTTGATGTCGTCACTAAACACATTCCTTAAATTGTAGCCATTTTTTGAGTGTTTATTTTTTGGTGTCTAATCCGTATATGTATCACCATTGCTCTTGATTTTCTTGAATGTATATCTCTTAAATGTCAAATATACACGTGTGATTTAGTTTACGAAGATTTTTCACTGCCGAGAACCTCGATCAGAGAGTAAAAAAGGCGTAAGGTTCACAATGGTGTAAAACTCAAGCGGGATATACCGGACTAGGATTCGAGTTACAAGAACAAGGGCTCTAAACCAACCACCCAAGAATGGAATCGTTGAGCGAAAACACTTGAAGACCTCCTGGAAGCAGCTTTTCTTACCACCAGACCTTTCTCCATCAATTAGAAATCTGACGCCATCACTAAACACATTCCTTAAATTGTAGCCATTTTTTGAGTGTTTATTTTTTGGTGTCTAATCCGCATATATATCACCACTGCTCTTGATTTTCTTGACTGTATATCTTCTAAATATCAACATATACACGTGTGTTTTAGTTTACGAAGATTTTCCAATGTCGAGAACCTCGATCATAGAGTAAAAAAGGCGTAAAGTTCACAATGGTGTAAAACTAAAATGGGATATACCGGGCTAGGATTTGAGTTACAGGAACAATGGCCAAACCAACCACCCAAGAATGGAATCGTCGAGCGAAAACACTTGACAACCTCCTAGAAGCAGCTTTTATTGCCACCAGACCTTTCTCCATCAATTAGGAATCCGATGCCGTCACTAAACAAATTCCTTAAATTGTAGCCATTTTTTTAGTGTTTATTTTTTGGTGTCTAATCCGCATATATATCACCGTTGCTCTTGATTTTCTTGACTGTATATCTCTTAAATGTCAACATATACACGTGTGATTTAGTTTATGAAGATTTTTCATTGCCGAGAACGTCGATCAGAGAGTAAAAAAGGCGTAAGGTTCACAATGGTGTTGAACTAAAATGGGATATACCGGAGTAGGATTCGAGTTACAGGAACAAGGGCCAAACTAACCACCCAAGAATGGAACGTCGAGCAAAAACACTTGACAACCTCAAGAAGCAGCTTTGCTTGCCACCAGACCTTTCCCCATCAATTAGGAATCTGATGCCGTCACTAAACACATTCCTTAAATTGTAGCCATTTTTTTAGTGTTTATTTTTATGGTGTCTAATCCGCATATATATAACCATTGCTCTTGATTTTATTGAATGTATATCTCATAAATGTCAACATATACACGTCTGATTTAGTTTACCAAGATTTTCAATGCCTAGAACCTCGATCATAGAGTAAAAAAGGCGTAAGGTTCACAATGGTGTAAAACTAAAATGGGATATACCGGGCTAGGATTCGAGTTACAGGAACATGGGCCAAACCGACCACCCAAGAATGGAATCGTCGAGCGAAAACACTTGACAACCCCCTGGAAGCAGCTTTTCTTGCCACCAGACGTTTCTCCATCAATTAGAAATCTAATGCCGTCACTAAACATATTCCTTAAATTGTAGCCATTTTTTGAGTGTTTATTTTTTGGTGTCTAATCCGCATATAGATCACCACTGCTCTTTATTTTCTTGATTGTATATCTTCTAAATATCAACATATACACGTGTGTTTTAGTTTATGTAGATTTTTCAATGCCGAGAACCTCGATGAGAGAGTAAAAAAGGCGTAAAGTTCACAATGGTGTAGAACTAAAATGAGATATACCGGGCTAGGATTCGAGTTACAGGAACAAGGGCCAAACCAACCACCCAAGAATGGAATCATCGAGCGAAAACACTTGACAACCTCCTTGAAGCAGCTATTCTTTCCACCAGACCTTTCTCCATCAATTAGGAATCAGATGCCGTCACTAAACACATTTCTTAAATTGTAGCCATTTTTTGAGTGTTTATTTTTTGGTGTCTAATCCGCATATATATCACCATTGCTCTTGATTTTCTTGACTGTATATCTCTTAAATGTCAAATATACACGTGTGATTTAGTTTACGAAGATTTTTCAATGCTGAGAACCTCGATCAGAGAGTAAAAAAGGCGTAAGGTTCACAATGGTGTAAAACTCAAACGGGATATACCGGGCTAAGATTCGAGTTACAAGAACAAGGGCAAACCAACCACGCGAGAATGGAATCGTCAAGCGAAAACACTTGACAACCTCCGGGAAGCAGCTTTTCTTGCTACCAGACCTTTCTCCATCAATTAGAAATCTGATGCCGTCACTAAACACGTTCCTTAAATTGTAGCCATTTTTTGAGTGTTTATTTTTTGGTGTCTAATCCGCATATATATCACCATTGCTCTTGATTTTCTTGACTGTGTATCTCTTAAATGTCAACATATACACGTCTGATTTAGTTTACGAATATTTTCCAATGTCGAGAACCTCGATCATAGATTAAAAAAGGCGTAAGGTTCACAATGGTGTAAAACTAAAATGGGATATACCGGGCTAGGTTTGAGTTACAGGAACAATGGCCAAACCAACCACCCAAGAATGGAATCGTCGAGCGAAAACACTTGACAACCTCCTTGAAGCAGCTTTTCTTGCCACCAGACCTTACTCCATCAATTAGAAATCTGATGCCGTCACTAAACAAATTTCTTAAATTGTAGCCATTTTTTGAGTGTTTATACTTTCACGTCCTTGTAGAGCCTTGAAAATGGCTTAACGGAGGTTAAATACGTCAAATACGCAAGCTATTGTGTGCAGGGACTGAAATTGTAAAGTTCTGAAAGTTTCAGCCTTGTTCTCGCGTCACGCGACGGCCTAGGGGCCTTACTGTCGTAGCACGCGACCCCATGTTTTTTACAGCAAATCTGTTTTCAGCTGCTGCATGATTCTTGAGGGCCTTTTATCCAAATTTCTTTGTGTAGGCACCAAGTTAACACCTCTCCAAGCAATGCTAGCTGGCTATAACACTTGTATGGTCCAGATTTATTGCTTGGGGAATACATATCCACTTGTAATGATCTTGAATCACCTCCACAACTATAAATACCCCCCCCCTCTTTCACCTTGTTCATTGCTCATTTCCATCTTTGAACTCTAAGTGGAGGATTTCCATCATTGGGAGCCACCTACCTGAGTTCTCTTAGTCTAATCTTTCAGCCATAGAGCATTGTGAGTGTTCTTTCAAGGCTTAGTCTTTATTTTCAGCCATTTAGAGCTGAAAGTCAAACAGTTTGATCAACAGTTTGACTTTCGGTTTTGACCATCAATTGGTTAAATCAAAGTTCAATTGAACTTTGCAACGTGATTGTAATCACGATGGTTATAATCCTTAGCGATTATACCCACTGATTACCACGTTGACTAGGCGTAGTGACGAGTCAAAGTTTCAGTCAAAATGCGTATTTATGCGCATTTTGCGATGGAACCATTTTCGGGTATCAAAACCCTTTGTTTTGATACCAAATCAGTTTTCTAACTTAGTTAAACATGTTTTAACATGTTTAACTCATCACTACTAGCTTAGTGCTTGTTTAGGGTCGTAAGTCAAGTGGTCTAAACAACCGCTTAGACTTTCGAACCCGACCCGTTTGTTCGATCATTAGGATCCGACCAAACACATTAGGTGACCATAGTTGTATAGGGAATAACCTTTCGAGGTTATACCTTATGGTCACTTCATTTAGTTAGTTGTATGATAGGTAATTTATATGCCTTAGGAAAATGACCAAAATGCCCTTTTTGCGCATAATTTCATTTTAAGCATATGTAACCAATGTTTTGACATCTAAACTGATTATGCAACATAATTAAACATTTTAGGGCATATAATACTTATCATAGGGCTAGTTAGACCATCCGAATGAGTTTTCACGCAAATAACGCATTTAAGTAGTGTAAACTACCTTAACGGGTCATAACGGGTCAAAAGCACTTAGGATAGGTTTCAATTCAGAATGTAGGCTTTGTTAAATCATATCATATGAGATCCAACACTCATTAGGTTTACAATACCTCATTCTATCCGATTCCTCGATTTGTGTCCCAATACACTAACATAGTATTCGATACACTAGGAACCACTTCGCCATTTGAACTTTTGATCCTTTGAGCTTTGTTTATCTTTTGAACAAGACCTACACGCAATCCCAGGCAAGTACATAGTTCCCCTCTTTTACCGTTTTCAAATGTTTTGGGGTGATTCATATGTGTAACCAAATTGTTTTCCAATGTATGGCATATATGTGTTTACTAAGTGCTTTTATGTGTATTATTCCAATTATGCAAATACGATGTTTATCCAAATCCTTGAAGAACTATCTATCTTCATAGTTAGATTCTTATAGGATATTTGAAGTGCAGTCTTAGATCTTCCTATCTTCATAGTGAGATTTTTAAGAAGTACTTTACAGGACGACAATTATGGTTTATGTGTAGATTGTTGGTGATTTAGATAACGAAACTAGAGTAATACAATAAACACATGGTGGATACACCGCTGGTACTTCCTATATATAAGTGTGTTTATTGTATTACCCTTCGGGCGTTATCCCGAATCACCATTAGGATTTAGGATTGTTGTGATTCAATGATTCAGTGTAACAGAACCCAAGTCCTTATAGCATCTATCTATCTTCATAGATTGATTCTTGCAGGATGTTTAAAGTACTAAGATTGGAGTCCTTTTTTGGATTCATTGTGTGCATTAATGCGTGTTTACTAGTTGACAAGTTAACAATTTATGTGTTTATGTGGTAGTTGTGATTTATATAACGAAACGGGTATAATAAAATAAGAACATGGTGGATACGCCGCTGGTACTTCCTCTATATAAGTGTTCTTATTTTATTACTCTTGTAGCGTTATCCGAATCACTTTAGGATTTTGTGTACGATTGATTCAATGTTCGATTATCCAAATCCTTGTAGAATCTTACATATCTTTATATGTTAGATTCTTAGAAGGATGTCTAAAGTATTATTATAAATCATTGACTTGATTTATATAATACTCATACAAGTTTGATTGATTTCAAAACAGTTATTTTTAATCCTTGATTGGATTTCTAATAACACATTAACAAGTTTTACGATGATTTCAACGAGATTACAAAGTACAATTTCAATGGCATAAAAATTACTTAGTAATAATCATATTGCCATATACAAAACTATTTGCCACAAGTTTTCACAATCAAGATTATGTATTGCAATACTAAATTTTTTGCCATTCTTTGGCTTCAAGATTTCTTTTTCAATCGACAACTCTTGTAGTTGTCAAAGTATTGCAATATGAAACTTTTGCCATTTATTTGGCTAACAAAACCTATGTATTCGCCGGCATTTTATGCTGACTATTTTTCACATATGTTTCAGGTTTTCAATCATTCGAGCATGTAACGCATAGGACTGTATCCGGGCCTTAGACTTCCTAAATCAAAAGACAATTACATGTATTCTTGTTTGTAAAACAATGATAACAATATTGAAACAATTTAGTACCAGTAGTTGTGAGCAATTTGTAACGTGACTCCCTGATATTTCCGTCGCGTGTTGTTGTATTACGCGATTGGGGTGTTACAGATTGGTATCAGAGCACTGGTTATAGGGAATTAGGTTATTAGTATGCCTTTAACCTAGTCTATAACCTTCCTAGGGACCCAAACATGAGTAGACTTAGGACTTCTTTCCTAATCCTCATCCTTATTCATGCCACAACTACTCTATGATTTACAAATCATCTAACCTTAGATGATTTATCCTAAACCCTTAGTCTTTATGCCTTAAGGTATTCCTCAAAATGTTTTTCTCAAAACATTTTCATTGAAATATTTCTCAAAATGTTTTCTTAAATGTTTTCGTCAAAATATTTCACAACATGTTTATCTCAAACAATTTTTATCAAAAGATTTCTCAAATGTTTTTCTCAAACATTTTTCATCGAAATCTTGGGTTTTAATAATGTGAACACATGCAATCTGGAAGGGTGGATGCCTGTACCCCGATTTTTCTGTCTAAGGCTAGAGTGTTCGTACAAATCCGCATTATCGGACCAGTCACTCTTACCTGGGAACTCTTAGGGTGAGTGTCCACTTATAGGCTAAAGCATGTCTTCGTGAAACATTATAAAAACCTATCCACCTTGACCATGTCGAACGATTTCCAAACACTACAACCTTTGTGACACTATTCATCCATATTACCCTCGGTAATATGCTTGCTATTCACAACAGTAAAAACAAATTTCCCTTTCACAATACTACTTCATCATATTACCTTCGGTGATATGTTTGATTCGAGACAATTGAAATAAATTTCATTTCGTTTCACGACACTATGTGATCCTATTCCATTTTCAAAACACTACCTTTTATCTTTCAAAATCTTAAAATTTTTACCATTTGGATGAGAATTTCAAAATTTTAAACGCAATATTTCTTTATTTAAAAAAAATTAATTTAAAACATTTTATCCTAAAAACAATAAAATTTTTAAAAGGTAAAGAATTTATAACACAAACCATTAACTTGGATTGTATTCTCTCATCCAAAAATATTACAAAAGTTTATTTCTCAAAAACAATTCTTGTTTCAAAAACAAAATCCACAACGCTATATTATCCAAGTACAAGAACAAGATTTTTGAACAAGATTTTTACCAAGTCAAGATTTTTCACTACACAATAATGTTTCAAACTCATGACAATTTGATGATTCTCACTATAGCTATACCTTCAAGATGCCTCCTCACCGCAATGTCACTTGGAACGCTAAAATGGCAGTAAGGATTTCTCAGCATCTAGATACTTTACTCCCAGGCATTATGACCCAAGTCAACCAAATCCAAAACAATAACAACAACAATGTTATATCGCCGTGTAACTATAAACAATTCAACTTGGCTAAACTACTCAGGTTTAATGGGTCTGAAGGAGCAACTGCGCTCCTACAATGGTTTGAGAGTATAGAAAGCACATTCTGCCATGTTCAGTGTCCCAGTGAACGCAAGGTGGAGTTCACCTCGAGTGTCTTTCAAAGGAGAGCACTCACTTGGTGGAACGGTATCATGAGAGACCGAGGTGCCGATATAGCAATGGCACAAACGTGGGAAGAATTTAAAAATCTTATGAAGAAAGAATTCTACCCACGAAGTGAAATAAGGGCACTTGAAAACGAATTCTACTATCTAAATCAGGACAGTGGGGAGAACCGTGCTTACACTGACCGGTTTGAACAGCTAAGCCTACTTTGCCCCACTATGGTCACACCTTTGGATCGGGCCATTGAGAAATACATTGATGGCCTACCTTATCTTGTCCAAGACATTGTCGCTGGTAGTAAACATGCAACGAGTAGGGAGGCTAAGGAATTAACCGCTATCTTAACTGACTCCCAGGTTAGAAAAGGTTAACTATTTCGAAAAGGAGACAAGAAAGAAAACATTGAAACTACTAATGGAAATTCGAAAAGAACAAAGGCCGAATCTTCTAAAAATTCTAAGAAGTGCAAGACTTCAAAGAATTTTGCAATTCCTGCACCGGTTCCACTAAACTCAGTACCCTTTAAGGGATTTTATCATGCAAAGCAACCTCGGTGCAATCATTGCAACTATCATTATGCAACAAATTCTCCTTGCCGCCAATATACAATATGTGGTCTATTTGGACATCTAGTTGCGACCTGTCATGTCCAGAACCGAACAGCCCCTACTCAGACTCGCCCTCGAGCATGTTTCAATTGTGGTGATTTAAATCATTTCAAGCGAAACTGCCCTAAGCTTGCCAAAGCTAATGGACGAGTGATCAATGTCAATGAGGCTCAAGCTAATGATCAAGTACTTATGATCATTTGAACCTCTACATTCTCTATTTATTTTCGAAAACAATGTACATATTTCAACTATGTTTGTAATGACAATATAAATTTCAAGAAATTCTTCTTTATCCTTGTTATTCATTTTCCAATTACAAACTCTAATGTGATTACACTATGTGTGATTACAACTACATGCTGACTTTGAGGATTCCGTTCTTTAGGAACTAAATCTTGTAAATTAGCATACCATGTTTGCACTCCAGTGCATTCATGCGAACTTGGCAACACGATCAATACGAATACTATGAACAAGTTAATACTATTTTGTGATCATATCATTACATATATGATTTGTTTATCTAATATGTATAGTACATGATTATAAATACAATTTGTTTCGTATGTTGACTTAACGTACTTAGTACATTATTTTCAAATACATTTTGCTTAGTGTGTTAACTTAGCATACCTAGCGCATGATTTTAAAACATTTTCTCGATATGCTCACATTATGATGACAACGCATGTTTAGTATATGTTTCATTCTACCAGTGTGGTTAGTATGAAACATATATTAACATTTGTACTAGAATGAAATAACTGCTACTAAAATTGTTGTATGCAAAAAAGTGGTGCTATCATTGCTAGTATAAAACATGATTCGAATTGACAGATGTTGTGTTGTGACGATGTTTATTTGATTTAGACGATAGTTCGACCTTATTATTTGTTTACCCTCGCTTAACAAGAGGAGCTATGTGGACCATGCAACGAAACGAATAATTATGGGTGCACACTTAATTATGAGGTTCGACGCATGAGAATCATAGTAAGCCTTGTTAAGTATGGTGGCATAAAATCTAGAGTACGGGAGGAGTATGACGCGATAAGAACATGGTGGATACACCGATGGTACTTCCTATATATAAGTGTTCTTATTGTGTTATTCTTCAGAACGTTACTAAGATCACTTGGTGATTTTATGTTATCCTGGACCATTATGTGATTATGTGCTTATTTGTTAATTGCGTGATTATTTGCAATAGACGATAACGAGTACATTCATTAACTCAAATCGAGCCGACCGGGAGTATATTATGGTGTTAAAGGTGATGATCTTGATGCCATAGGTATGCTGACCCGTCTCCTATGCATGAGTTGCTCATGGTACAAGGGATGTACCTCGTGGGACGTTAGAAACCATGTACGTATAGACAAGGCTTGAATGTACACCCCTTTGTTTACTAGGAGTTACACTAAGAGCTTAGTATAACATAGTGCCATGCCAAACAATTTTTGTATACTGGTTTACACTTTTAAAGATTCACAAGTTCTAAAGGTTTGAATACCTTGAGATACTTTAAATATCCCAAATCACATTTTGAATCCCAAAAAAAAAAAATCTAACACCAAATGATGCTCCGCATCTTTAGGATCTAGCAATTTACTTATCCTTCAGATGTTTCAATTACACTCTACGGTCTCCTTCGAATAAATTTTGGGACGAAATTTACTAAAGTAGGGGAAATTGTAACCCTTGAGCAAAATTCAGGCTTTCAAAAACTTTTTCTTTGAAAGCAACTCGATAACCGATGCTTAAACGTAATCCTTTTAAACGCAACGTACACACCAGGACGAGGACACAAGCTACACATGCCCTAAATACCCTTTACATAACTTAGAAATAGGTTTCGAAGGGCTAGGGATGACAAAAACCTGTTTATACAAGTACAAGGACCATTTACGACAAACTACGAAAAAACCATGATTCGCTTAGCGAAGAACATTCCGGAACATGATCATAAGCTAAACATACCATAAATAACCTTAATATAGCTTAGAAATAAGCTTTGAAGGGATTCGGTATGCAAAAATGCGCATATTTAATCACAGGGACTAAAAGTGTCAAAAACTGCGTAAGTTTGCATTTACGCGCATATATTACATTCTGACCACATACGGACATCCATAAATTTTTGTAATCAATAAAATATTTTATTTTAGTGATAGGAATGCAAAAATAACATTCGTCGCGCAATTTGGATCGATTTCGCGTTTGTTACGATTTCCGTCGAAATTAACCGCGAAACATGACCGTAAAACCAAACGAACCGACATCTGTGATATTTCCGAACATATTTCAAGTCCCCTATATTTTGACGTCCTTGTAGAGCCTTGAAAATGGCTTAACGGGGGTTAAATACGTCAAATACGCAAGCTATTGTGTGCAGGGACTGAAATTGTAAAGTTCTGAAAGTTTCAGCCTTGTGCTCGCGTCGCGCGACCGCCTAGGGGCCTTACTATCGTGACACGTGACCCCATGTTTTTGACAACAAGTCTATTTTCAGCTGCTTCATGATTCTTGAGGGGCTTTTATGCAAATTTGTTTGTGTAGGCACCAAGTTAACACCTCTCCAAGCAATGCTAGCTGGCTATAACACTTGTATGGTCCAGATTTATTGCTTGGGGAATACATATCCACTTGTAATGATCTTGAATCACCTCCATAACTATGAATACCCTCCCCCCTCTTTCACCTTGTTCATTGCTCATTTCCATCTTTGAACTCTAAGTGGAGGATTTCCATCATTGGGAGCCACCTACCTGAGTTCTCTTAGTCTAATCTTTCAGCCATAGAGCATTGTGAGTGTTCTTTCATGGCTTAGTCTTTATTTTCATCCATTTAGAGCTGAAAGTCAAACAGTTTGACCAACAGTTTGACTTTCGGTTTTGACCATCAATTGGTCAAATCAAAGTTCAATTGAACTTTGCAACGTGATTGTAATCACGATGGTTATAATCCTTAGCGATTATACCTACTGATTACCACGTTGACTAGGCGTAGTGACGAGTTAAAGTTTCGATCAAAATGCGTATTTATGCGCATTTTGCGACGGAACCATTTTCGGGTATCAAAACCCTTTGTTTTGACACCAAATCAGTTTTCTAACTTAGTTAAACATGTTTTAACATGTTTAACTCGTTACTACTAGTTTAGTGCTTGTTTAGGGTCGTAAGTCAAGCGGTCTAAACAACCGCTTAGACTTTCGAACCCGACCGGTTTGGTCGATCATTAGGATCCGACCAAACAGATTAGGTGACCATAGTTGTGTAGGGAATAACTTTTCGAGGTTATACCTTATGGTCACTTCATTTAGTTAGTTGTATGATAGGTAATTTATATGCCTTAGGAAAATGACCAAAATGCCCTTTTTACACATAATTTCATTTTAAGCATATGTAACCAATGTTTTGACATCTATACTGATTATGCAACATAATTAAACATGTTAGGGCATATAATACTTATCATAGGGCTAGTTAGACCATCCGAATGCGTTTTCACGCAAATGACGCGTTAAACTACCTTAACGGGTCATAACGGGTCAAAAGCACATAGGATAGGTTTCAATTCAGAATGTATGATTTGTTAAACCATATCATATGAGATCCAACACTCATTAGGTTTACGATACCTCATTCTATCTGATTCCTCGATTTGTGTCCCGATACACTAACATAGTATTCGATACACTAAGAACCACTTCGCCATTTGAACTTTTGATCCTTTGAGCTTTGTGTAGGATCGTGTACGGACCTGAAATGAGTCGATCAGAGGCTTTCTACTCAAAATGAAAGGCGGAAACATACATAATGAGTTGAATTCAGCTAGATATCACTTAAACTGTCTTTTATATTGATCTGGTAACAATTACACGTCTGTAGACACTTCGACAGAGCTTCTCCGTCGGGAAACAAACATACACCACTCCTTCAAACGGAATCAGAACATAACTATATATAGGGCAGGTGATTCCACTTGAACATGTCTCAAGCGGAATTACATTGAAGCGGAATTAGGTTCAAGCAAAATTAACCTAGTGATTTCGCTTGAAACCATGTGTCACTTTCAAGCGGAATTACACTAAGTGATTTCGCTTGAACTTGCCCTTTGACCTAATTTCTCATTTTCCGAGCCCTGATTAATTAATACAATGAAAGACTCGATACAAGACGAAGTCGACAGACGCATGCACCAACAGACTCCCCCTCGAATGTTGACGAGTCTTAAGTGTCGAGTCTTCAACGTCTTCAGTCTTTATCAGTCTGATCGTGTAAGCATCCTCAAACTATATCTCTTTCTCTACTTCAGCATCAACAAATTCCTCTCGAACACATTCATCTTCCCTCGGATGTCTTCAGACTCCCCCTTTCGATTTGCTGGGATCGCAGCCTGGCTTGTAAAAATCACAGAGTCTTCAGGTATCGGAACCTGGCTATCTATCACAGAAACCTGCACATTCTCTACCCAAATGTAAATTTCACAAATTTAACAATTTACAAAATTTATCTATCCAAACTTCCCTTCAAAATAAACCAGAACGATTTTTCCAAGATAATTTCTGATGAACCACTTGTGAACACAAACACAACATTTTTCATTTAAACATTTAAACACACACTCCCCCTCACCACATGCTCATCATGTTTAGCACTTGAAATTTTGAAAATCAGCTTTCCAACATCAGTTGTCGAAAATCTTTTTGTATTTTTCAAAAGTTAATGCTAAAACACACTAAAATCTTTTTGGATTTTTTAATGAAATGAAATGCAATAAAGAAATATTTACAAACAATATTTTTGTAAGTTTGTGTAAGAGGATCATATCAGTTTATGACAAGTCACAAGTACCGTTGAGCTTAATTACACATTAAGAATTAAACAATTCACTTAGATTGCCGATATACTGATCCACTTAAATTTTCACACAAATTTCAACTGATTCAGGATATGAATTAGGTGTATTAAGAACTTATACTCATTCATGTGTCCCACCTCTTGAATATACTCCCGTATCCAGATCCCAATATTCAGTCTTACAAGTGAGTATACCACAGATGATATCTGTAAGGGGTTAAATGCAAAGAACCGTGAGAGCTCAGGTCAGAACTTCCGTTCAGCAGAGAGATGACGGCTTCGACTTTTGGTGTGTCCCCTTTAGAGGATCTTTTGTTTCAACAGCACATGATTAGCATTTTTCAATGTTTCATCATTTTTTATACTGAGGGTGAGCTATATTTCAAGCAAGCTTAAAGTATTCTCCGGGGACTAGGCCATTGCTTCCGCAAAATCAGAAGTCCCGGGATAATACCCCAGTTATCACTGAGCATAAAGACCTAGTATCTCAGAAAGAGGGACCTTTCAAACGAAATTTCAGGGGTTACCTATATATCCAAGTAGTGTTCCCCACGAAATAAGCAAGTTTGAATTTAAGTTTATATCCCGAAAAAACTTACTAAACGTGTAAAAACCTATTGGCATATCATCAGTGAGACCGTTTAACGCTATTTAAACATTACATTTCTTTAGCATACTGTAACTGCCTACTGATGTACTATCATTTCCTCTTTTTCATAACAAACTCATTTTTGTATTTTATCATGTTTTTGCCTTTTTCAAATTTCTAATGTTTTTGGATTTTCTGAAAAAAATTCTTACTCCCCCTAAAATGCAAACACATTTAATAAATTTGAAAACAAACTGTACAAGAACAATGACAACTGATATCGAATTGCTTCAAATCGCCATCCTCTTGGCATAAACAATCAGAACTCCCCCTTTCAACAAACTATTTTCCCATTGTGATTTCAAAACACTCAAGTTTGTTTTAATCAAAATGGTTTTTCCGGAAAATAAGTTTAGTTGATTTTATCACATGTAGGATAGGGGTTCATCATCACATTGTCCAACCACTTGTAGAAAATGAAGTACAACTTAATGTCCCTGATTTACCACTTGTAAGTATACAACAAACAAATATGATATCAAAGAATGATGCCGATTCCTGCTCCACTCTTACCAACCTGGGAGCTCCGGCAAGTCACACTTCTTACATATTAAACATAGACATCCAAGCCTCAGCAAGCTTGGATGTTAGCTTATCAAGTTCACTTTCAGTCAGGGTGTTGTTGCCTTCTTTGTTTCATAGAATTCTTTTACCCCTTTCACCTTACCCTCAACCATTTTTCCAAAAATCTTTTTCACATTTGCATTAAAAGCTTTATCAACATCAAATTCTTTCTTCTCATAATAGAACTGATTCGAGATCTCAACTTTTCCAACTTTTGATTTAAAATTTTCAGCTTTCAATGGTGGAAAATGAACATCATCCATTGGAGGTACTGAGTTTTCATCTTTAACCTCAACCTGTGGCTCATCTGACTTTGTGGAATCAGATTCATCGCCAGATTTCACATCATGAACCTTCTTAACAACCCACACTTGGTTGTCATTCTTGGATCTCTTTTTATAAAAATGTTTCTTTGAAAACTCACCAACTTCATATGTTGAATTTGTGAAAATCTTAAATTTTTCAGTTGGTGTTTCATTTTTCTCAACAACTTTTTCTTTAAGTTTTTCAGAAACTCCCTGTTTATCCTTTGAAGTCAATGGACAATTCCATGCAACGTGACCAGCTTCATTGCATCTGTAACATGTTCTTGTCTCTTTTCTTTGATTAGCTCCATTATTCACATTCTCTTGCTTTTTGGCAAGGAATTCTTTGTTTGATTGCTTCCAGAATGAGCTTTTTGATTCCTCTTCACAGCTTGTCCCTGAAACAAATGTAATTTTTGATTTAAAATCTCGAACATATTTTTCATTTTTATAATTTTCTGGTGGAATAAATCCAAGACCTTTCTTTTTGAAATGACCGTTATGGTTTGATTTCTTTTGAAAATCAGAACCAGAACCGTAACCTTTTTTCTTGTTTAAACGTTGTTGAACTCTAGAAGTGTACTTTTTAGGTTTTGTTTTTCAGAAACTCCCTGTTTATCCTTTGAAGTCAATGGACAATTCCATGCAACGTGACCAGCTTCATTGCATCTGTAACATGTTCTTGTCTCTTTTCTTTGATTAGCTCCATTCTTCACATTCTGTTGCTTTTTGGCAAGGAATTCTTTGTTAGATTGCTTCCAGAATGAGCTTTTTGATTCCTCTTCACAGCTTGTCCCTGAAACAAATGTAATTTTTTATTTAAAATCTCGAACATATTTTTCATTTTTATAATTTTCTGGTGGAATAAATCCAAGACCTTTCTTTTTGAAATTACCGTTATGGTTTGATTTCTTTTGAAAATCAGAACCAGAACCGTAACCTTTTTTCTTGTTTAAACGTTGTTGAACTCTAGAAGTGTACTTTTTAGGTTTTTCAGTAAGATTTACATCTTTTATTTCAGAAATATTGATTTCTGTTAATTTGAAAACCTTTTTGATCTTTTCAAAATTAACACTTCTTATTGGAAATTCCTCATCAGAATATAATTTGTCTGAATCAATCAATGTATATGCCACTTTGATTGTTTCGTCATTCAAATTAGATTTTGATAACAGGATTTCTTTATTGTAAACACGTTTAACCAACGACTTTGAATTGTTGACCAATGAACTCGAACTTTTGACGGACGAACTTGAACACCCAAACTCGGACTTTAACTCAGACTTTAACTCCGACTCCTCATCTATATCCAACACCTGATCGACCACCTTTTTTATTAACTCAGACTCATGATCAGTGTCAGATGTCGTAAAAACAACGTCAATGTTTTCTGGTAATTCATCGGTTATATCGGACTGTAACTTTATATTTACTGCTTTTTCGACTTGCTCCTCATTCGGTTTTCTAGGAGAATACCCTTCCCAAATCGGAGGCGGACACTTTTTATAACTAACACTCTGTTTCTTACCAGTATCCTTCTTCTTAGTCTTCTCATCTTGAAAAGCTTCCATACCTGCAACATTTGGATAAATTCGATCAATCAGATAGTCAGAACTAGAATAGCTTTGTAATAACCGTCTGATTCTTTCATTTTCTATCTTTTCATTTTCCAACTCCCGCTGTAACTTTGCACATTCTTCAATGTAATGATTAATTGCCTTCTGCTTTGTCATCATCACAGCATTCATCATAGTCAACGCATCTTCTCTTTCTGAATTAGTCTTTTGTAAACCAGTTACTGTTCTGTTCAAAACATCATAAGATTCTTTCACATAGTTGAGATTGAACAATAATTGTTCTTTCATCTTTTCTTGTTCAATCAGCTTCTCATCTTTTGCTGCACATTCCTTGCAGGATTCTAAACACTTTAAGCAAGGCTTGATGACTTCCACAATCTTGTCAACTTCGATGACCTTCTCAACCTCAATCACTTTTTCAGCTTTATTCACTTTCTCAGCTTCAACTTCTTCATTTTGAACAGTCTCTTCCTTTTTATCAACACTTTCACATTTCATTTTCTTTTGTTCTTTTGCTGCTCGTCTCTCCTTCAGCTTCTCCAAGCGATCTGCAAAATAAAATTGAAAACTTTCAGGAGATAGATGAGTTTTTGCAACATTAATATGTCTTTCTTCCTCATCATCACCACTGTCATCAGTTGGTGATTGATCAAAATCTATTGTCTTCTCAGAATTATCATCTAAAGAACCAGAATCAGATGATGTTTGATCAAAAACAGTTGCTTCTTCTGAACTTTCATCGGATGAAACAGATTCGTCTTCTTGATTCTTCTTATGAACACCAATCGCTTTCATCCATTTTGTAAACAAATCAGGTTCTTGAACTATCTTTGCAATGAAAGCTTTAAACTCCCCATTCTCATCCACAAACTTATCCCAACTAAATCCTGGAGCCATTTTCTCATCATCTTGGTTTATTAAACATGCTTAACTATCAGCTGAAATATATTTGTCCCAAATGAAATCTATTGAAGATTTTTGATCATCTTGATTAATGATACCATAATACATACGCTTTCTTGTTTGCATCTTCGATCATTTTCCCATGAGCAGTTTGTGAATCCTTTTGTTGATATGGTTGATGAGCAACTTGTTGATATATGGCTTTCCGATAGTAATAATCTTTTCCAAATGGATTCTTTGCTCCACTCACTTCCTGATTTTTGCATTCTCTTTTGAAATGACCTTTCTCCCTGCATCGAAAACAAGTAACTTTAGATTTATCAAAACCCAAAGTAGAAACATGTGCATCCAAGAAATCATTTCTTCCTGTTATCATTTTGAACTTTTCAGCTCTTCTCAAGACACTAGCTAGACACCATTTGATGTCCATGAGCTCCATTTCTTCAGCGTCTATCTGATCGTAATCTTCTTTTATTAGCATAGGATTTCCGATCCTTCCTGCAACCAAACCTTCATAGGATTGTAGCACAGTTGCAAGTAACGCCATGTGATCTTTTGCAATTTCTTCAGAAAACATGTGACCATCTGGAAGATTCAATGCAATGTTGCACTGTATCACACAACTATTTCCACTTTTTGAACTTTGAGAATGAAAACTTGAAGTTGAACTCTTAGGATTAACACTCGGATAAGAAGAAAAACCACTGTTGTTGTTTTGACTTTGATCAACATTTTCTGTTGAGTTTCCAGCACTAAAAGCAGTTTGAATCTTCGGACTCATTTCAACCTCTTGAACATTGCCTTTATAATACATTTTCACATCTTGTTGACCACTTGGATTACTCATCCTCGCAATCTTTTGTTGTTCAAGATCTTGACCCTCAATCTTCTCGATGAACTGAGAAATCGTCAAACCATCATATACTCCAGTGTTCTTTAAGATCATCAGAAATGTACCCCATTCTTTTTGAGGTAAAGCATCAGCTAATTTGTCGACCCATTCCTCTCGTTCTTTGGTTATGCTTAACAACGACATAGAACGAACTAAGTGGCAATACCTTTCAATCAATTTCTTTGTGTCTTCCCCTGGCAGACTTGTGAATAGATCAAATTCTTTCTTAAGCAATGACTTTTTACTTTTGATCATCTTATCACTTCCCTCAAACTTGATTTTAAGAGCATCCCAAATTGATTTTGAAGTTTTGTCATGTTGAAGCAATACAAAGATATCTTCTTTAATAGCTTGCTGAAGTAGACTAATCATCATCTTTTTAGCTCTGTACATGTCTCGTTCTTTATCAGTGAATTCAGAGATTTCTTTCTCAACTTGCAGATCAGTACGTGGTAGTACATATTTCTTCAAAATACACTCCCAAGATCTCAAATGATTTGCTTGAACCCAGTTCTCAAATCGATCTTTCCAACCGTAATACTCCTCAATGCTCATTAGCTTCAGAGGTTTTTGTGTAGTTCCAATTTCATTTTCCAAGTTCATGTTTTGAGCAATAGTAGCCGGAGTAGTCGGGGATGTTGCAAATGCGTTGTAAAATTCTTCACTCATGATTCGGTAAACATGTTCACAAAACAGGTACTTTCAAGCGAGATAACAACTCAAGCGAGATTAACTTCCAAGCGAAATTACCTGCATACAACTTTAAACGGAATTAAAGATTTCAAGCAAAATTAGACTCTTTAAACGGAATAGGTGATTCCGTTTGAAATTTCACGCGGAATACCACACCGAAGCGGAATCACTGATTTCGCTTGAAATGTTTCAAGCGGAATAAAACTTTTCAAGCGAAACTAGTTATTTCGTTTGAAATGGCCTTAACTTTTCAAGTGGAATTAAACAATTCGTTCAAGCGGAATTAGAACTTTTGTCCATTTTTGTCACTTTTAAGCTGAATTTTGGTCTAATTCTCTCAAGGCTTTGTTAAAACAGGATTACGCTTAAGATGTGAAAAATTCAGGCCATTTTAACCATTAAAACTTGTTTAATTGAGAAAAGAAGGTGTAGAAGTAAGAAAACAAGATGAAATCAGGCTGAAATATGTAGAACTCCTCCTCCTGAGCTCTGATACCACTTGTAGGATCGTGTACGGACCCGAAATGAGTCGATCAGAGGCGTTCTACTCAAAATGAAAGGCGGAAACATACATAATGAGTTGAATTCAGCTAGATATCACTTAAACTGTCTTTTACATTGATCTGGTAACAATTACACGTCTGTAGACACTTCGACAGAGCTTCGCCTTCGGAAAACAAACATACACCACTCCTTCAAACGGAATCAGAACACAACTATATATAGGGCAGGTGATTCCGCTTGAACATGTCTCAAGCGGAATTACATTGAAGCGGAATTAGGTTCAAGCGAAATTAACCTAGTGATTTTGCTTGAAACCATGTGTCACTTTCAAGCGGAATTACACTAAGTGATTTCGCTTGAACTTGCCCTTTGACCTAATTTCTCGTTTTCCGAGCCCTGATTAATCTAATACAATGAAAGACTCGATACAAGACGAAGTCGACAGACGCATGCACCAACACTTTGTTTATCTTTTGAACAAGACCTACACGCAATCCCAAGCGAGTACATAGTTCCCCTCTTTTACCGTTTTCAAATGTTTTGGGGTGATTCATATATGTAACCAATTTGTTTTCCAATGTATGGCATATATGTGTTTACTAAGTGCTTTTATGTGTATTATTCCAATTATTCAAATACGATGTTTATCCAAATCCTTAAAGAACTTTCTATCTTCATAGTTAGATTCTTATATGATATTTGAAGTGCAGTCTTAGATCTTCCTATCTTCATAGTGAGATTTTTAAGAAGTACTTTACAGGACGACGGTTATGGTTTATGTGTTGATTTTTGGTGATTTAGATAACGAAACTAGAGTAATACAATAAACACATGGTGGATACGCCGCTGGTACTTCCTATATATAAGTGTGTTTATTGTATTACCCTCCGTGGCGTTATCCCGAATCACCATTAGGATTTAGGATTGTTGTGATTCAATGTAACAGAACCCAAGTCCTTATAGCATCTATCTATCTTCATAGATTGATTCTTGCAGGATGTTTAAAGTACTAAGATTGGAGTCCTTCTTTGGATTCATTGTGTGCTTTAATACGTGTTTACTAGTTGTTGACAAGTTAACGATTTATGTGTTTATGTGGTAGTTGTGATTTAGATAACGAAACGGGTATAATAAAATAAGAACATGGTGGATACGCCGCTGGTACTTCCTATATATAAGTGTTCTTATTTGATTACTCTTGTAGCGTTATCCGAATCACTTCAGGATTTTGTGTACGATTGATTCAATGTTCGATTATCCAAATCCTTGTAGACTCTTACATATCTTTATATGTTAGATTCATAGAAGGATGTCTAAAGTATTATTATAAATCATTGACTTGATTTATATAATACTCACACAAGTTTTGATTGATTTCAAAACAATTATTATTAATCCTTGATTGGATTTCTAATAACACATTAACAAGTTTTACGATGATTTCAACGAGATTACAAAGTACAATTTCAATGGCATACAAATTACTTAGTAATAATCATATTGCCATATACAAAATTACTTGCCACATGTTTTCACAATCAAGATTATGTATTGCAATACTAAACTTTTGCCATTCTTTGGCTTCAAGATTTCTTTTTCAATCGACAACTCTTGCAGTTGTCAAAGTATAGCAATATCAAACTTTTGCCATTTATTTGGCTAACAAAACCTATGTATTCGCTGGCATTTTATGCTGACTATTTTTCACATATGTTTCAGGTTTTCAATTATTCGAGCATGCAACGCATAGGACTGTATCCGGGCCTTAGGCTTCCTAAATCAAAAGACAATTACATGTATTCTTGTTTGTAAAACAACGATAACAATATTGAAAAATTTTACTACCAGTAGTTGTGAGCAATTTGTAACGTGACTCCCCGATATTTCCGCCGTGTGTTGTTGTATTACGCGATTGTGGTGTTACAAACTAAAATGGGATATACTAGGGTAGGATTCGAGTTACAGGAACAAGGGCCAAACTAACCACCCAAGAATGGAATCGTCGAGCGAAAACACTTGACAACCTCCTAGAACAGCTTTTCTTACCACCAAACCTTTCCCCATCAATTAGGAATCTGATGCCGTCACTAAACACATTCCTTAAATTGTAGCCATTTTTTGAGTGTTTATTTTTGGTGTCTAATCCGCATATATATCACCATTGCTCTTGATTTTCTTGACTGTATATCTCTTAAATGTTAACATATACACGTCTGATTTAGTTTACCAAGATTTTTCAATGCCGATAACCTCTATCATAGAGTAAAAAAGGCGTAAGGTTCACAATGGTGTAAAACTAAAATGGGATATACCGGGGTTGGATTCAAGTTACAGGAACAATGGCCAAACCAACCACCTAAGAATGGAATCATCGAGCGAGAACACTTGACAACCTCGTGGAAGCAGCTTTTCTTACCACCAGACCTTTCTCCATCAGTTAGGAATCTGATTCCGTCACTAAACACATTCCTTAAATTGTAGCCATTTTTTGAGTGTTTATTTTTTGGTGTCTAATCATATACATCACCATTGCTCCTGATTTTCTTGACTGTATATCTCTTAAATGTCAACATATACACGTGTGATTTAGTTTACGAAGATTTTTTAATGTCGAAATCTCGATCAGAGAGTAAAAAGGAGTGAGGTTCACAATGGTGTAAAACTAAAATGGGATATACCGGGCTAGGATTTGAGTTACAGGAACAAGGGCCAAACCAACCACCCAGGAATGGAATCGTCGAGCGAAAACACTTGACAACCTCCTGGAAGCAGCTTTTTTTGCCACCAGACCTTTCTCCATCAATTAGAAATCTAATGCCGTCACTAAACGCATTCCTTAAATTATAGCCATTTTTTGTGTGTTTATTTTTTGGTGTCTAATCCGCATATATATCACCATTGCTCTTGATTTCTTGACTATATATCTCTTAAATGTCAAATATACACGTCTGATTTAGTTTACGAAGATTATTCAAAGCCGAGAACCTCGATCAAAGAGTAAAAAGGCGTATGGTTGACAATGGTGTAAAACTCAAACGGGATATACCAGGTTAGGATTCGAGTTACAGGAACTAGGGCCAAACCAACCACCTAAGAATGGAATCGTCGAGCGAAAACACTTGACAACCTCCTGGAAGCAGCTTTTCTTGCCGCCGGACATTTCTCCATCAATTAGAAATCTGATGCCGTCACTAAACATGTTCCTTAAATTGTAGCCATTTTTTGAGTGTTTATTTTTTTGTGTCTAATCCGCATATATATCACCATTGCTCTTGATTTTCTTGACTGTGTATCTCTTAAATGTCAACATATACACATCTGATTTAGTTTATGAAGATTTTCCAATGTCGAGAACCTCGATCATAGAGTAAAAAAGGCGTTAGTTTAATAATGGTGTAAAACTAAAATGGGATATACCGGGCTAGGATTTGAAACCGAACACATATTTCCGAATCATGATTACGATGTCCAACCACACAACTATTAGCATAAACCCTAGTTTTCGTATCAAATCATAACATCAAGATAATAATAATCCAAATCATGGCAACTAACAAAGATGTAACACTAACCGTGATGTTCGAATGAGTTGGTTGGATCGAGGGGGAGGGCTTCGAGTGGGGCTGCCATCGGGTTTCCAAGAGAAGAGAGAGAGCTTAGGGTTTTGTGTGTTTACTTGTGTTGCAAATTATGAGAAACAAAACCCCACTAATGGGTATGTGTGTGCGCATAAGAGGAGGAGGGGAGTGGGCCGAACCCTAACTTGGGCTGCCCTTTGATCTCGAGTATAGCATTTTGGCCGAGAGGGTGTGTGGTTATGGGCAAGGTATGCGGCCCATAAGCTTGTGCGATCGGACTCATCTTGTGCGATCACATTTGTTATACATACTTACTTATAACACAATACAATCTCATAACACATAACATAATCAAAATGTAACATTCTATTGCAAACAATCTCATTAGTTAATCACATAACGTTCAAGCATGTTACATCAAACACAAAGAAAGGTTCTAAAAATACGAGTTTTCACATCATCCCCAAGTTGAAAGAAATTTCGTCCCGAAATTTAGTACGTAGTCACCGAGGAAGCTAGTTAGGTTGTGTGGTTTCCTGGTTTTCCTGGGGTGTCACATCATCCCCCCGTTGGTTTGGAATTTCGTCCCGAAATTCCGCAGTAGCTTCAACCTCAGTAGTGGTCTCACTTTTCTCGAACAACTTGGGATACTTGTGTTTCATTTGGTCTTCTCATTCCCAGGTAAACTCTAGGCCACGACGGGAGTTCCAATGGACTCGAACAATGGGTATCCTGGTACGTTTGAGAATCTTAACTTCTCGGTTCGTAAATTCCACCGGTTCCTCGACGAATCGCAACTGGTCATCGATAGTGAGTTCATTGAAAGAAACTATAAGGGTCTCATCTGATAGACACTTCTTCAGATTCGACACATGGAATACGTTGTGAACACCACTGAGCTCTTCGGGCAGATTCAGTCTGTACGCCACTTTGCCGATTTTCTCAGTGATTTCAAAAGGTCCGACATAACGTGGATCAAGCTTTCCCCATTTACCAAAGCGAACCACACCTTTCCAATATGAGACTTTAAGTAGCACTCGATCCCCAACCTGGAACTCGAGCGGTTTCCTGCGCTTATCAGCGTAGCTTTTCTAACGGTCACGAGCTGCCGCCATTCGTAGTTGTATTTGGGCAATATTTTCTGTTGTGTCGACGACGTATTCTGGGCCAGTGATTTGGTTGTCGCCAACTTCTGCCCAGCATAAGGGTGATCGGCATTTCTGTCTATACAGAGCCTTGAATGGAGCAGCCTGGATGCTAGTGTGGTAGCAGTTGTTATACGAAAACTCCGCCAAAGGTAGGTGCCTTTCCCAGCCGTTACCAAAGTCGTTTACACATGCTCGAAGCATGTCTTCAAGAGTCTGGATGGTGTGTTCAGTCTACCCATCCATCTGTGGGTGATACGCTGTGCTCATGTCTAGACGTGAGACAAAGGATTTGTGCATCGCCTGCCACAAATCAGATGTAAAACGTGGGTCACGGTCAGAAATGATGGAAGTTGGCACCCCGTGCCTCGCTTCCACTTCCTTCAGGTAGATGTCTGCTAGGGTAGAGAACTTATCCGTTTCCTTGATTGCCAGGAAGTGTGCAGACTTCGTCAATCGATCCACTATCACCCAAATGGTATCGTAACAAAATCCATGGAAATTTACTCCCATTTCCATGTCGGTATCTCTGGTTGTTGGAGTAGGCCGGATGGCTTCTGTATTCAACCTTGACCCTAGCACAGGTCAAACATTTACTAACATAGGTCGCTATGTTAGCCTTCATGTGGGGCCACCAGTACAAAGTTTTGAGGTCTTGGTACATCTTTGTCCGAACCAGGATGCACCGAGTAACGAGATTTGTGTGCTTCGTCCAACACAAGCTCTCGTAAGATTCCATAGGATGGAACCCAGACACGTTCCATGAAATAGTATGAGCCGTCTTCCTTGCGTATGAGTTGCCTTTCCATGCCCCGCAGGGACTCAGCTTTGAGGTTCTCTTCCTTTAGTGCTTCAACCTGAACGTTGTGAATCTGGGTAGGAAGACTGGAGTGAATGGTAAGCTGTAACGCACGTACACGCTTAGGTTTGGTTTCCTTATGACTGAGGGCATCAGCCACAGCGTTGGCTTTGCCTGGATGGTACTTGATCGCGCATTCATAGTCGTTAAGAAGTTCGACCCATCTACGCTGTCGCATGTTCAACTCCTTCTGATCGAAGATATGCTGGAGACTCTTGTGATCGGTGAAATGGTGCACTTGGTACCGTACAAGTAATGTCTCCATATCTTAAGTGCAAACACCACCGCTCCCAACTCCAAGTCATGAGTAGTGTAGTTCTTTTCATGAACCTTAAGTTGGTGTGATGCGTAAGCAATGACTTTCTCACGTTGCATCAACACACAACCAAGTCCTTGGATTGACGCCTCACAATAATCCACAAAATTGTCTGTGCCTTCAGGTAATGAGAGAATAGGTGTGCTACAAAGCTTCGACTTCAGCTGCTGAAATGCGGATTCCTGAGCATCACCCCAGTGGTAGGTGACACCCTTCTGAGTTAGAATAGTAAGAGGTTGCGCAATATTTGAGAAATCCTTGATAAACCTTCGGTAGTAACCTGCCAATCCCAAGAATTGACGGATTTCAGTTGGAGTTCGAGGTGCAGGCCAATTCTTGATCGAGTCAACCTTGGATGGATCAATGTGAATCCCATCCTCATTAACCACGTGGCCAAGGAAATGGACTTCACGAAGCCAGAAGTCACATTTCGAAAGCTTAGCATAAAGCTGTTCTGCTCGCAGAAGTTCCAGAATGAGTCGCATATGACGCTCGTGTTCCTCCTGACTCTTGGAATAGATCAGGATGTTGTCGATGAAAACGATAATGAACTTATCCAAGTATGGTTTGCAAACTTGGTTCATGAGATCCATAAAAACCGCAGGTGCATTTGTCAACCCGAAAGGCATAACCAGGAACTCGTAGTGTCCGTAACGAGTCCTGAATGCTGTCTTGGAGATTTCCTCGTCCCGGACTCTCAGCTGATGATAGCCCGATCTCATATCAATCTTAGAGTGGAAGCTCGACCCTCGCAACTGGTCGAACATGTCATCAATACGCGGAAGGGGATAGCGATTCTTCACGGTCACCTTGTTGAGTTCGCGATAGTCTATACACATTCGAAAGGTACCATCTTTCTTCTTCACAAACAAAACTGGAGCTCCCCAGGGCGAAGAGCTAGGACGAATGAAACCCTTGTCCAAAAGCTCTTGAAGTTGTGTGGACAGTTCTTCTAATTCTGATGGGGCTAAACGATAAGGTTCATGAGCTATAGGTGCTGCTCTAGGAGCTAACTCGATTTGAAACTCGACTTGACGATAGGGTGGAAGACAAGGTAATTTCTCAGGGAAGTCGCGGACGATCGGAATGTCTTCTATCTTCTTCTCTTTCGTTGAGGTGTCAGTAGCGAGGGCTAGAATAGCAGTATGGCCCTTTCGCAAACACTTCTGGGCCTTAAGGAAAGAGATGATGCCCACAACAGCACCACTCTTATCACCACGAATAACGAGGGGTTCCTTGCCAAAACGATGGATGCGGACGACTTTCTCCTTGCAGAGTATCTTCGCTCGATGTTGAGATAACCAATCCATCACAACGACAACGTCGAAGCTACCAAGAACGATGGGGATAAGGTCGACAGAGAAGGTGTGACCAGCGAGTGCGAGACTACAACCCTTAACTATGTGTGTGGCCTCAAGACTTTTACCGTTCGCTAGTTCTACAACATGCTTAGAATCCAGATGGATTGGGGTACGCTTAAGCATCTGGCTAGCCCTTAAGGACACGTAACTAGTATCGGCTCCTGAATCGAATAAAACAGAAACAAAGAAATCATGTAGTAGGAACTTACCCGTCACAACGTTGGGATCGTTCCTCGCATCACCCTGACCAATCACAAATGCACGTCCCCTGGCACCATTGTCATCATTGTTATCCCTGTTGTTGTTCCCATTCCCCTGATTGTTGTTGTTGTTCTAATTCTGGTTTAGCTGGGGACAGTCTCTTTTGAAGTGACCCTCAGCACCACACTGGAAACCTCCTTTGTTATTACCCTTATGTTGCTGCTGCTGCTGGTTCTGTGGAGTCTGCTGCTGCTATCGCCTCTGATTCGCAGGATAAAGACTCCTGCAATCTTTTGCTGCGTGGCCTGGTTTGTTGCATCTCTGACAGTTGTTCTTGCTACATGGCCCGCTGTGGTGCATATTACATCGATTGCACTTAGGGTGGTTTCCCTTGTACCCACCCTGACCTTGATTACCAGAAGGCTGTTGACTAGGGCTCTTGTAGTCATCAGTCCTTCACTGCTGAGACTGAGACTGAACAGAACTTGAACCCTTGCTTGAATTTCCATCCCATTTGATTTTGTTGTCGCTTGGAGCATCAGAAGTAGTGGTAGCACTAATACGCTTTGGCAGCTTGTTCTGCTCAACTGCCTGATTAGTGAGACGTTGGGATAGTCGTATAACCCGCTAAATTGTAGGGAGGTTAGCTGAAGTTACCATGCTCTGAATCTCTGGCACTAAACCTTTGATGTAAAGCTCGATACGTTTGTAGGGAGGATCCACCATGTTGGGACACAAAGCAGCTAACTCATTCGATCTCTTAGTATACGCTTCGATCTCAGACCCCGTCATCTTCAAATTGTAAAACTCCACCTCTAGCTTGTGAATGTCATCACGAGACAATACTCTTCTTTGATCAGATCTTTAAATTCGTTCCATGGGGTGGCATTGGCAGCTGCCAACCCTAGCATTTACACCTGTGCGTTCCACCAAGTTAACGCACCGCCTTCAAGTGTTCCCGTAGCAAACTTTACCCTATTGGCAACAGGGCATTCACACATCTCGAAGACGGATTCGATCTTCTCGAACCAGTGGAGAAGACCTAGGCTCCTTCTGTGCCGTTGAAGGTACTTGGTCGACAATCCATGAAGGTCTTGAACGTACACACTCGAGGCTGAGCATTTTGACCTGTCGCGCGAGAAAGAAAGGGCAATATGCTACTACGTTAACTAAGCATACCATGATCAATGCACTATGTAAACTAACAGGCATGCAATACAAACATAAACCATACTACCTATAGTATTGAGTCTTGCACGTGGAGCGAAGCGTCGTTGTTGATCGTTGAGCACTGAACAGGTTATAGTCTTGTTTTATCAAAAAGCCTTTTCTCTTTTTAAAACCAAGTTCACTATAACCAATGGCTCTGATACCAATCTGTCACACCCCCAAAATCCACAAGCGGAGTATCACCGCAGGGAGCGTGACTGACCAGTATCCAGCCACCAATCATATTGAACAATATAATAAACTAAATAAAAGTCCAAACCAAACAATATAATTGGTGTCAAAACAATTCAACAAAGTTTAAGTTATCAGCGGAAGCATAAAGTTCAAAACCCAAAACATAAGTTTAAAAGTTCATAAGTTTATCATGAACACTCAATGGTCTATGCTCCACAACGACACCTCCCATGCAAGCTCCTGCTAAGTACCTAACGACCTGCAAGGCATGTAACAACGAATCAACAACAATGTTGAGCGAGTTCACAGTTGGTCTAACACACGTCTTAATAAATCAAGATTTTAATAATTAAGATACACATTTTAATGCTAAAATGTGACTTTACAAAAACTTGACTTACTTCCATTCCCATATGATTACAATATTTCAAAACATATTTGTAAGTGTTTACATAATTCACTTATAACAAATACAAATCCAGATTTGACGCGGAAGCTTCATTTAAGGTGTGTTCGGTTCTCTCTCGATGCTTGATCTTCATTCGGGACTCTCGACATTCACCTATGATCAAAACCAACTTAGAAGTCAGTTTTGATAGTAAAATAACAATTACACCAAGGTAATTGGGTCAAATAATCGAAATAAACAAAATAAACAAAATTTTCAACATTTTAGCCCGTCGCCGCGCGCGACGGCAAACGGCTTTGGCCGTGGCGCGACGCCACGGTCCCATTTTGACAGAATGTGTTGATGCTGGTGCTGCATATTCGCCCAGCTAAGTTTTAATCAAAACCAAACTTCAACATGGCATAACTTTTGATCTAGACCTCCGTTTTACACGATTTTTTTCCAACGCGTTCGTAATTTAATCCTCCATCTCATGGAGTAAAAATCCGACATCTGAATTTACAAAATTTTAGATTTCAAGCTCTCGGCTTGAAATTCATTTAAGACACTTTTGACCCGTTCATGCTTTTACCAAACTAACTTGTTATTTTCCTTCAAAATACCATGGTCATCATATTCTATCCGTTTACTAATCATCAAGATTCAACTTTTCGGGTTCCTTAAGAAATTTTAACCCGTTTTGCATATATACTCGTTTTGACCCATTATGAGTATTTTACATCTTTAGACTTAAATCATGCTTCTATTGGTTTACATCTTATCCCCATTTTTATACGAATTCCAAAGACTCAATTTAAACAATACATTTACTTCAAAACAACTCTTTAAAAGTTGTTTGTCCTATTTACCCCTCAAGGGCTTTTTGGTCAAAATTTAGCCCTTCATTTGTGCGACGAAGGCCTTCCGCTATTAATTGACCAAAATATCGCCTTTAGCTATAATTCTAAACATGCGTACCTGGCTCGGGTCATAAGATTGACCCGTTAAAATACCTTTCGCTATTAATTAATAATCAAATAGCAACGCGAACCATGTGTTAAATTTCTGCGATTACAAAACTCAACACGCGATCATAAGATATTATTGTCAAATGGTGTTAACAACACCATTTGACCCGTTTAGTCAAAATGATCAATTATAATTATGAGATGGTATTTAATTACCATTTCATGCCATTAACCTATTCCGATTTACTCTTTGAATTCATCTTGCTTAAAGGTCGTTTCTTGCTTTGTTTGACCCATTTTGACTTATGCCAACTGGTGTCCTTTCAAATCCTTTTTATTTATTCGTTAACCCATGTCTGGGTTACCATTTTACCGTTTTTACCATAATGTATGGTTTCTTGTCATTCTCACTTATTCTGACTTGCATTATAAGTATTTGGTAGTAAGAATAAAAAGGCGTAAGCTTAACTTACCTTGCATCCGGTTTACACTTCCCTTCTCGTACTCGATTATTTGACCGCTTCTTTCCCAAGCCTCCACCTAGCTCGTTTAAGCGTCACACTATTGTCAATCATTTACAAGGCTGTTAAATTAGTCATTAACAATCACGACTATTCCACCTCACTTATTTTCTATGTCGAAACTACTATTCGACTTCATGATTAGTTAACTTAATTTATCAAAGTTAACTACTTTCAATCACTTGGTTTACAACATTAAGTCTAAATTAACATAACATGTACAACCCTCATCACTTCATATTACGCGTAATTGCCATATCATTCAAATATGCGTTTTCACTCTAAATTTCAACACTTTAGTTCTCATTTAGGCATTTTAACAAACACCTAATGTGCATAATTTGTATTCTTCTTTTATCTAGTTCATGGTTATTGTTTTAACCATGTTTTAACATCAATTAACATGTTCATATCAATTTTTCGCATCTACAACATCAGAATTTACTTACGAAAAATTCAAATTACACTAGAACAACTATCAATTTCTAGTGTTTAACATGTTCATACTAAACCCACTTATCACCTTCAATGGTGATCATGAATTCACAAGAATTAGGCCTAACTTCATCATATACTTGTCTAGGATTTACTCCTAGACACTACAATGTTCCTATCTCATCATATAACAAGCATGCAATCATCTAATTCGAATTCTCTAGGTTTGCTCAGAAATTCAACTAGAGATTTCTCATGAAATTTACATACCTCGTGACTCCTTTTTCAGTGGAGATCACTAATTCGTACACGGATTTTGATTTAAACTTGATTTGGACCTTCAATTTGAGAGATTTATGAGAGTTAGTGTTTGCTTCTTTTTCCCTTGTCCTCTGGTCGATCCACACACACACACACACAGTGTGTGTGTGTGTTGTGTTTTATTTTTAATTTTAATAAAACAAGTTTCCCTTCTTGGCCATATTAGTCCCTCTTGTTTCATTTGTTATAAAAGAAGCTATATCTCATAGCTTTTCATTTAGTTACCCATTACTAACTAGGTTACTATTCTTAGTTAACTTGGTGGGTGTGGGGAATTATAACCCGTTTTATTTTTTTAAGTCCTGTTAACTCGGGCTTCTAATAAACCATGTTTTCTCAAAGCGTTTATTCTTCTTTTTGATTAATATAGGATTAATTATTTAAATCCTAATATTCACCGGGTTAATTGTACCACTAACGGTATTTTACTCGTCTTTAATATTAACGGGGTTTGATTACCAAACCCATTTTGGGGTGTTACAAGTCTACCCCCCTTAAAGAGGTTTCGTCCCCGAAACCTTTCTCACGTACTTTATCACCTTAGATCATTCGGACCTTAATCTTGGTGATCACTTGAGCATTGCTCACACATAATACTCTTACCAGGGAAGTATGGTAATGTCTTTTAGGTTTCATAGCATATGCATCTTTTACGTGTATGGCCTCATAGGCCGATACTTTCATCTTGTATTTCTTAATCTGGTCACTTATTCGACCGAGTTGTCATCTGATCACTCAGTTATATTTATTTTCAACATGCTTACATCAAGCTAATCTCATATCGACAAGTGCTTTGTATAAGTCGTAACACTAATCTGACTTTGAAATGTTTTATCGGCTAGACTGATTAGTCGCCGTCTCTTTATTCCCCGTCATTCGGGTATATCTTATTGCCAACCTGGCCTTTTGCTTGTTTTCTGATTTTCATATCTCGTAACTCACGTTATGACTTGACTGTATTCTATATCATTCTCTATATTTCTTTTCTTGTCTGTGAGCGTGTCACGTCACGTTTAAGTCTAATTCGACTTTTCTTTATCATGCTTCTTCTTTTCGGAGGTATCGTCACGCACCCATCGGTGTTAAGACCCACGTTCTTTGATTTACTCATTTCCGAATTCGTCTCATAGTATTCGTACGTGTTAAAACGCTGTTTCTTACCAAAAATTGAATTCTTTAGTTTAACGTTTTCATTTTAGCTCATGTCAATTCCAAGGAATTTACGTCCAAGGACTTATCCCCTTCCATTGTCATTTCTGTTGGTGCATGCGTCTATCGACTTCGTCTTGTATCGAGTCTTGTACTTAGAATGTTAGAACAGGGCACGTAGTTCGAGATTTCATGTAATTCCGCTTCTAGGGGTAATTCCGCTTGAAAGTGTTTGAGTGTAATTCCGCGCGGAATTAAGTTCCGCTTGGAAACTTAATTCCGTTTGGAACACCTTTCAAACGAAATCAGAGGCCTATATATACCCCTTCAAGCGATATTAGTTGTAACTTTTCCGGTCAGAGCAACGAAGTGCTGCCGAAGTGTCGTCTCGCTGTAAATCGTTATCAAATCAATAATACGACAGTTTAAAGTGTGTATCTTGCTGAATTGACCTCAGTACGACTGTTTTCGCCTTTCGTACTGAGCATAAACTCTTCTGATCGACTCGTTCAGGTCCGTATACGATCCTACAATTTCGATAATGACTTCACTCACTTTTGTGACGTAGTACAATTTAAATAATTGTGAACTCTTTTGTCATTTTTTTCCCGTTTAATGTTTTAGTGAAATTTTTCACTTTTGTCAACCAGACCTTTTACAATCTCTTTGCTTTTAACCCATTTAATTAACTTAGCGAAACCTGTCGCTTTTAAACTTACTTTATCTCCCGTTATTATTTTATGTGGGAAGTTACAGCCAGTTTCCTTGTTTTATACTATTGACCCGTAGGTTCTTTTGCTTAGCCACGTAGGCTATTTCTTTATATTTTCACCTTTTTACCTTATTAAGGTGAGACCCTAACAATTCATTTCTTTCTATTTGGGACCCGAAGGTCTTTTTGGTCCCGTATACCTTAGCCTCATTTATAATCTCGTTGGTTATGATAATCCCGTAGATCATCTTTTATTCAAGTCTTTATTCAAAGGTATATACATTTATATATGTATATGGCTAGGGCTGTAAATGAACCGAACGTTCAGCGAACAGTTCGTGAACCGTTCGGCGGGAAGTTCGTTTATGTTCGTTCGTTTAATAAACGAACGAACATGAACAAGAAATTCCATTCGATTAGTTAAATGAACGAACATGAACAAAGGTCTCGTTCGTTCAATTGTGTTCGTGAACGTTCGGTAAGGTGTTCGTGAACATTCGTTCATTTGCGTTCGTTTATGTTCGTATGTTCGTGTTTTAATTAAAGATTTTTATACTTTCATATATTTTATCTATACTTTTTATACTATTAAACTTTTATTTACATCATTACCCTAACAATTAAACTAGGAAACCCTCTTTCACCTTGTTTATGCACCATTTCTCTTTCTTTTCTCATTATTTACATCGACGAATATGATCTACCTCCATTCCACAATAAGGGATTCAAGTTCTAGTGCTACTCTCTGGGCCATCCACCTTTATCCTTCATCGTGTTCGCCAAATTTATTTGTGTTCGCTTGTCTTCGTGAACCGTTCGTGAACACGCTCATTTCCTTAATGAACGAACACGAACATAAAATCTCGTTCGGTAAGTGTTCATGAACCGTTCGTGAACACATTTATTTCCTTAACAAACGAACACGAACAAGGCCTCGTTCGTGTTCGTTCGGTTTGTTTACAGCCCTATATATGGCGTTAAGGCACCCTTTTTATGTTCAAAACCATTTATTTTTGCTTTTGTATTTCCTTTGACCTTGACTGTAGTCTAAGGCTATATTTGTTTTCTTTCGAACAAATTTTCTGACTTTATGACTTCTCATGCCATTTATGCATTGGTTCATCTTATGCTCACTATTATCCAGTTTACATATATTCGTATTTGATTATGTCCCATTACCAGGCTCATTATTCTTTTGCTTTTGATGCTACCGTTATCCCGTTTGCGCTTACTCATGCCATCCGGCATTATATTATATTCAACCCGTTTGACTTATTCATGTGAAATTTTATCTTTTATGGATGTCAAACTTCATTCTTTGTTTGACCCGTTCAACTTTAAAATAGTTGAACACAATTTATCAAAATTTCTATTTACATCATCTTGTCGTCTTTTAGTCTTGACTCAAAACCCGAGTCTTTTAACTTTCCATCCGAGTTCCCGTTTCTCGGTCTACGCAAGTGTTTAAATCCTTACCCATCAACCGGGTGTTTTACCAAAGTCGTTGTTATTGCAACCCTTCCAGTATGCATTAAGACTTCGCTTCACTTTTATATTCTGACTTTGTCCTCAAGTTTGACGTTTTACAAAAACGGCCCGTTAAGAGGCATATTTGCATTCTCCGGGTTCGAGTGTAAGTACACCCCCTCCCAATGCATATCTTAATCATTTTACATGTTTGCATTCTCCGGGTTCGAGTGTAAGTACACCCCCCCGAATGCATATCTTAATCATTTTACATGTTTGTATTCTCCGGGTTCGAGTGTAAGTACACCCCTTCCCAATGCATATCTTAATCATTTTACATGTTTGTATTCTCCGGGTTCGAGTGTAAGTACACCCCCTCCCAATGCATATCTTAATCATTTTACATGTTTGCATTCTCCGGGTTCTAGTGTAAGTACACCCCCTCCTAATGCATATCTTAATCATTTTACATGTTTGTATTCTTCGTGTTCGAGTGTAAGTACACCCCCTCCCAATGCATATCTTAATCATTTTACATGTTTGTATTCTCCGGGTTCGAGTGTAAGTACACCCCCTCCCAATGCACATCTTAATCATTTTACATGTTTGCATTCTCTAGGTTCGAGTGTAAGTACACCCCCTCCCAATGCATATCTTAATCATTTTACATTAATCTTTGTCCCTTCACTCGGGCTCATTATCCTAATGTAATACGCTTCCGTCACCCGGCTGTGCGTTTACATTATTATCAAATATTTTGCTCATTTGATTCATTTGGGTACTTTTTAATTTGTCCCACTCACCCTGTCCTTACTACATCAGATGTAAATATGTCCATCATAAAAAGTTCATGGTACCACGTGCTCACCACTTACTTGGCCAGAGTAAGCGATTAATACCTGGTATACATGACCTTTTTATAATTTTCACATTACACCCCATGTAAGTAATGCCTCTGTTTGTTTCTCTTGGAAACAATATCCCGGATAGATTTTCTATTCGGGTTTTTCCAAGTTTTTAATCTATATATGCAACTTTCAATCTCTACGTATTTGTTGCATATTACTATTTGTGCAATTAAATTTAAAATGTGCACCTGGTAATGCTTGCCCTAACGGGCTTCTCTTGCCATTAGCCTTGTTCGCGATCGCTACGCGACTTAGGTCCTTGATGAGCATACTCTTTGGACCGTTCCTCTATCAAATCCGCGATTTGTTAAACTCTCGCTATCTTCATATGCGAGTGTCTCTTAACTAAAACATTTACAACAGTTAGTAATTTCGACATTAATGGATGCCCGTATTATAATACAAGGCTTTTCTACTATACGCGTCAACGCGCGAAATTTCGTCAACTATAGCAATCATTTTAATTGGGGTAACATGTATTACACGATAACCCTATGTGTTGTTTACAACACTTTAGCATGCTAAACCATTAACATACTTGTACTTACCGGATTTGCGATCAAGCCTCGAACCGAACACTTTATTCTTTTAACCTTGAGCTCTGATTACCAACTTGTAACACACGTCTTAATAAATCAAGATTTTAATAATTAAGATACACATTTTAATGCTAAAATGTGACTTTACAAAAACTTGACTTACTTCCATTCCCATATAATTACAATATTTCAAAACATATTTGTAAGTGTTTACATAATTCACTTATAACAAATACAAATCCAGATTTGACGCGGAAGCTTCATTTAACTTGTGTTCGGTTCTCGCTCGACGCTTGATATTCATCCGGGACTCTCGACATTCACCTATGATTAAAACCAACTTAGAAGTCAGTTTTGATAGTAAAATAACAATTACAACAAGGTAATTGGGTCAAATAATCGAAATAAACAAAATTTTCAACATTTTAGCCCGTCGCCGCGCGCGACGGCAAATGGCTTTGGCCGTGGCGCGATGCCACGGTCCCATTTTGACAGAATGTGTTGATGCCGGTGCTGCATATTCGCCCAGCTAAGTTTTAATCAAAACCAAACTTCAACATGGCATAACTTTTGATCTAGAACTTCGTTTTACGCGATTCTTTTTCCTACGCGTTCGTAATTTAATCCTCCATCTCATGGAGTAAAAATCCGACATCTGAATTTACAAAATTTTAGATTTCAAGCTCTCGGCTTGAAATTCATTTAAGACACTTTTGACCCGTTCATGCTTTTACCAACTTGTTATTTTCCTTCAAAATACCATGGTCATCATATTCTATTCGTTTACTAATCATCAAGATTCAACTTTACGGGTTCCTTAAGAAATTTTAACCCGTTTTGCATATATACTCGTTTTGACCCGTTATGAGTATTTTACATCTTTAGACTTAAATCATGCTTCTATTGGTTTACATCTTATCCCCATTTTTATACGAATTCCAAAGACTCAATTTAAACAAGACGTTTACTTCAAAACAACTCTTTAAAAGTTGTTTGTCCTATTTACCCCTCAAGGGCTTTTTGGTCAAAATTTAGCCCTTCATTTGTGCGACGAAGGCCTTCCGCTATAAATTGACCAAAATATCGCCTTTAGCTATAATTCTAAACATGCGTACCTGGCTCGGGTCATAAGATTGACCCGTTAAAACACCTTTCGCTATTAATTACTAATCAAATAGCAACATGAACCAAGTGTTAAATTTCTACGATTACAAAACTCAACACGCGATCATAAGATATTATTGTCAAATGGTGTTAACAACACCATTTGACCCGTTTAGTCAAAATGACCAATTATAATTATGAGATGGTATTTAATTGCCATTTCATCCCATTAACCTATTCCGATTTACTCTTTGAATTCATCTTGCTTAAAGGTTGTTTCTTGCTTTGTTTGACCCATTTTGACTTATGCCAACTGGTGTCCTTTCAAATCCTTTTTATTTATTCGTTAACCCATGTCCGGGTTACCATTTTACCGTTTTTACCCTTTTTACCATAATGTATGGTTTCTTGCCATTCTCACTTATTCTGACTTGCATTATAAGTATTTGGTAGTAAGAATAAAAAAGCGTAAGCTTAACTTACCTCGCATCCGGTTTACACTTCCCTTCTCGTACTCGATTATTTGACCGCTTCTTTCCCAAGCCTCTACCTAGCTCGTTTAAGCGTCAAACTATTTTCAATCATTTACAAGGCGGTTAAATTAGTCATTAACAATCACGACTATTCCACCTCACTTATTTTCTATGTCGAAACTACTATTCGACTTCATGATTAGTTAACTTAATTTATCAAAGTTAACTACTTTCAATCACTTGGTTTACAACATTAAGTCTAAATCAACATAATATGTAGAACCCTCATCACTTCATATTACGCGTAATTGCCATATCATTCAAATATGCGTTTTCACTCTAAATTTCAACACTTTAGTTCTCATTTAGGCATTTTAACAAACACCTAATGTGCATAAGTTGTATTCTTCTTTTATCTAGTTCATGGTTATTGTTTTAACCTTGTTTTAACATCAATTAACATGTTCATATCAATTTTTCGCATCTACAACATCAGAATTTACTTACGAAAAATTCAAATTACACTAGAACAACTATCAATTTCTAGTCTTTAACATGTTCATACTAAACCCACCTATCACCTTCAATGGTGATCATGAATTCACAAGAATTAGGCCTAACTTCATCATATACTTGTCTAGGATTTACTCCTAGACACTACAATGTTCCTATCTCATCATATAACAAGCATGCAATCATCTAATTCGAATTCTCTAGGTTTGCTCAGAAATTCAACTAGAGATTTCTCATGAAATTTACATACCTCGTGACTCCTTTTTCAGTGGAGATCACTAATTCGTACTCGGATTTTGATTTAAACTTGATTTGGACCTTCAATTTGGGAGATTTGTGAGAGTTAGGGTTTGCTTCTTTTTCCCTTGTCCTCTGGTCGATCCACGCACACACATACACACTAAGTGTGTGTGTGTTGTGTTTTATTTTTAATTTTAATAAAACAAGTTTCCCTTCTTGGCCATATTAGTCCCTCTTGTTTCATTTATTATAAAAGAAGCTATATCTCATAGCTTTTCATTTAGTTACCCATTACTAACTAGGTTACTATTCCTAGTTAACTTGATGGGTGTGGGGAATTATAACCCGTTTTATTTTTTTAAGTCCTGTTAACTCGGGCTTCTAATAAACCATGTTTTCTCATAGCGTTTATTCTTCTTTTTGATTAATTAGGATTAATTATTTAAATCCTAATATTCACCGGGTTAATTTTACCACTAACGGTATTTTACTCGTCTTTACTATTAACGGGGTTTAATTTTACCCCCGTTAATAGTAAAGACGAGTAAAATACCGTTAGTGGTAAAATTAACCCAAAAATGGGTTTGGTAATCAAACCCCGTTAATCGGAATAGGTTAATGGGATGAAATGGTAATTAAATACCATCTCAAAATTATAATTGGTCATTTTGACTAAACGGGTCAAATGGTGTTGTTAACACCATTTGACAATAATATCTTATGATCGCGTGTTGAGTTTTGTAATCGCAGAAATTTAACACATGGTTCGCGTTGCTATTTGATTAGTAATTAATAGCGAAAGGTATTTTAACGGGTCAATCTTATGACCCGAGCCAGGTACGCATGTTTAGAATTATAGCTAAAAGCGATATTTTGGTCAATTAATAGCGGAAGGCCTTCGTCGCACAAATGAAGGGCTAAATTTTGACCAAAAAGCCCTTGAGGGGTAAATAGGACAAACAACTTTTAAAGAGTTGTTTTGAAGTAAACGTCTTCTTTAAATGGAGCCTTTGGAATTAGTATAAAAATGGGGATAAGATGTAAACCAATAGAAGCATGATTTAAGTTTAAAGATGTAAAATACTAGTAACGGGTCAAAACGAGTATATATGCAAAACGGGTTAAAATATCTTAAGGAACCCGTAAAGTTGAATCTTGATGATTAGTAAACGGATAGAATATGATGACCATGGTATTTTGAAGGAAAATAACCAGTTAGTTTGGTAAAAGCATGAACGGGTCAAAAGTGTCTTAAATGAATTTCAAGCCGAGAGCTTAAAATCTAAAATTTTGTAAATTCAGATGTCGGATTTTTACTCCATGAGATGGAGGATTAAATTACGAATGCGTAGGAAAAAGAATCGCGTAAAACGGAGGTCTAGATCAAAAGTTATGCCATGTTGAAGTTTGGTTTTGATTAAAACTTAGCTGGACGAATATGCAGCACCAGCATCAACACATTCTGTCAAAATGGGACCGTGGCGTCGCGCCACGGCCAAAGCCATTTGCCGTCGCGCGCGGCGACGGGCAAAAAATGTTGAAAATTTTGTTTATTTTGTTTATTTCGATTATTTGACCCAATTACCTTGTTGTGATTGTTATTTTACTATCAAAACTGACTTCTAAGTTGGTTTTGATCATAGGTGAATGTCGAGAGTCCCGGATGAAGATCAAGCGTCGAGCGAGAACCGAACACACGTTAAATGAAGCTTCCGTGTCAAATCTGGATTTGTATTTGTTATAAGTGAATTATGCAAACACTTACAAATATGTTTTTAAATATGGTAATCATATGGGAATGGAAGTAAGTCAAGCTTTTAAAAAGTCACATTTTAGCATTAAAATGTGTATCTTAATTATTAAAATCTTGATTTATTAAGACGTGTGTTACAAGTTGGTAATCAGAGCTCAAGGTTAAAAGAATAAAATGTTCGGTTCAAGGCTTGATCGCAAATCCGGTAAGTACAAGTATGTTAATGGTTTAGCATGCTAAAGTGTTGTAAACAACACATAGGGTTATCGTGTAATACATGTTACCCCAATTAAAATGATTGTTATAGTTGACGAAATTTCGCGCGTTGACGCGTATAGTAGAAAAGCCTTGTATTATAATACAGGCATCCATTAATGTCGAAATTACTAACTGTTGTAAATGTTTTAGTTGAAGGACACACACATATGAAGATAGCGAGAGTTTAACAAATCGCGGATTTGATAGCGGAACGGTCCAAAGAGTATGCTCATCAAGGACCTAAATCGCGTAGCGATCGCGAACAAGGCTAATGGAAAGAGAAGCCCGTTAGGGCAAGCATTACCAGGTGCACATTTTAAATTTAATTGCACAAATAGTAATATGCAACAAATACGTAGAGATTGAAAGTTGCATATATAGATTAAAAACTTGGAAAATCCCGAATAGAAAATCTATCCAGGATATTGTTTCCAAGATAAACAAATAGAGGCATTACTTACATGGGGTGTAATGTGAAAATTATAAAAAGGTCATGTATACCAGGTATTGATCGCTTACTCTGGCCAAGTAAGTGGTGAGCACGTGGTACCATGAACTTTTTATGATGGACATATTTACATCTGATGTAGTAACGACAGGGTGAGTGGGACAAATTAAAAAGTACTCAAATGAATCAAATGACCAAAATATTTAATAATAATGTAAACGCACAGCCGGGTGACAGAAGCGTATTACATTAGGATAATGAGCCCGAGTGAATGGACAAAGATTAATGTAAAATGATTAAGATATGCATTGGGAGGGGTGTACTGTGACAACCGGTGATTTACGGCCCTTAATTACGTGTTTAACAGGTGATTAACGCAATAATAAATAGTCTTTATAGCACAAATTAACTTAATTAGGCCTTTTTGGTGCCTAGGAATGTTTATTCGATTTTACAGTACGCGTATGATGATTCGCGTGGAATCTGCGGAACATCAAACGACAACGAACTGACACCGTATGAAATACTGACAACGCCGACAAGTACGAATCTTATATGAGTATTTTGTGTTTATAAATTTAGTTTTTCAAATTTATCGTGCTTCCGAACGACACAAAACGCAGACGTGAACGAAGAACGCGGAAACAGTAACGCACCAACAAACAACGACGAAACGGAAGCACCGGACTCAAATTTCGTCTCGATATTAATATATTATGATATATTTGGTTTCGTTTTCGAATTTTAATGCCTGTAGTCGAAACCGGATCGAAAAACGGATTACAACGGCAATGACTCAAATTTCATGATTTTTACCGTGAGTGGCGAACGAACGCGTCAACCACGACTACCAACGCTATTTTACGTCCTCTAATTTTAAAAATAATAATTTGCGACAATTTTAAGAAAAACGGGTGTGAAAGCAGGTTCGTATGTGTAGACGGACCCTTAAAACACGGGATTGGACTTGTGGGCCTTGGGCCCAAGCCCATAGCCCATTAACAAAAATCCTAAGTATATAAGGGGACTATACCCTTGATTCTTCATTTGTGCAAATGAAACAAACACTCAGTGGGTGTTTGGATTAACTTATTTTGGAGCTACTTTTGACTTATTAACTTCTTAGAAGTTAAAAGGAACCCCAAACATCCCATGAGAAGGACTTTTAGGGTTAAAAGGAATTCCAAACATCTTCTCAGAAGGACTTTTATGCCTTGAATTAGCTTTAAAAAGGAGAAATTGAGAAGTTACAAATTCTAACTTCTCACTTTTGAGAAGGACTTTTGATAAGTCATAAGTTAAAAAGGAATCCCAAACACCCCCTCACAAACTCACACCCACAGTCCTCAGCTCTCTCCCTCTCTAGACGACACCTCCGGTGACCGGATCCGGACCTCCGACCGGCCATCTGCGACTAGTATCTCACCCAAACACCCTCATCTCTTCTACCCCTCTCCTCTCGATTACATACAACAGACACCCACCCCCCTTTTTTCTTCGATCAACAACGGACCACCACCACCAACATCGGGTGGTGGTGAGCGACGGTCAGACGGCGAGGAGAGAGAGAGAGAAGGAGAAAATATCTGACGGTCGGAGACACGGACCGGCGGTCGGTTTGTTTATCCGGCGGTCCTTGCCGTTGTCCGACAAATTTACCGGTAAACACCCCTACCCCCCTCCGATCTACGCGATTCCGACAATAAAAAGGGTCACCGGCGACTTACGAACGGCGGCGGCAAGCTCTGGTCATCGGAAAACATCAAACAACGGTGATGATGGTTTAGCAGAGTTGGGTGCTCGACTCAGCTTCAGCGGCTGTGGTTCGTCTCGGTTCTGGTTCGGGTCCCATCTCGACTCAGGTTAGATTGTTTCGGCACGGGTCAGTTTTGGGCGGCTCGGGAGCATCGGTTCAGTTCAGATGACAGTTCTGGACTTGTATGTTTCGGTTCAGGTTTTGGGTTTGGTTCCAAGTGTGTCAAAGCTGGTCAACACAAGTCAAAGGCAGTCAACGGGTCCACGGATAGGTTCGGGTCAGATTTGGCTTGGTTCGGGTCATCTTGGTCAGTTTTGGCTCGGTCAACTCGGGTCAAACCCGGTTAACTCAGTTAACTCGGTTAATTCCGGTTAACCCGGTTGACTCGATCAACTCAGCGAGTCAACTCAGTCAACTCAGTGAGTCGACTCGGTCAACTCAGCCGGTCAACTCGGTCAAGTGGTTCGACGTTTCGACACGAGAAGATGGTAAAGATTAACGACGCGTTTTATTTCGTTATTTCATAATTTTATTAAATACGTGAGAAACGAGCTTGAACCGAGCGATTAAAATAATGGTTTATAATTTGACGTATTTGGCAAAGGTTGATATATTTTGATTGATTAATTATTAATTGAATTTTGAAATTTTAACGACAACTTGTGTTGTCGGGGCGTCCAAAAACAGAGGAAACTCTACCCGTTTTTCGATAAAATCCGTAAAATAAAGCGTTTTTATGAAACATAACATCGGATTCAAATAACCTTTTAGTAAAACAAATACGAAAATCGACGACACTTTACAACTTTCGAAAGCAACGACTATTCGGAAATTATTTAAAACAAATAAATATAGATATTATATTTATTTTAAAACTTGGAAATTCTACAAACCTTTTATAAAAATCAATATAATTACTTATATTGTTTTAAACGGCGATAACCCGAATTCGTTATTACAAATAAATATAGTTTATATATTTATTTCGAACATTAAACAAGACGACGGTTCTTTTATAAACTTAAATATAGTTTATATATTTTTTCGAATATCAAACGACACGAATTCGTTTTATAAAATAAATATAGTTTTTATATTTATTCCAAAGATCAAATGACATGAATTCGTTTTTACAAAAATAAATATATTTTATATATTTATTTCTAGTACCCAACAATAACGATTTCTCTTATAAAAATAAACATAGTTTTATGTATATTTCAAACATCAAGCGACTCATATACATATATTTTGGCAAATATATACAAGACGTAATATATATAATACGAGTTTATTATATATTACTTTCATACGAATACATCTATATGCACAAACGACTTCTCGGGACGACGAGCGATCTTAACGATATATTTATATATTTTGATATAAATATTTATTTACTTTCAAATATCTCGAGAATCAAGTCTTTTCAAGACTTATTAGTTATTATCGACGTTAAACGAGCTAACGAGTATAACTTCTTCGTTTCATTTAAGTTAACAACTTACCGTTGAATCGTTCGGTTAACAATTCGGTAGAGCTCGGTGACACGTAGTTTAGTTACTGTGTTTATTTAGAAACTTATAAGATATTCCGTGTTAGGAATAATTTAGAATGCACGCTAGCAAGTCAAGTCTTGGAAAGGACATCACGAAGTCGTAATTAGCTAGCTTTGCACAAGGCAATTCAGGTGAGTTCATAACCCCACCTTTTTACGGTTTTACATTTTTATAAATGTTTTCGGGGTGGAAAGACATGCACGTTTTGCAGAAACATACAAAATTTTCGATGAACAAAGATTGCATATTCTAGACAAAGCACGTTTTGCAAGAACATACAAAGTTTTTGAATGAACGAAAACTCATATTTTTAAATCATGTTACGAACGGATTTCAAGGAACTCAAATGGTTTACGAATGGATTATACTAAATATACCGGTTTTTTTTACAAAACAAATGCGTATTATCGAAATGTGAATGATTTTCATGACTAGGGATGGATCGTCTGGTGATAATATAGAGAGACTGGGGAGTTAGCCTTAGAGGCTGGGGAGGTTCAGCCTTAGAGGCTGGGGTAAAATACATGTTACGAATGTTTAAACGGTATGAAATGAACTATTAAATCATGTGACATAGATTAAATTTGAAATGCCATAAATTCTTAATTTGGGACGAAGGTTAGATCTAACGGGTACGGCCGAACCCCACTCATGGTACTTGTGACCACTTGAGTGCTTCGGTGTCCCAGTCGAGGTGAATCGACACAGTCGAGGTGAATCGACACAGTCGAGGTGAATCGACACAGTCGAGGTTAATCGACACAGTCGAGGAAAATCGACAAGGGTATAAGCCTACTCATTCGAGTGCTCCCTATGCTTTCACATGTTTTAATCTCCTTGCAAAACCTTAATTTAATTTGTTCATAAATGCTTTTCATACCGGGGTTTTACAAATTACATACCATGTTTTATACAAATTCAAAGCATAGGGATTATGCGGGCATGAAGTCAAAGTCAGGGTGGGCATTGACGGTTATACAAATTTTAAAAATACAAGAGTTTACAAATACATGGTTCTACGAACATAATGCGTTAGAAATACGAAGTTATACGAATACAAAGTTTCCATTTAACTTGACAAGAAAATGATTTCTAAATTCGTTTTATCAATAATATCTCACAAACCGTTATTCAAAAGATTTGTTTCAAATCTTTTACAAACAAACTATGAACTCGCTCAACTTTATGTTGACTTTTCGCATGTTTCTTTCTCAGGTTGCATTTCAGAAATTATGGCACGGTTGGAATAGGAGAACCATTGAGGATTCGAGTACTTAGTGGGCGTTCATTTTCTAGAAGTCGTAGCTTATTTGCTTCCGCTGTGCAATGAAGATACCAGTCCAGTCACGGCAGCTCTGATAATTTCGGGGTGTGACAGATTGGTATCAGAGCTATAGGTTACAGCGAATTAGGTTTCTGTAGAGATACCTAGTCTCTAACCTCACTTTTCTCTGGGACTTAGACTATGGAGACTTTGAACACATACAGAACGCCTAAGGCTCGAATATGGTCTCCAACCGTTGCCGAAAAACAAACAGTCAAAATTTTATTTTCAAACATACTCTAAAGTTGTGTTTTACACACGATACATAAAACAGTTGCACACAGTAAATAAAACTCTGAGGGTTTAGGAAACATGCATTTAGGGCCTTGGAAACTTATGCTGAAGTTCATTAAAGGTCATCACGTAGGAACCACGTTTATTAACTCGGACAAACGCCATTATTATGTTGTCTTTGCTATTTTAGTTAACCGAGCAGGTAACCTACGCAAAACGAAGCACGGGCGTGCAAATGACATGAAACTCAATCAACACGTCAACGGATGTCGGAGTACATCACATTCTACGTGAAACGAAACACTAGTGCCCAGGTATGCGTGAAACTTAAGCTATACGTCAACGGAGGTTGAAGTACGTCACATACTACTTTCGAGGTGAAGTCACCGAGAAGACACTATGGAGCATTTCAACGATGATGCTAATCCTGTCAGCACGAAAACTATCGATCAGGAAGCGGCGGTTTGGCACGCGGTCCTGCAAACGACACGAGTCATGCTAAGGAGGAGACGCATGCCTTCGTATTCCCCCTAGCTTACTAACGACGAATACGCTATGTTCGACATTCCATGGTAATGTCAACTAACAACCGGTCATCACATGAAACCCCAGGTAAAGTCCTCAAATTTCTTTTGTTGAAATTTCGACCTTCACATTTACCGAGTAGATTTTCACATCACTACTCCTCTTAATGGTCATTGCATCACAATAACTTCTTTCATTACAGCGAATACTCATTTGCTTCATTTCTTGAAAAATTCATATGTTACGCATGCATTGTTTGTTACGCATGTGGTTTCGTTTCGAATAAGCGTTTCATCACACTTCAAATATTATTTCGCTAAATCTAATTATTGATTTGTGATTCGAATGACCCGCATTATTGTAATTATTGGCTCCTTTGTTATCAAGTCAACACATTTTCCTGAAATTCCTCTTCTTTTCAAGTTACATACATGGTTTTCGATGTGACCATGCCGAAAGTCTTTCTTGTCGATACATGTATTTATTGTCGGATTGCGTCGAAACCAAGTTCGTTTGTTTGAACTTGTTCATTACACATATTCAATTCAAGGCACCATATGATGTATTGAAAACATCATATTCAAATTCGTATTAACAAGTGTTTCATTTGTTTCGAGTCGTAGTAGACTTGTTTGATCTACGACTCCATTAAGTCGTTTGATGATTTCGACACCTTGTGGTGCATTTTCATTAATTTGAAGCTTGCGCTAGTCTTGTTTACACATATCATGCACGGATTTAAATTATTTATTTATTGATTTGTTTTAAATCCGCATTGAATTATCATATTAAAGCAGTCTTAACACAATCGTGTGTTAAGACAATGGTACACAAATTCATTATTTTTTTATATTTCGGTGTACCTCTTAACGATTCTTTCAACATCGATCGAAAGTTTTGCGATATTCATTGCTTCTTCATCTTCGATCGAAAACATTATTTCTTTGATGTTCCGTTTTCAATTGAAAATCTTTTGATGTTTGTTGGAACAAACATTCATATTTACTTCATTGCGCTTTCATTTGACTTCAAACACGGTGAAATTGTTAGATCACCGCTATCATTGAATTATTTAAATCGATACGACACCTTGTGGTGTCGGTGTAAGCTTGTAGCTTGAGCTAATCAAGATCGAGCGTTTCATGCAAAACACAGGTGATACTTGTTCGATCACCCCTATATTTCAATTGTTTCATTCATTACGACACCTTGTGGCGTCGGTATAACTTGCAGCTTGTGCTGATCACGATTGAGCGTTTCACGCAAACTATTATATTTGAGATTGTTGATTCTAAGTTCATCCAGTGGGTGTTATTGCTTCTAGAACTCATTTACATGTTGTAAACGTTCATATGGAATTCGACTGGATGAAGTTCATGTTCATTGTTGGATCCTTGTTAACTTAATCTCACTAGTGACTGTATCTATACGTCTTATTTCCTTTGACATCAACTGCTGAAACACATTTCTTTTAAACCGTTGGGTTCCTATTGGGGAGGAATGTCCTTGAATTCACATGATTTGAATTAGTCTTGATCTGATTTCGTGGTCATCCACTTTGATACTATTCGTATTTACCTACACATAACGTAACTCTAAGGAGTTAACGTAGTCTAAATTTCGAGGACGAAATTTCATTAACAGGGGGAGAATGTGACAACCGGTGATTTACGGCCCTTAATTACGTGTTTAACAGGTGATTAACGCGATAATAAATAGTGTTTACAACACAAATTAACTTAATTAGGCCTTTTTGGTGCCTAGGAATGTTTATTCGATTTTACAGTACGCGTATGAAGATTCGCGTGGAATCTGCGGAACATCAAACGACAACGAACTGACACCGTACGAAATACTGACAACGCCGACAAGTATGAATCTTATATGAGTATTTTGTGTTTATAAATTTAGTTTTTCAAATTTATCGTGCTTCCGAACGACACAAAACGCAGACGTGAACGAAGAACGCGGAAACAGTAACGCACCAACAAACAACGACGAAACGGAAGCACCGGACTCGAATTTCGTCTCGATATTAATATATTATGATATATTTGGTTTCGTTTTCGAATTTTAATACCCGTAGTCGAAACCGGATCGAAAAACGGATTACAACGACAACGACTCAAATTTCATGATTTTTACCGTGAGTGGCGAACGAACGCGTCAACCACGACTACCAACGCTATTTTACGTCCTCCAATTTTAAAAATAATAATTTGCGACAATTTTAAGAAAAACGGGTGTGAAAGCGGGTTCGTATGTGTAGACGGACCCTTAAAACACGGGATTGGACTTGTGGGCCTTGGGCCCAAGCCCAAAGCCCATTAACAAAAATCCTAAGTATATAAGGGGACTATACCCTTGATTCTTCATTTGTGCAGATGAAACAAACACTCACAAACTCACACCCACAGTCCTCAGCTCTCTCCCTCTCTAGACGACACCTCCGGTGACCGGAGCCGGACCTCCGACCGGCCACCGGCGACTACTATTTCACGCAAACACCCTCATCTCTTCTACCCCTCTCCTCTCGATTACATACAACAGACACCCACCCCCCTTTTTTCTTCGATCAGCAACGGACCACCACCACCAACGTCGGGTGGTGGTGAGCGACGGTCAGACGCCGAGGAGAGAGAGAGAGAAGGAGATAGAGAGAAGGAGAAAATATCCGACGGTTGGAGACACGGACCGGCGGTCGGTTTGTTTATCCGGCGGTCCTTGCCGTTGTCCGACAAAGTTACCGGTAAACACCCCTACCCCCCTCCGATCTACGCGATTCCGACAATAAAAAGGGTCACCGGCGACTTACGAACGGCGGCGGCGAGCTCTGGTCATCGGAAAACGTCAAACAACGGTGATGGTGGTTTAGTAGAGCTGGGTGCTCGACTCAGCTTTTGCGGCTGTGGTTCGACTCGGTTCTGGTTCGGGTCCCATCTCGACTCAGGTTAGATTGTTTCGGCACGGGTCAGTTTTGGGCGGCTCGAGAGCATCGGTTCAGTTCAGATGACGGTTCTGGACTTGTATGTTTCGGTTCAGGTTTTGGGTGCGGTTCCAAGTGGGTCAAAGCTGGTCAACACAAGTCAAAGGCAGTCAACGGGTCCACGGATAGGTTCGGGTCAGATTTGGCTCGGTTCGGGTCATCTTGGTCAGTTTTGGCTCGGTCAACTCGGGTCAAACCCGGTTAACTCAGTTAACTCGGTTAATTTCGGTTAACCCGGTTGACTCGATCAACTCAGCGAGTCAACTCAGTCAACTCAGTGAGTCGACTCAGTCAACTCAGCCGGTCAACTCGGTCAAGTGGTTCGACGTTTCGACACGAGAAGATGGTAAAGATTAACGACGCGTTTTATTTCATTATTTCATAATTTTATTAAATACGTGAGAAACGAGCTTGAACCGAGCGATTAAAATAATGGTTTATAATTTGACGTATTTGGCAAAGGTTGATATATTTTGATTGATTAATTATTAATTGAATTTTGAAATTTTAACGACAACTTGTGTTGTCGGGGCGTCCAAAAACAGAGGAAACTCTGCCCGTTTTTCGATAAAATCCGTAAAATAAAGCGTTTTTATGAAACATAACATCGGATTCAAATAACCTTTTAGTAAAACAAATACGAAAATCGACGACACTTTACAACTTTCGAAAGCAACGACTATTCGGAAATCATTTAAAACAAATAAATATAGATATTATATTTATTTTAAAACTTGGAAATTCTACAAACCTTTTATAAAAATCAATTTAATTACTTATATTGTTTTAAACGGCGATAACCCGAATTCGTTATTACAAATAAATATAGTTTATATATTTATTTCGAACATTAAACAAGACGACGGTTCTTTTGTAAACTTAAATATAGTTTATATATTTTTTTCGAATATCAAACGACACGAATTCGTTTTATAAAATAAATATAGTTTTTATATTTATTCCAAAGATCAAATGACATGAATTCGTTTTTACAAAAATAAATATATTTTATATATTTATTTCTAGTACCCAACAATAACGATTTCTCTTATAAAAATAAACATAGTTTTATGTTTATTTCAAACATCAAGCGACTCATATACATATATTTTGACAAATATATACAAGACGTAATATATATAATACGAGTTTATTATATATTACTTTCATACGAATACATCTATATGCACAAACGACTTATCGGGACGACGAGCGATCTTAACGATATATTTATATATTTTGATATAAATATTTATTTACTTTCAAATATCTCGAGAATCAAGTCTTTTCAAGACTTATTAGTTATTATCGACGTTAAACGAGCTAACGAGTATAACTTCTTCGTTTCATTTAAGTTAACAACTTACCGTTGAATCGTTCGGTTAACAATTCGGTAGAGCTCGGTGACACGTAGTTTAGTTACTGTGTTTATTTAGTAGCTTATAAGATATTCCGTGTTAGGAATAATTTAGAATGCATGCTAGCAAGTCAAGTCTTGGAAACGACATCACGAAGTCGTAATTAGCTAGCTTTGCACAAGGCAATTCAGGTGAGTTCATAACCCCACCTTTTTACGGTTTTACATTTTTATAAATGTTTTCGGGGTGGAAAGACATGCACGTTTTGCAGAAACATACAAAATTTTCGATGAACAAAGATTGCATATTCTAGACAAAGCACGTTTTGCAAGAACATACAAAGTTTTTGAATGAACGAAAACTCATATTTTTAAATCTTGTTACGAACGGATTTCAAGGAACTCAAATGGTTTACGAATGGATTATACTAAATATACCGGTTTTTTTTTTTACAAAACAAATGCGTATTATCGAAATGTGAATGATTTTCATGACTAGGGATGGATCGTCTGGTGATAATATGGAGAGACTGGGGAGTTAGCCTTAGAGGCTGGGGAGGTTCAGCCTTAGAGGCTGGGGTAAAATACATGTTACGAATGTTTAAACAGTATGAAATGAACTATTAAATCATGTGAGCATAGATTAAATTTGAAATGCCCTAAATTCTTAATTAGGGACGAAGGTTAGATCTAACGGGTACGGCCGAACCCCACTCATGGTACTTGTGACCACTTGAGTGCTTCGGTGTCCCAGTCGAGGTGAATCGACACAGTCGAGGGTAATCGACACAGTCAAGGTAAATCGACACAGTTGAGGTTAATCGACACAGTCGAGCTTAATCGACACAGTCGAGGAAAATCGACAAGGGTATAAGCCTACTCATTCGAGTGCTCCCTATGCTTTCACATGTTTTAATCTCCTTGCAAAACCTTAATTTAATTTGTTCATAAATGCTTTTCATACCGGGGTTTTACAAATTACATACCTTGTTTTATACAAATTCAAAGCATAGGGATTATGCGGGCATGAAGTCAAAGTCAGGGTGGGCATTGACGGTTATACAAATTTTACAAATACAAGAGATTACAAATACATGGTTCTATGAACATAATGCGTTAGAAATACGAAGTTATACGAATACAAAGTTTCCATTTAACTTGACAAGAAAATGATTTCTAAATTCGTTTTCTCAATAATATCTCACAAACCGGTTATTCAAAAGATTTATTTCAAATCTTTTACAAACAAACTATGAACTCGCTCAACTTTATGTTGACTTTTCGCATGTTTCTTTCTCAGGTTGCATTTCAGAAATTATGGCACTGTTGGAATAGGAGAACCATTGAGGATTCGAGTACTTAGTGGGCGTTCATTTTCTAGAAGTCGTAGCTTATTTGCTTCCGCTGTGCAATGAAGATACCAGTCCAGTCACGCCAGCTCTGATAATTTTGGGGTGTGACATGTACTTAGGTGGTGTTTGTTTTTTCTGCAGGAAAAGGTCTGCAGTCTGCGGACAACATCTGCAGAGAAGAGGTGGACCAAATGTCTGCAGTCAGCAAGGAAAAGAGGGTTTGTTTTTTTTTACATAAAAACCTCTTCACACCATTGAAAACCACAGACTTTCTCCTCTCTCTTCTCTCTCTCTGCCATCTACCACCACCACCACAACCATCCGCCACCACCACGTCGGCCACCACCACCGCCATCAAAACCCACCACCACCGCCGATCTCTCTCTCTTATTTCCCTCTCTCTCTCCTGCCGCCCCCTCTCTCTCTCTCTACGGTCTCTCTCTTCGTTCCACCATCGCCATCAAAACCCACCACCATTGCCGCCCCTTCTCTCTCTACGATCTCTCTCTCTCTCTTCGTTCTAGATGTCGATGATGATGATGATGAGGGTTTTCGATTTAGGGTTTTGTTTGCGATCGATGTTGATGATGATGAGGGTTTTCGATTTGGGGGTTTTGTTTGTGATGTTGATGATGATGTCGGAGGTGGTGGCGGAGTGGAGGTGGAGCAGATGTCGGAGGTGGAGTAGAGGTGGTGGCAGAGTGGAGGTGGAGGTGGAGCAGATTTGGGGGTTTTGTTTGTGATGTCGATTTGGGGCTGGAGCGGCGGAGGTGGTGGCGGAGTGGAGGTGGAGCAGATGGTGTCGGAGGTGGAGATGGTGTCGGAGTGGAGATGGTGGTGGCAGAGGAGGTCGGAGGTGGAGATGGTGGTGGCAGAGGGAGAAGAGGAGAAGAGGTTGGAAGAGGATGGAAGTGGATGGAACATGTCTGTGTGGTGAAGAGGTCTCGCAGACCTTTTTTAATGAAAGGTCTGCGAGAAAACAAACAATCTGCAGCATCCAAACGTCTGCCCGCGTCTGCGCGGCGCAGACATAAGTGGCCAGAAGTACTTCTGGCCAAAAAACAAACAGAACCTTACACTCGAACCCGGAGAATGCAAACATGTAAAATGATTAAGATATGCATTGGGAGGGGGTGTACTTACACTCGAACCCGGAGAATACAAACATGTAAAATGTAACACACGTCTTAATAAATCAAGATTTTAATAATTAAGTACACATTTTAATGCTAAAATGTGACTTTACAAAAACTTGTCATACCAACATTCCCATATGTTTACAACATTTCAAAAAAAAAATTATAAGTGTTTACATAATTCACTTATAACAAAACAAATCAAGATTTGACGCGGAAGCTTCATTTAACGTGTGTTCGGTTCTTGCTCGTCGCTTGATCTTCATCCGGGACTCTCGACATTCACCGATGATCAAAACCAACTTAGAAGTCAGTTTTTATAGTTAAATAACAAGTACAACAAGGTAATTGGGTCAAATAATCGAAATAAACAAAAAAAATCAAAAATTTCAATATTTCTGTCACACCCCGACCGCGTTAAAACAACAAACCGTGGCGGAAACGTCGGGGAGTGATGCGACAGAATTATTGTTTCAACAACCATGGTAATTAAACTTTTGTATTATTAAGATTAATGTTTACATTGTCTTGGAATTTAAATAAAACATAACATAATAATTGTCTTTTAAGTCACTAAGGCCCAAGTCCGCCTAAGTGTAGCACAAGCATCATCATGCATTAGCACCTGAAACACATGCGAAAATAGGTACGTCAGCATAAAAATGCCTGTGAGATACATAGGTTTTGTTTATGCAAGATTCATGACTTGTAGTTTAAAGAAGGGTTTAACAAAAAGTAGTCATGACCTTGTAAAATGTTTTGTTTTATGAAATCATGTGAAAATCGATATGAAAATCAAATGATATGAAAGAAATATGCATGGATAAATGAACATCGAAGTAAAAGTAAATTTGTGTAAAATGTTTACTTTGTATAAAAATGTTGTGTCCTTGTGAAAAATGTTTCATGTCTTTGTCAAGTGGCTTAGATAACGCAACAATGTATAATACAATAAAAGCACTTATATATAGGAAGTGCCAGCGGCGTATCCACCATGCTTTTATCATATAACACATAGCCCCGTTACATAAGTCACTTATCAATAACCAACCAAAATGTCTTGTTTAATGTTAAAATGTTTTATGTATAAACCATGTACAATGTTATGTGTGAACTGTATCATGTATAAACAAATGTAATGCATAGCAAGTAGAAAGTATCTACTTAACTACGGGAAAATGTTAATGTGATAATCAATGTTATGTACGGTGAATAACTAGTAGTTATTCAACCCCGTAGGAAAATGTACAAAACAATGCTTTTGAATAAACCCAAGTTTAAATCAAATGTTATGTTTTGCAGAAAGCAATGCTTTATGATTACAAACATTTATGCAGTAGTGTTTATTCGCATACATTCAAGCCTTGCGACTGTGGCGACAAACCTTTAAATAAATTAAAGGTCCATCTAAGTTATGTATATCGGATTCTGTCATTCCTAACTTCCAAACAAACCTAGGAAGTCGAAAACGGGAGTTGTCAATTCCTGTGGTACCATTACATACTACCGAGCGGCGTAGCTAATGTTAATGAATGTATTATTGTTCCGATTAAACATATCAAATGTCATAACCAATGTAGCATGTGAAAACCATGTACTAAGTATGCTAAATAAACATACATAGTAGAAATGTTCATGAAATCAATGTGCTAGCATGCTAAGTAAACATACATAGCAAAAATGTTTATGAAATCAATGTGCTAGCATGTTAAGTAAACATACATAGCAAAGGTGTTTATGAAATCAATGTGATAGCATGCTAAGTAAACATACATAGCAAAACATGATTGAAAACATGTACTATATGTGTACTAGATGAAACTAGCATGATTATGTCATAAAAGCAAAGAAAGCATGAAAGTAACATGTATGCACAAGTGTTTCACCCCAAAATATTTGAAAGCGGTAAAAGAGGGGAACTATGTACTCACTTGGGATTGCTTATTAGTCTTGAGAATAAGACCAAATTAAGCTCCAAGTATCACGGAATCAACAAGGCACCTAGTATAGGTAACTATGTTAATAATCGGATCCTAAATCGGGAGATAGGATAGAATGATGTTCTATAAATCAAATGAGTAATTGAACTCATATGGTATGATTTAATAGAGCTAACATTCTGATTTGAAAGTCTACCTAAGTGCTTTTGACCCGTTTCGACCCATTATGGTAGTATAAGCTACTATAATGCGTCGTTTGCGCAAAACTATGTTCGGATGGTTAACTATGTGCTATGTTAAGTCTTACATGCCCAATTATACCTAAACATGTTACTAAATCAGATTAGATGTCAAAAATATGTTCACATATGCAAGATACGGATTATTTCTTCAAAAGGGCGTTTTGGTCATTTTCTATGGGCATACAAGCTAACTAGCAAATGACTAACCAATCCTAGGTGATCATAAGGTATAACCTCAGAGGTTATTCCCTATGCAACTATAATCACTAAACATGCTTGGTTGGATCCTAATGATCGACCAAACGGGTCGGGTTCGAAAGTCTAAGCGGTTGTTTAGACCGCTTAACTTACGACCCTAGACAAGCACTATACTAATAGTGACGAGTTAAACATGTCAAAACATGTTTAACCTACTTAGAAAAATGATTTGGTATCAAAACAAAGTGTTTTGATACCTAAAAGTAGTTCCGTTGCAAAATGCGTGCTAAAACGCATTTTGACCGAAACTTTGACTGGTCACTTCACCTAGTTAACGTGGTAATCAGTAGGCATAATCACTAAGGATTATAACCATCGTGATTACAATCACGTTGCAAAGTTCAATTGAACTTTGACTTGACCAATTGATGGTCAAAACCGAAAGTCAAACTGTTGGCCAAACTGTTTGACTTTCTGCACTAACATATAGAACAAGCATGAATGAATACTCACAAGAGTCCAATGCTTGAAGAAAGAAGACAAGAAAACCAAAGAGGAAGTTCCTAATACTTGTGGAAGCTCCAATTCAGATTAGAGAAGAGAAATGAGAGGAATGAGCAAAGAATGAGGAGGTTTGGCATGCTATTTATACTTGTTGCAAGTTCACAAGATCATGCCACATGTTTGTGTAGCCTCCAAGCAAGAAATTATGGCCATACAAATGTTACAAGCAGATTAGAAGCCTTGGAGAGCTGCTAACTTGGTCACCACACAAAGGAATTGCAAGATTGGCCCCTGAATTATCATGTTGTTGCTGAAAAACATGATTTTGCCCAGATCTGATGCTAGCGTCGCGTGACAGGGAGGCCTTAGGGTCGTCGCGTAGCGCGAGGGTGTAGGTTGGAAGTTTCAAAATTTACATAAATGGTCCCTGCACGTGTTTAAGCTTGTTTTCGATGTTTTTAACCTCCGTAAAGTCATTTTCAAGGCTCTACAAAGTCGTCAAAGTGTAGGGGACCTGAAATATGCCCGGAAATATCACAGATGTCGGTTCGTTTGGTCGTACGGTCACGTTGTTCGGTTAATTACGACGAAACTCGAACGGACGCGAAAACGAACCAAATTAAGCGACGAATGGTATTTTTGCATGCCAACCACTAAAATAAAAATATTTTAGTGTGTACAAAAATTTTGGGTGTCCAGATGTGGTCAGAACGTAAGATATGCACGAAAATGCAAACTTACGCCGTTTTTGACACTTTTAGTCCCTGTAAGATCATATAAGCATGTTTTCGCACACCGAACCTATCAAAGCTTATTTCTAAGCTATGTTTAGGTTATATATGGTATGTTAAGCATATGTTTCTGTTCCGGAGTGTTTGTCCCTGTGAGCGAATAAACTTGTTTTTGCCATACCAAACCTTTTAGAACTTATTTCTAAGTTATGTAAAGGTTATTTAAGGTATGTTAAGCATATGTTTCTGTTCCGGAGTGTTTGTCGCGTTAAACTGATTACGTTTACGCATCAGTTTGCGTATAACTTTCCAGAAAGCGATATAGAGTTCAAAATCGATCAAAAACCAAAACGTGCATAATATCAAACACAAATAACAAACATTGGGGTCAAAACACATTGTTTTATTAATATTGGATTGTTAAGAGTCTGTACAATGATTACACAAGCACAGATATCACAATTTCACCCCGTCGCCACCCGCCACGGCAAAAGCCTTTGGCCGTGGCGCGACGCCACAGACTCAATTTGACAGAATGTGTGTTGCTGGTGCTGCATATTTGCCCAGCTAAATTTTAACCAAAACCCAACTTCAAAATGGCATAACTTTTGATCTAGGCTTCTGTTTTACGCGATTCTTTTTCCTACGCGTTCGTAATTTAGTTCTCCATCTCATGGAGTAAAAATCCGACATCTGAATTTAAAAAATTTTAAATTTCGAGCTTTTGGCTTGAAATTCAATTTTGACACTTTTGACCCGTTCATGCCTTTACCAAACTAACTTGTTATTTTCCTTCAAAATACCATGGTCATCATGGTTATCATGTTATATCCGTTTACTAATTTACAAGATTCAACCTTACGGGTTCCTTAAGAAATTTTAACTCGTTTTGCATATATACTTGTTTTGACCCGTTACAAGTATTCTACATTTTTTTTTTACTTAAATCATGCTTCTATTGGTTTACATCCTATCACCATTTTTATACGAATTCCGAGGACTCAATTTAACCAGACGCTTATTTCAAAACAACCTTTAAGGGTTGTTTGCCCTATTTACCCCTCAAGGGCTTTTTGGTCAATTTTAGCCCTTCATTTATGCGACGAAGGACTTCCGCTATTATTTGACCAAAATGTCGCTTTTAGCTATAATTCTAAACATGCGTACCTGACTCGGGTCATAAGATTGACCCGTTTAAATACCTTTCGCTATTAATTTCTAGTTAATAGCCATGCGAACCATGTGTTAATTCCTGTGATCACAAAACCCAACAAGCGATCATCAAATATTATTGACAAATGGTGTTAACAACACCATTTGACCCGTTTAGTCGAAATGACTAATTATCATTTCGAGATGGTATTTAATTACCAGTGCACCCCCTGTAACGTACCCCGGTTTACTTTTGAATTCATCTTACTTAAGAATCGTTCTCGTTTTGTTTGACCCGTTATGGCTCATGCCAAATGGTGTCCTTTCAAATCCCTTTATATATTCATTAGTCCAAGTCCGGATTACTATTTGACCATTTTTACCCTTTTTACCATAATTCATGGTTTCTGATCTTTCTCACTTTTTCCGACTCGCATTTAAATCGTGCCGGAACATCATGTTTCGTTTACTCAATATAATTCAGATTCAATACTCGAAATCAAGTATTTGGTAATAAAGTAAAAGGCGTAAGCTTCACTTACCTCGCATCCAAACCATGCTTCTCTGTTCCTTCTTAAATTCGTTTGACCCGCTTCCTTCTCCAAGCTTCCACCTAGCTTGTTACGCGTCAAACTATCATCATCGTTTTCAAGGTGGTTAGTTAAATCATAATTTAATACGATTATTCCACCTTACGCATTTTCTATCAAAATTTTCATTCGATCTTATTAATGGTCAGTTTGACTTTCAAAAGTCAACTGCCTCTTTTTAATATCTATGAAATGCACAACTGAGTTCAACGAACTCACTTAGGCATTTCTTCAACTATTCGGTTGTCACTATTTTTAGGCCACAAACTCACCCAAGGTTCTAACCGAGTTTATTATGTTTTCAACACTTTATCTTGTTCATGTGATTATCAAGACTAATTTGCCCATTCATTTCACAAGGACTAAGGGTTCCTCATATACGAGTGAAACCCGTTTCATCATATCACTAGCATTCACCTGAACACCTAATACAACCCAGTTCTACTTATTAATTTAGTAGTTAGCATGATTTCAAACATCCATATTCGTGAAATAAATCACTAATTTTCGCTACATCCTCCAAAGCCCTTTTTGAATCATGTATAATCAAATATTCAAATTTGAAATTTGTTTAAGTATTTCGCTTCAACTATCAATTATGATGATTTCTAGCACAAGCATATCATCAACCTCATTATTTAGCTAAAACCCACTTAGCACATACAAGGGGATTCATCAAACCCTAGTTTTTAACACCAATTCATCAAGTTTTCAACTAGGGTTTGATTCTAAACATGAATTTCATCACAACAACGCTCATAGATTCATTATTCATTCCAGAATTTCAACTATGATTTCTCATCATAGTTTCAAAGTATCACTAGATAGCAAAATTCAACAGACCTTGTAATCCCCATGACTAGGTAATCACGAATTTGTGTTCACGCATCTGATTTGAGCTGGATTTGACCTTCAATTTGTTGATTTTGCTGGAGTTAGGGTTTGAGCCCCTTGTTCTTGCTTCTGGTCGATCGAACCCACACACACACATGTGTGTGTTCTGATTTTTATTATTGTTTTAATTAAAACATTTCCTAAGTTGCCTACTTTTAGTCCCTCATATTTAGAAGTTTTATAAAGAGGGTTAAAAATCTTGATCTTTATTCATTCACTTGATTACACATAAATAACTAGGTTAATTATTCCTAGTTAACTTAGTAGGTTCCGGGGTTATAACCTGTTTCATTCTAAGTCCCGTTAACTCAGGCCTTTCATAACTTTATTTTCTCATAAACATTCCTTCACCCCTTTTTATTTAACATTAGATCTATTTATTTAGAAACCTTAATATTCATCGGGTAAATTTTACCACTAACGGTACTTTACCCGTCTTTTAGTATTAACGTGGTTTGATTACCAAACCCGTTTTCGGGGTGTTACAAGTCTACCCCCCTTAAAGAGGTTTCGTCCCCGAAACCTTTCTCACGTTCTTTATTAGTTTAGATCATCCGAACCTTAGTTTCGGTGATCACTTGAGCATTGCTCGCACATAATGCTCTTACCAGGGAAGTATGTTAATGTGTTTTGGTTTTAAAACGTATGACGTATACGCCTTCCACATGTAAGGCCTCGTAGGCCATTACCTTCAGCTTGTATTTCTTATTTTAGTCACTTATTTGACCAAGTTGTCATCTAATCACTCGGTTGTATTTATTTTCAACATGTTTTACTTCAAGCAAATCTTGTTTCAACAGGCGTTTTGTATAAGTCGTAACACTATTCCGACTTTGAAAGGTTTTACCGGCTAAACTGATTAGTCGCCGTCACCTTATGCCCTGTCATGCGGGTATATCTTATTGCCAACCCGGCCTTTTGCGTGTTTTTCTGATTTCATATCTCATAACTCACGTTACAACGTGAGTATATTCTATATCACTTTTGTAACCGTGATCACATCACGTCATGTTTAAGTCTATTTCGACTTTTCATTATCGAAATATTTCCTTCGAATGTATCGCCTTGCACCTATCGGTGTTAGGATCTATATTCCTTGATATTAACCATTTTTCGAATTTGTTTCATAATATTCATATTTGTTAAAACATTATTTCTCACTAAAACTGTATTTTAGTTTCACGTTTTCTCTTTACTCATGTCAATTCCAAGGAATTTACGTCCAAGGGTTTATCCCCCTCCGTTGTCATTTCGGTAATGACTTCACCCATTTTTGTGACGGAACACAATTTAAATAATTGTGAATCCTTTTGTCATTTTTACCTGTTTAAATATTTTAGTGAAATTCTTCACTTTTGTCAACCAGACCTTTCACAATCTCTTCGCTTTTAACCCATCTAATTAACTTAGTGAAACCCATCGCTTTTATACGAATTTTATCTCCCGTTATTATTTTACGCGGGAAGTTACAACCAGTTTCCTTGTTTTATACTTTTGATCCGTAGGTTCTTTCGCTTAGCCTCGTAGGCTATTTCTTTATATTTTCACCTTTTTACCTTATTAAGGTGAGACCCCAACAATTCGTTTCTTTCTATTTGGGACTCGAAGGTCTTTTTGGTCCCGTAGACCTTAGCCTCATTTATAATCTCATAGGTTATGACAATCCCGTAGATTATCTTTTATTCAAGTCTTTATTCAAAGGTATATACATTTATATATGTATACGGCGTTAAGGCACCCTTTTTATGTTCAAAAACATTTATTTTTGCTTTTGTATTTCCTTTGACCTTGACCATAGTCTAAGGCTATATTTGTTTTCTTTCGAATAAATTTTCCGACTTTATGACTTCTCACGTCATTTATGCATCGGTTCATCTTATGCTCACTATTATCCAGTTTACTTATATTCGTATTTGATTATGTCCCATTACCGGGCTCATTATTCTTTTGCTTTTAATGCTACCGTTATCCAGCTTGCGCTTGCTCATGCCATCCGGCATTATATTATATTCAACCCGTTTGATTTATTCATGTGAAATTTTATCATTTATGGATGTCAAACTTCATTCTTTGTTCGACCCGTTCAACTTTAAAATAGTTGAACATAATTTATCAAAATTTCTATTTACATCATCTTGTCGTCTTTTAGTCTTGACTCAAAACCTGAGTCTTTTAACTTTCCATCCGAGTTCCCGTTTCTCGGTCTACGCATGTGTTTAAATCCTTACCCATCAACCGGGTGTTTTACCGATGTCGTTGTTATTGCAACCCTTCCGGTATGCATTAAGACTTCGCTTCACTTTTATATTCCGCCTTTGTCCTCAAGTTTGACGTTTTACCAAAACGGCCCGTTAAGAGACATATTTATATTCTCTGGGTTCGAGTGTAAGTACACCCCCTCCCAATGCATATCTTAATCATTTTACATGTTTGCATTCTCCGGGTTCGAGTGTAAGTACACCCCCTCCCAATGCATATCTTAATCATTTTACATGTTTATATTCTCCGGGTTCGAGTGTAAGCACACCCCCTCCCAATGCATATCTTAATCATTTTATATGTTTGTATTCTCTGGGTTCGAGTGTAAGTACTCCCCCTCCCAATGCATATCTTAATCATTTTACATATTTGTATTCTCCGGGTTCGAGTGTAAGTACACCCCCTCCCAATGCATATCTTAATCATTTTACATGTTTGCATTCTCCGGGTTCGAGTGTAAGTACACCCCCTTCCAATGCATAACTTAATCATTTTACATGTTTGTATTCTCCGGGTTCGAGTGTAAGTACACCCCCTCCCGATACATATCTTAATCATTTTACATGTTTGTATTCTCCAGGTTCGAGTGTAAGTACACCCCCTCCCAATGCATATCTTAATCATTTTACATGTTTGCATTCTCCGGGTTCGAGTGTAAGTACACCCCCTCCCAATGCATATCTTAATCATTTTACATTAATCTTTGTCCCTTCACTCGGGCTCATTATCCTAATGTAATACGCTTCCGTCACCCGGCTGTGCGTTAACATTATTATCAAATATTTTGCTCATTTGATTCATTTGGGTACTTTTTAATTTGTCCCACTCACCCTGTCGTTACTACATCAGATGTAAATATGTCCATCATAAAAAGTTCATGGTACCACATGCTCACCACTTACTTGGCCAGAGTAAGCGATCAATACCTGGTATACATGACCTTTTTATTATTTTCACATTACACCCCATGTAAGTAATGCCTCTATTTGTTTCTCTTGGAAACAATATCCCGGATAGATTTTCTATTTGGGTTTTTCCAAGTTTTTAATCTATATATGCAACTTTCAATCTCTACGTATTTGTTGCATATTACTATTTATGCAATTAAATTTAAAATGTGCACCTGGTAATGCTTGCCCTAACGGGCTTCTCTTGCCATTAGCCTTGTCCGCGATCGCTACGCGATTTAGGTCCTTGATGAGCATACTCTTTGGACCCTTCCTCTATCAAATCCGCGATTTGTTAAACTCTCGCTATCTTCATATACGAGTGTCCTTCAACTAAAACATTTACAACAGTTAGTAATTTCGACATTAATGGATGCCCGTATTATAATACAAGTCTTTTCTACTATACGCGTCAACGCGCGAAATTTCGTCAACTATAGCAATCATTTTAATTGGGGTAACATGTATTACACGATAACCCTATGTGTTGTTTACAACACTTTATCATGCTAAACCATTAACATACTTGTACTTACTGGATTTGCGATCAAGCCTCGAACCGAACACTTTATTCTTTTAACCTTGAGCTCTGATTACCAACTTGTAACACACGTCTTAATAAATCAAGATTTTAATAATTAAGTACACATTTTAATGCTAAAATGTGACTTTACAAAAACTTGTCATACCAACATTCCCATATGTTTACAACATTTCAAAAACAAATTTATAAGTGTTTACATAATTCACTTATAACAAAACAAATCAAGATTTGACGCGGAAGCTTCATTTAACGTGTGTTCAGTTCTTGCTCGTCGCTTGATCTTCATCCGGGACTCTCGACATTCACCTATGATCAAAACCAACTTAGAAGTCAGTTTTGATAGTTAAATAACAAGTACAACAAGGTAATTGGGTCAAATAATCGAAATAAACAAAAAAAATCAAAAATTACAATATTTCACCCCGTCGCCGCGCGCCACAGCAAAAGCCTTTGGCCGTGGCGCGACGCCACGGACTCAATTTGACAGAATGTGTGTTGCTGGTGCTGCAAATTTGCCCAGCTAAATTTCAACCAAAACCCAACTTCAAAATGGCATAACTTTTGATCTAAGCCTCCGTTTTACGCGATTCTTTTTCCTACGCGTTCGTAATTTAATTCTCCATATCATGGAGTAAAAATCCGACATCTGAATTTACAAAATTTTAAATTTCGAGCTTTTGGCTTGAAATTCAATTTTGACACTTTTGACCCGTTCATGCCTTTACCAAACTAACTTGTTATTTTCCTTCAAAATACCATGGTCATCATGGTTATCATGTTATATCCGTTTACTAATTTACAAGATTCAACCTTACGGGTTCCTTAAGAAATTTTAACTCGTTTTGCATATATATTCGTTTTGACCCGTTACGAGTATTCTACATTTTTTTACTTAAATCATGCTTCTATTGGTTTACATCCTATCACCATTTTTATATGAATTCCGAGGACTCAATTTAACAAGACGCTTATTTCAAAACAACTCTTTAAGGGTTGTTTGCCCTATTTACCCCTCAAGGGCTTTTTGGTCAATTTTAGCCCTTCATTTATGAGACGAAGGACTTCCGCTATTATTTGACCAAAATGTCGCTTTTAGCTATAATTCTAAACATGCGTACCTGGCTCGGGTCATAAGATTGACCCGTTTAAATACCTTTCGCTATTAATTTCTAGTTAATAGCCATGCGAACCATGTGTTAATTCCTGTGATCACAAAACTCAACAAGCGATCATCAAATATTATTGACAAATGGTGTTAACAACACCATTTGACCCGTTTAGTCGAAATGACTAATTATCATTTCGAGATGGTATTTAATTACCATTGCACCCCCTTTAACGTACCCCAGTTTACTTTTGAATTCATCTTACTTAAGAATCGTTCTCGTTTTGTTTGACCCGTTATGGCTAATGCCAAATGGTGTCCTTTCAAATCCTTTTATATATTCATTAGTCCATGTCCGGATTACTATTTGACCATTTTTACCCTTTTTACCATAATTCATGGTTTCTTATCTTTCTCACTTTTTCCGACTCGCATTTAAATCGTACCGGAACATCATGTTTCGTTTACTCAATATAATTCAGATTCAATATTCGAAATCAAGTATTTGGTAATAAATTAAAAGGCGTAAGCTTCACTTACCTCGCATCCAAACCATGCTTCTCTTTTCCTTCTTAAATTCATTTGACCCGCTTCCTTCTCCAAGCTTCCACCTAGCTTGTTACGCGTCAAACTATCATCATCGTTTTCAAGGTGGTTAGTTAAATCATAATTTAATACGATTATTCCACCTTACGCATTTTCTATCAAAATTTTCATTCGATCTTATTAATGGTCAGTTTGACTTTCAAAAGTCAACTGCCTCTTTTTAATATCTATGAAATGCACAACTGAGTTCAACGAACTCACTTAGGCATTTCTTCAACTATTTGATTGTCAGTATTTTTAGGCCACAAACTCACCCAAGGTTCTAACCGAGTTTATTATGTTTTCAACACTTTATCTTGTTCATGTGATTATCAAGACTAATTTGCCCATTCATTTCACAAGGACTAAGGGTTCCTCATATACGAGTGAAACCCGTTTCATCATATCACTAGCATTCACCCGAACACCTAATACAACCCAGTTCTACTTATTAATTTAGTAGTTAGCATGATTTCAAACATCCATATTCATGAAATAAATCACTAATTTTCGCTACATCCTCCAAAGCCCTTTTTGAATCATGTATAATCAAATACTCAAATTTGAAATTTGTTTAAGTATTTCGCTTCAACTATCAATTATGATGATTTCTAGCACAAGCATATCATCAACCTCATTATTTAGCTAAAACCCACTTAGCACATACAAGGGGATTCATCAAACCCTAGTTTTTAACATAAATTCATCAAGTTTTCAACTAGGGTTTGATTCTAAACATGAATTTCATCACAACAACGCTCATAGATTCATTATTCATTCCAGAATTTTGACTATGATTTCTCATCATAGTTTCAAAGTATCACTAAATAGCAAAATTCAACAGACCTTGTAATCCCCATGACTAGGTAATCACGAATTTGTGTTCATGCATCTGATTTGGGCTGGATTTGACCTTCAATTTGTTGATTTTGCTGGAGTTAGGGTTTGAGCCCCTTGTTCTTGCTTCTGGTCGATCGAACCCACACACACACATGTGTGTGTTTTGATTTTTATTATTGTTTTAATTAAAACATTTCCTAAGTCGCCTACTTTTAGTCCCTCATATTTAGAAGTTTTATAAAGAGGGTTAAAAATCTTGATCTTTATTCATTCACTTGATTACACATAAATAACTAGGTTAATTATTCCTAGTTAACTTAGTAGGTTCTGGGGTTATAACCTGTTTCATTCTAAGTCCCGTTAACTCGGGCCTTTCATAACTTTATTTTCTCATAAACATTCCTTCACCCCTTTTTATTTAACATTAGATCTATTTATTTAGAAACCTTAATATTCACCGGTAAATTTTACCACTAACGGTACTTTACCCGTCTTTTAGTATTAACGTGGTTTGATTACCAAACCCGTTTTCGGGGTGTTACAACTCTACCCCCCTTAAAGAGGTTTCGTCCCCGAAACCTTTCTCGTGTTCTTTATTAGTTTAGATCATCCGAACCTTAGTTTCGGTGATCACTTGAGCATTGCTCGAACATAATACTCTTACCAGGGAAGTATGTTAATGTGTTTTGGTTTTAAAACGTATGACGTATACGCCTTCCACATGTAAGGCCTCGTAGGCCATTACCTTCAGCTTGTATTTCTTATTTTAGTCACTTATTTGACCAAGTTGTCATCTAATCACTCGGTTGTATTTATTTTCAACATGTTTTACTTCAAGCAAATCTGGTTTCAATAGGCGTTTTGTATAAGTCGTAACATTATTCCGACTTTGAAAGGTTTTACCGGCTAAACTGATTAGTCGCCGTCACATTATGCCCCGTCATGCGGGTATATCTTATTGCCAACCCGGCTTTTTGCATGTTTTTCTGATTTCATATCTCATAACTCACGTTACAACGTGAGTATATTCTATATCACTTTTGTAACCGTGATCACATCACGTCATGTTTAAGTCTATTTCGACTTTTCATTATCGAAATCTTTCCTTCGAATGTATCGCCTTGCACCTATCGGTGTTAGGATCTATATTCCTTGATATTAACCATTTTCCGAATTTGTTTCATAATATTCATATTTGTTAAAACATTATTTCTCACTAAAACTGTATTTTAGTTTCACGTTTTCTCTTTACTCATGTCAATTCCAAGGAATTTACGTCCAAGGGTTTATCCCCCTCCATTGTCATTTCGGTAATGACTTCACCCATTTTTTGTGACGGAACACAATTTAAATAATTGTGAATCCTTTTGTCATTTTTACCTGTTTAAATATTTTAGTGAAATTCTTCACTTTTGTCAACCAGACCTTTCACAATCTCTTTGCTTTTAACCCATCTAATTAACTTAGCGAAACCCATCGCTTTTATACGAATTTTATCTCCCGTTATTATTTTACGTGGAAAGTTACAACCAGTTTCGTTGTTTTATACTTTTGATCCGTAGGTTCTTTCGCTTAGCCTCGTAGGCTATTTCTTTATATTTTCACCTTTTTACATTATTAAGGTGAGACCCCAACATTTCGTTTCTTTCTATTTGGGACTCGAAGGTCTTTTTGGTCCCGTAGACCTTAGCCTCATTTATAATCTCGTAGGTTATGACAATCCCGTAGATTATCTTTTATTCAAGTCTTTATTCAAAGGTATATACATTTATATATGTATATGGCGTTAAGGCGCCCTTTTTATGTTCAAAACCATTTATTTTTGCTTTTGTATTTCCTTTGACCTTGACCGTAGTCTAAGGCTATATTTATTTTCTTTCGAATAAATTTTCCGACTTTATGACTTCTCACGTCATTTATGCATCGGTTCATCTTATGCTCAGTATTATCCAGTTTACTTATATTCGTATTTGATTATGTCCCATTACCGGGCTCATTATTATTCTTTTGCTTTTAACGCTACCGTTATCCAGCTTGCGCTTACTCATGCCATCCGGCATTATATTATATTCAACCCGTTTGACTTATTCATGTGAAATTTTATCATTTATGGATGTCAAACTTCATTCTTTGTTCGACCCGTTCAACTTTAAAATACTTGAACATAATTTATCAAAATTTCTATTTACATCATCTTGTCGTCTTTTAGTCTTGAGTCAAAACCCGAGTCTTTTAACTTTCCATCCGAGTTCCCGTTTCTCGGTCTACGCATGTGTTTAAATCCTTACCCATCAACCGGGTGTTTTACCGATGTCGTTGTTATTGCAACCCTTCCGGTATGCATTAAGACTTCGCTTCACTTTTATATTCTGACTTTGTCCTCAAGTTTGACGTTTTACAAAAACGGCCCGTTAAGAGACATATTTGCATTCTCCGGGTTCGAGTGTAAGTACACCCCCTCCCAATGCATATCTTAATCATTTTACGTGTTTGCATTCTTCGGGTTCGAGTGTAAGTACACCCCCTCCCAATGCATATCTTAATCATTTTACATGTTTAGCATGCTAAAGTGTTGTAAACAACACATAGGGTTACGACTTAATCATTTTAAAGTGTTGAAAATCAGAAAACAAGCAAAAGGCCAGGTTGGCAATAAGATATACCCGAATGACGGGGAATAAAGAGACGGCGACTAATCAGTCTAGCCGATAAAACATTTCAAAGTCAGATCAGTGTTACGACTTATACAAAGCACTTGTCGATATGAGATTAGCTTGAAGTAAGCATGTTGAAAATAAATATAACTGAGTGATCAGATGACAACTCGGTCGAATAAGTGACCAGATTAAGAAATACAAGATGAAAGTATCGGCCTATGAGGCCATACACGTAAAAGATGCATATGCTATGAAACCAAAAAGACATTACCATACTTCCCTGGTAAGAGTATTATGTGTGAGCAATGCTCAAGTGATCACCAAGACTAAGGTCCGAATGATCTAAGGTGATAAAGTACGTGAGAAAAGTTTCAGGGACGAAACCTCTTTAAGGGGGTAGACTTGTAACACCACAAAATGGGTTTGGTAATCAAACCCCGTTAATAGTAAAGACGAGTAAAATACCGTTAGTGGTAAAATTAACCCGGTGAATATTAGGATTTAAATAATTAATCCTATATTAATCAAAAAGAAGAATAAACGGTTTGAGAAAACACGGTTTATTAGAAGCCCGAGTTAACGGGACTTAAAAAAAATAAAACGGGTTATAATTCCGCACACCTACCAAGTTAACTAGGAATAGTAACCTAGTTAGTAATGGGTAACTAAATGAAAAGCTATGAGATATAGCTTCTTTTATAATAAATGAAACAAGAGGGACTAATATGGCCAAGAAGGGAAACTAGTTTTATTAAAATTAAAAATAAAACACAACACACACACTCAGTGTGTGTGTGTGTGCGTGGATCGACCAGAGGACAAGGGAAAAAGAAGCAAACCCTAACTGTAACACCAAGTAAAATCACGTCCAATGATGTATTGACACGTGTAATAAACCCTAATGAAGTCAAACATTGAATTAAAGGGACTAATTTTTCAAAAAATCAAAAACCTTGATTATGAAAGGACTGGAAGTGTTAGTATACCTAAAATAAGTTTCTAAATAACCTCTCACGATACTTAGGTTCACAAATGAGCCACTTGGCGATCGAGTGTAGCCGTTTGCGGAATTAATTGTAAGATTGCGCAATGAAGGGTTAAAAGCGTCAACATGTTAATTCTTACCTCTGAGTGACCTTTTAACAAACCGGGAGCTTCATGATATTTAATTATACTCTCAGGAATGCCAAACATTGGCCGTCTAAAGTTTTTATGCTTATAAGTAAGGTTACGCGCAACTTTGCAAGTTAGAGGGACAAAAAGTGTCAATATGTTTAATTATACCTGTGAATGACCTTTTAACGAACCCGAATCATCGTGATGTTTAATAATACTCTCAAGAATGCTTAATATGGATTAGATGAGGCTTCAATGCTATTAAATGATGAGATGCGCAAGTTTGCACAATAGAGGGACCTAAAGCATCAACTTTTGAATCTACGCCTTTCGGTGACCATTTAAGCGGACGGGAGAGTAGTAATATTTAAGTATATGCTTGGGAATGATCAATATGGGCCATGGAAGGCTTGGATATCATTAAACGACATTTCGCGCTACTTTGCGCAGTTAAAGGACTATTTGCGTCAAACTGCAAAAGTATGCCGATTCGTAGGGTATCGGACCTTCCGGAATATGACCATGAGTTAAACATACCCTATTTATCCTTTATATAGCTTAGATATAGGCTTGGAGGTGTTTCGTGCGCAAAAATAAACTTTTAAGTCATGATGGGACTAAAAGTGTCAAAAAGTGCACAAGTTTGCATTTCCGCGCATATCCCACATTCTGAGTATACCCGGACACCCAAAAATTTATGTAAGCATTAAAATATTTTATTTTAGTGATTTTCTTAATAAAATTCCATTCGTCGCGTAATTTGGATCGTTTTTCGCGTCCGTCCGTGTTTCGTCGTAATTAGCCGAACAACGTGACCGTACGACCAAGCAAACCGACATCCGGCATATTTTTGAGCATGTTTCATGTTCCCTATGTTTAGGCATCATTGTAGAGCCTTAAAAATGGTTTAACGGGCCTTAAATGTATCAGAAATGACATTTATCAAGTGCAGGGGCCAAACGTGACAACAATCGAAAGTTGCTGAGCTGACCTGGTCCTTACAGACCGTATACAGGACCTCATATGGTCCGTATACCTGTCTGATCATAGAAATTCTGGACAGCTGCCCTTCTTCTTCCTTGCAGCCCACACAAACCACTTAGGCACTTGTTTTTCGAAACCATGAGCTGGTTAATGGTATTAGACACCTGTCTTCACACCTGGAGTGATCTTAGAACCTCTCATAACAATTGGAATGATCCTAAGAACTCCCCTTCAAGTATAAATAGGGTCCTTTGGTTGGCCATTATTCTTGTTCATTCATTTCCTCTTGCTATCTTCTCATTTCTGGAGGATCCTGAGCATTTGGAACTTCCTTGGAGTTCTTTTCAGTACTAAGGACCATTTGTAAGTGTCCTTAACCTCCTAATTTCAGTTTTGATTAGTTTAATGACCAAAAGTCAAACTTATCGTAATTAAGATTTGATTTAGTGATTAATCACTAATGGTCCAGTCATTAGTCAAATTGAAAGTAGATATAAGTGGGTAATTATGTAGGTAATAAACCCCTAAGAGGGCACCTACTGATTATCATCCTAACTTGGCCAAATGTCGGGTCAAACCTAATAATAAAAAGTCAACAGGAAACTATTTTGCAAATAAATTTATAATTAGCAATATAGAAGCTATGGAACCTGTCTTAACACTAAAATAACTTGGTAATTAAGTTAAGAACATGTCTAAGCATGTTCAACCCGACAATTCTAAGTATAAGCTCGGTTTGGAACCGAAAGTCGTAAAAGTTGACTTTTGCTTTGACTTTCAGTTCTGACCCGATTTAGCTTAGTTTAGATATGCCTTAGGATTCCTTTAGGAGCAGGTAATAGGTTAATGTAACCCTCTGAGGTTATACAACTTGGATCCTTAGTTATCCTATTCATTACATGTTTCCGTTATATGCTTAAATGTTGACCATTATGCCCTTTTGACCCTAAAACAAGAATTTTGAAAATGTGAGAGGACAATAATCTTTATTACTGATATATAAACTTGTCCCTAAAATTTGACATCAATTTGAGGTCTAGATTAGGAGTTATGCTCATTAGCGTAAACGAAAAGCTTTTTATTAATTAAACGGCATAATTAGCGTCTATCCTATCTAAACCCGATTTTTGATACCAAAATTTTTACCTACTAATATAAAATAATATTTTGGGATTTTTGAAGATTTTTATTTATTTTTAGGCTGAGCATAACATAGGGTTCTAGGCTTGATTCGGTAATTGCCGGTTTTGCCCTTTTGGCTTATAAATTGAGTTTTACAAAACATTTTGACCCCAAACCTTTTGCTACTAATTTTATTAGATAAATAAAATATTTTAAGCTTTCTGGAATGATAAAAATATCAGCTTTTCTTTAAAAACCCGGAAATCACCTAAAACCGCCTTTTTACGTGTTTTAAGCGTATAGTATGTATAAAAACTATTTTAAATATATAAGACTTGATACCTACTGATATTTTAAGTAAATTTATATATTTTAACAATAAGGAAAAGTTTTTTAACTCAGAATTCTAATTTTGACTTTTAAAGCCTATGTGAAATTACCAAAATGCCCCTTCGGTGCATAGTTGGGTTAAAAGTGATAAATTCCACACATAGGCAATACCCTACTGATATAACTTATTAAATTAAGTATTTTTTACTGATTATATCAGACCTAAACCTCATATTAATATTTAAACTCTTTTATAACCTTTAAAATGACCAAAATGCCCCTACGGGGCATAGTTTGAGTGTAAATTCGTTTTGGGCATAATGGAAGGCATCCTACTGATATCACAACATATTTAAGGCATATTAACTTAGGAAACATGTTCATGACTCATTTGGTTACCCATTACGCACTTTTCGCGTTCGGATCGGTTTATGTAACTAATTTGCATAAATTAGCAGAAACGGGTCAAACCTTATCATTTTCATCTCAAAATCCAGAATGTGTTTAGTTTACCCTTATTACACAAGTATACAAGCTTGTCGGGTCTAAACCACATTCTAATCCGGTTCTCGCTTAACCATGCGTTTTGAACCGTATCCTCCTTTAAAAACTAACCGGTCTAAGCATAGGCTTAATTAAGACCCGTTAGGAATCTAATAGGTTATTAAAAACCTTCGTTCCAGATTTAGGAGCCCAGTAAAAGCTATCTGTACTTGCTGATTTGATATACGGCTGGGATTGAATTTATATTTAGCTCAGGTAAATACTTTTAACTTATTTTCCCTATACGAGCTTGGGGTACGGTATATAAAATACCGCTTGGTCGGGCATTGAATTTTTAATTGTATGAAGATTAATTTATTGAAATGTCCCGTTTAAATTGTTTTGTTTTCTTAAAGCCTTTGGGGGGTTAATGACCATGTCCCGGATATCCTTGGCATCATTTTACGAAATGGCCACGACCTTAGCACGCGAGTGTAGGCGTACACCCGCTAGTGCATAAATAAATAATAAGGTATAACCGCCGGTTTCGGGAATAACCCGCCGCGGGACTATATCATGTGGTGTGTCTATTAATCTTTAACCTGGCGTCAATCCGGGCTACTGAACGTATAAGGAACATGTAATCCTTTTACAAGTTTATATATAAATAATTATCCCAAGTTATAAAAAGTTTTGTGCCACGTGCATTCAAATCAATTTTCTAAAACATTTTCAAAATGAGTCAGTTAAATTGTATTTACCAGTGTAAACTGACGTATTTTCCCAAAAAGGCTAAGTGCAGGTACTAATCGGAATAGGCTGGCTACTCCTAGCATCAATAAAGAGTCTCGCAAACTTAGATGTTAAAATCTGTTGAACAATTATCTTTTATTTGATCCGCCTATGGATCCTTTACATTCCGTTTGTAATACTTTGATATTACTTTATATCGGTTTGTAATATTTTATCTTTTGCTTCCGCTGTGCATTTAAATTGTGTTTTTTGACTATGATGATATCAACTACATCACGATACTCCCCACCGGGCCCACCGGTAATACGTGGAAATATCGGGGTGTGACAGGTTGGTATCAGAGCCAACATTGAGTGAATTAAACACTAGCCTTTTGTGTTTAATCTCAATAACACAGTAGCACATTCCTTTACCTTCTGAGTCTAGACTTAACATAGGAATACTCTCATCTCTATTCGGAGAATTATTGCCTTCAATTCTATATATTTTAATTTGTCGCTAAGCAAAGAAGCCATAATGGAAATTCTCCCCATTTGAAGCCTAGGGAAGGCCGAGCTTCGTACTGCGACTAGGATTAACGTGCAACCAAGGGGAAAGCATTCAGAAATAAAATGAAGAAGAAACTCCTTTTGCTGAAGTTCGTTTCCTTAGTAAGTCCTTATAAGGGCATACTTATCTTTCAGTCCCTTCGTGGACAACATCATTCCTTTCAAGTCCCGTTTAGGGCAATTCTGTACCTCTTTTAAAAATCATTGGAATGTTTTATCTAAATTTATTCATCATTGCATATGAACATAAAATATGAAATAATAACATTCCTTTTATAAGATCTACCATTATAATAAAATGGCAAAAATCTAAAAAGAACAAGACCTAGCCCATGTGTTATTTTAAGAACAGGGCCAAGATGGCAGTTCTTCAATTAGATTTAGATCCTTATTAACATCTCAATTTAGGAATTATTCTGCGTTAAATATTAAAAAGAATCTTAAAGGTACAACCTAGCCGATATACCATTTCAGACAAGGCCAAGATGGTAAAACCTATTCAAAATATTCAATACCTTGTTAACATTCCTGGCAAATGTGATTCAATCACATAAATCATCCTTATACTGGATTCTCCCGAAATCCTTTCTTATTTTGTGAATTAAGCATCCATTAGGGATGTAATGCTTACGGGCCATATTCATTGTCATATAAGACAAACGACAGTCGTAGCCTACAACTCCCTGTCAAGAAAAGGCAATGAATTCAAGCCTAGATACCTTGATTCTACAAAATCATGGTTTATAATTTAAAGTTGTCCTTGTGACTTGGCCTTTTTTGTGCCATAGTTATATTTTAATTAAATCTAGGATAATTATAATGGAAATCCTGAATAAAATAAATATCATTCTTTTCCTGCCAGTATACATGTTAAAAGAAAATCTTAAAAGGTATAACCTAGCTTGAATGTCATTAAAGACCTAGCTATGATGGTAAGACCTGTTTAAAAAAAATTTCAGATCCTTGTTAACATCTGAAAATATGTTAACACTCCTGACAATAGTGATGCGATAAAATCACACTTGTCATCTTCATATTAGGAATTTCCAAACCCCTTATTTAGCATAAATGATCAAGAGGAATCATAGCTAATAAACATCGAACATGATGTACACATCAAAACATCCATTTGGATGAATACCTTCGGGCAAAGATGTATACATGAAAAAGATAGTTTTATTTCATAACTTCTTGTCAAGACAATGAACTATGAAATTTTCTGATCCAAATGAATCATTGATTATGTTTTAAAATTTTCCCTAGTGACAAGCCATCCGTGCCATCAAAAAGTCCTTTGGAACAAGCCCTTGTGCTATATAAAATGTCAGTACGACATTGACAGTCGTGACTTATGTCCCCTGTCTAATAAATATGAAGGATTATATTCCGTTTAAACGCCAAAGATGGTTTATTTAAAAACCTAGGCAAAACATAATCAAATAAATTAAATACTATCTATTGGCCTATATGGTTTATTTGCACCATGGCTATTTAATCATCAAATTCGACAATTCACTATATAATTAAACAAATTATTACCACTTGGTTTGTAGCCTTCAAAGCTTCACCATGGCTGACTCATCTGAAGCTCACAATAATCCAGTTGATCGGAATGATAATGCAAGACTGAACTTAACAGGCACCGAGTTACAGGCTATGTTGGATACAGCCGTAAACAAAGCCGTGGACCGTGTATTAAAGGATCATAAGCGAAAGTGCGATAATACCCCAAATAAAGGTTACAAAAAGGGTAAGACCGGTTAAGACTGTAACCAGTCCAAGCCAGAGGAGGCAAAACCCAAATGTAAAACCTGCGGGAAGAAGCACTTCGGAAAATGTTTCTATGAGCAGACCAGGGGATGTGTCATATGTAAAGAGATGGATCACAAGACCCATGAAAGCAAGGACTTGGAGGATGCCACATGCTATAGTTGGGGCGAGAAGGGGGACATAAAGACCCGCTGCCCAAAGAAGGCAACTAAAGGGGAATGCACATTGGAGTCACAAGCTAGACCTTGTGGGATTTGTAATAAGGAAGGGCACAAGACCTTGGAGTGCCAAAACATAAAGGACGCAACCTGCTATGGTTGCAATGAAATAGGGCACATCAAGACAAATTGCCCAAATAAAACCAAGAAGCCTGGGGAGGCTAAGAAGACCAAAGCTGGAAGCTCTCAAATGGATACTCAAGAGGCTATTCAGGATGACAATGTCACAACAGGTACTTTCTTTATCAATAACGCTCATGCTAGAGTATTATTTGATTCAGGTTCAGATAAGTCTTTCATAGACAATAGATTTGGTAAATCATTAAATCTGCCTGTTAAAACTCTAAGCGTTAAGTATAAAGTAGAATTGGCCGATAGTACCTCAGAGACTGCTTCAGCAATATTAGATGGATGTTTTATATCCATTAGGAATCATTCTTTTCCGCTGTCCTTGTTTCCATTATAATAAGAGGGACTCGATATAGTGATAGGAATGAATTGGTTGTCTTAAAAATCAAGCCCATATTGTGTGTGATGAGAAGCAAGTAGTTATCAAGACTCCTTATGGTGAGCCTTTGACAATTCAAGGAGACACTGGGTATGGATTGCCTAAGCACTTGTTGAATATGGTATTTAATACCAAAGATTCGAGTATGGAAAACTCAGAAGAGACAAACAACAGTCGCGATGCTAGAGATGCGACAAATGTTAATGGTGCATCAAATGTGAACCTCAATATTAATGGAGTTAATCTCCAAAATTGTAATTAACGCAGCTGTTAGAAAGGCTATGAGAAAAGTCATGAAAAGGTTCAAGAAGTCGAATGCTGTTTGCTCTAAAACACATGCCGCGACTCATGAGAAGAGCTTTATTCATACTTCAAATACGAAGAATAAACCAAACAAAATCATATATGGCAAGGAACCCCATTTCTTTTTAGGATATACTTAAATGTACTTCGTCTCTTGGAAGTCAAGAGACTTCAATAGTAAAAAGGGGCCATCGATTGCAGAAAAATTGTTGGACGAAGTAGAAACCATTAGGTGTATCAGCGGTTATGCTAGAAAGGACACGGTGAGGTATGCATCACAGTCATTCGATGGCAATATCCTTAATTAGTGAGGACATTAATGAAGTCCACAAGAAAGAACCTCTTATACAATATGGGATGGTCCAAGTTTTAAGGACCTTATTAGAAAAACCTATTATCCGCATCACGAGATGGAAAAAGATGGAATAAGAATTTTCTGACTCTCACCATAAAAGTTCTAGACTGTCGACAGTATGTTACAATTTTAATTCATGGGCTGAGATAGTACCCTATTCCATTTACCCAAAATCTAAGCTTAATGCAAATAATTATTGGTGGTTAGCAACGGCAATAAAAGGACACATTAAGGTTTCAAAGCCAGCTCATTATAAATCCATTACGGATCTACCTCAGTTACTCACGTTATATAGATTAAGAAATAACCAGTTAAAGCTGAGACTGCCCTAAAATTTGCCAAAGATTTTGCAGCTAAGTTTAAAAGGATTAAGAATGGAGGCGTTTAACCCTCCTGATGAATTATTAGAGGCAATTCACGTTAATAATGACACCAGATAAATCCCTTATTGTGATTTTATTGCTAGGAGATACGTTTGGTTTCAGGTGCTGCTGAGTCTCTCATAAGACCATAAGCTTAGAAAACTTTTAGAAATTTTTCCGTAAGAACCCTAGAGATTAAGTGTAAGGTAAAACTTACAGGCGAAATCATAAGAACTATTTCTTCTGTTCCTGTCAGAAACCTTCGGTCGTAGAATTCTAGAAGCATCCTCTCTCTAGGTGTAGTACGTCAGCATATGTAATTGATATCTCTTGATCCCTATCGATTGCGAATACCAGATGGTATGACAAAAGCACCACATGAGGATTGATGTATCTTAATAAGTTCCATAGATTGCTTCCATGCCTGATCAGTATGGAGGTTTAATGCATGGAACCGCAAGGTTATTCCAATGGTCATATGGTACTAAATTCAGCTAATGGTATTCAAAGAAGATATCCAGAATGGAATTGTCCAAGTAAATGTCTCCGATTAAGGAATTCGTGGACTCGTAACATAAATGTGTCACTTACCTGACACAGACTAGGATAAATGAACTGGAGCCTGAGAATTGGAAAATCTCTGTAACCTCCTTGTACCTTGGTTATCTTCTCCAAAGATTACCATGTTTACCTTCTGAGAGGCAAGTAGAGTTAAGATTAACATCCCGCTTAGGGCTGCAGTATTGTAAAGACTCCATGTTGATTATCGAATAATCGAATCCCTGATTATGTGAGTTTTAAAATAGATGATTCATATAGCCTAACTCAATATTCTGAGAATTCGGTATAGTTAATTAAGAAAGACGGTTCATTTTGCTTATGCATTGATTACCGCAACCCTAATTAGGCAACAATTAAGAATCGCCATCAACTGCCCAGGATCGTCGATTTGTTCGACTAACTGAAAGGATTAGCTATTTCTTAAGATTAGTTTTAAGCAGTGGTTGGAATAACCATCTCACCTTAAAATAAGCTTTTCTATAATAGTTGATGTATAAGTATTAAGGCTGCTCCTTTGGAAACCTTGTATAGATGGAATGTTAAACATCTAATGTTAGACAGAAGATTAGTAAGTCCAATTATCAGGATCTGAAAGTTGCCTTGGAAACAACGAATAAGATCATACAAATCCATAATCATCTGTAAGTTGCCAGTATTTGGCAGAAAATCAAGGATTAATGAAAGTAACAACCAACCTGAGTTCTTGTTAATGAATAAGGTTCAACAAAAGATATCACCCTGGAAGGGTGTGCCAATTTGTTAATTATCAGGCTAGTTAAGCTCTGAATATATGTAGAATCATTCGAGGGAATCGAATGTATCAAGATCAAATAGCTTATAAGCTAAAACCTATTTAAGGAGCTTGGCGGAGCTCGCAATACATTACACACTAATGATTTAAGGAGGTGTTTCACCAATAAGTCGAGGAGCATTATCACATAATGATATGCAGATTTATGATATGATGAGAAACCTGTATCGATTGAGGATCGACAGGTTAAGAAACTCCAAAAGGATACATGTATCTAATATAAAGGTCACTTTGGGAGCTTGGAGAGACTCCATATATGCTATAGAAGTTAAGACCATTATGCGACATAAGTACTTCCAGCATTTTAGCAAATCTCAAGGTCGAGATTTCTTTTAAGGGGGTGAGGAAGTAACACCAAGTAAAATCACGTCCAATGATGTATTGACACGTGTAATAAACCCTAATGAAGTCAAACATTGAATTTAAGGGACTAATTTTTCGAAAAATAAAAAACCTTGATTATGAAAGGACTGGAAGTGTTAGTATACCTAAAATAAGTTTCTAAATAACCTCTCACGATACTTAGGTTCACAAATGAGCCACTTGGCGAGCGAGTGTAGCCGTTTGCGGAATTAATTGTAAGATTGCGCAATGAAGGGTTAAAAGCGTCAACATGTTAATTATTACCTCTGAGTGACCTTTTAACAAACCGGGAGCTTCATGATATTTAATTATACTCTCGGGAATGCCAAACATTGGCCGTCTAAAGTTTTTATGCTTATAAGTAAGGTTACGTGCAACTTTGCAAGTTAGAGGGACTAAAAGTGTCAATATGTTTAATTATACCTCTGAATGACCTTTTAGCGAACCCGAATCATTGTGATGTTTAATAATACTCTCAAGAATGCCTAATATGGATTAGATGAGGCTTCAATGCTATTAAATGATGAGATGCGCAAGTTTGCGCAATAGAGGGACCTAAAGCGTCAACTTTTGAATCTACGCCTTTCAGTGACCATTTAAGCGGACGGGAGTGTAGTAATATTTAAGTATATGCTTAGGAATGATCAATATGGGCCATGGAAGGCTTGGATATCATTAAACGACATTTCGCGCTACTTTGCGTAGTTAAAGGACTATTTGCGTCAAACTGCAAAAGTATGTCGATTCGTAGGGTATCGGACCTTCCGGAATATGACCATGAGTTAAACATACCCTATTTATCCTTTATATAGCTTAGATATAGGCTTGGAGGTGTTTCGTGCGCAAAAATAAACTTTTAAGTCATGTAGGGACTAAAAGTGTCAAAAAGTGCACAAGTTTTCATTTCCGCGCATATCCCACATTCTGAGTATACCCGGACACCCAAAAATTTATGTAAGCATTAAAATATTTTATTTTAGTGATTGGCTTAATAAAATTCCATTCGTCGCGTAATTTGTATCGTTTTTCGCGTCCGTCCGTGTTTCATCGTAATTAGCCTAACAACGTGACCGTACGACCAAACAAACCGACATCCGGCATATTTTTGAGCATGTTTCATGTTCCCTATGTTTAGGCATCATTGTAGAGCCTTAAAAATGGTTTAACGGGCCTTAAATGTATCAGAAATGACATTTATCAAGTGCAGGGGCCAAACATGACAACAATCGAAAGTTGCTGAGCTGACCTGGTCCTTACAGACCGTATACAGGACCTCATATGGTCCGTATACCTGTCTGATCATAGAAATTCTGGACAGCTGCCCTTCTTCTTCCTTACAGCCCACACAAACCACTTAGGCACTTGTTTTTCGAAACCATGAGCTGGTTAATGGTATTAGACACCTGTCTTCACACCTGGAGTGATCTTAGAACCTCTCATAACACTTGGAATGATCCTAAGAACTCCCCTTCAAGTATAAATAGGGTCCTTTGGTTGGCCATTATTCTTGTTCATTCATTTCCTCTTGCTATCTTCTCATTTCTGGAGGATCCTGAGCATTTGGAACTTCCTTGGAGTTCTTTTCAGTACTAAGGACCATTTGTAAGTGTCCTTAACCTCCTAATTTCAGTTTTGATTAGTTTAATGACCAAAAGTCAAACTTATCGTAATTAAGATTTGACTTAGTGATTAATCACTAATGGTCCAGTCATTAGTCAAATTGAAAGTAGATATAAGTGGGTAATTATGTAGGTAATAAACCCCTAAGAGGGCACCTACTGATTATCATCCTAACTTGGCCAAATGTCGGGTCAAACCTAATAATAAAAAGTCAACAGGAAACTATTTTGCAAATAAATTTATAATTAGAAATATAGAAGCTATGGAACCTGTCTTAACACTAAAATAACTTGGTAATTAAGTTAAGAACATGTCTAAGCATGCTCAACCCGACAATTCTAAGTATAGGCTCGGTTTGGAACCGAAAGTCGCAAAAGTTGACTTTTGCTTTGACTTTCAGTTCTGACCCGATTTAGCTTAGTTTAGATATGCCTTAGGATTCCTTTAGGAGCAGGTAATAGGTTAATGTAACCCTCTGAGGTTATACAACTTGGATCCTTAGTTATCCTATTCATTACATGTTTCCGTTATATGCTTAAATGTTGACCATTATGCCCTTTTGACCCTAAAACGAGAATTTTGAAAATATGAGAGGACAATAATCTTTATTACTGATATATAAACTTGTCCCTAAAATTTGACATCAATTTGAGGTCTAGATTAGGAGTTATGCTCATTAGCGTAAATGAAAAGTTTTTTTTATTAATTAAACGGCATAATTAGCGTATATCCTGTCTAAACCCGATTTTTGATACCAAAATTTTTACCTACTGATATAAAATAATATTTTGGGGTTTTTGAAGATTTTTATTTATTTTTAGGCTGAGCATAACATAGGGTTCTAGGCTTGATTCGGTAATTGCCGGTTTTGCCCTTTTGGCTTATAAATTGAGTTTTACATAACATTTTGACCCCAAACCTTTTGCTACTGGTTTTATAAGATAAATAAAATATTTTAAGCTTTCTGGAATGATAAAAATATCAGCTTTCCTTTAAAAACCCGGAAATCGCCTAAAACCTCCTTTTTACGTGTTTTAAGCTTATCGTATGTATAAAAACTATTTTAAATATATAAGACTTGATACCTACTGATATTTTAAGTAAATTTATATATTTTAATAGTAAGGAAAAGTTTTTGAACTCAGAATTCTAATTTTGACTTTTAAAGCCTATGTGAAATTACCAAAATGCCCCTTCGGTGCATAGTTGGGTTAAAAGTGATAAATTCCACACATAGGCAATACCCTACTGGTATAACTTATTAAATTAAGTATTTTTACTGATTATATCATACCTAAACCTCATATTAATATTTAAACTCTTTTATAACCTTTAAAATGACCAAAATGCCCCTACGGGGCATAGTTTGAGTGTAAATTCGTTTTGGGCATAATGGAAGGCATCCTACTGATATCACAACATATTTAAGGCATATTAGGAAACATGTTCATGACTCATTTGGTTACCCGTTACGCACTTTTCGTGTTCGGATCGGTTTATGTAACTAATTTGCATAAATTAGCCGAAACGGGTCAAACCTTATCATTTTCATCTCAAAATCCAGAATGTGTTTAGTTTACCCTTATTACATAAGTATACAAGATTTTCGGGTCTAAACCACATTCTAATCCGGTTCTCGCTTAACCATGCGTTTTGAACCGTATCCTCCTTTAAAAACTAACCGGTCTAAGCATAGGCTTAATTAAGACCCGTTAGGAATCTAATAGGTTATTAAAAACCTTCGTTCCAAATTTAGGAGCCCAGTAAAAGCTATCTGTACTTGCTGATTTGATATACGGCTGGGATTGAATTTATATTTAGCTCAGGTAAATACTTTTAACTTATTTTCCCTATACGGGCTTGGGGTACGGTATATAAAATACCGCTTGGTCGGGCATTGAATTTTTAATTGTATGAAGATTAATTTATTGAAATGTCCCGTTTAAATTGTTTTGTTTGCTTAAAGCCTTTGGGGGTTAATGACCATGTCCCGGATATCCTTGGCATCATTTTACGAAATGGCCACGACCTTAGCACGCGGGTGTAGGCGTACACCCGCTAGTGCATAAATAAATAATAAGGTATAACCGCCGGTTTCGGGAATAACCCGCCGCGGGACTATATCATGTGGTGTGTCTATTAATCTTTAACCCGGCGTCAATCCGGGCTACTGAACGTATAACGAACATGTAATCCTTTTACAAGTTTATATATAAATAATTATCCCAAGTTATAAAAAGTTTTGTGCCACGTGCATTCAAATCAATTTTCTAAAACATTTTCAAAATGAGTCAGTTAAATTGTATTTACCAGTGTAAATTGACGTATTTTCCCAAAAGGGCTAAGTGCAGGTACTAATAAGAATAGGCTGGCTACTCCTAGCATCAATAAAGAGTCTCGCAAGCTTAGATGTTAAAATCTGTTGAACAATTATCTTTTATTTGATCCGCCTGTGGATCCTTTACATTCCGTTTGTAATACTTTGATATTACTTTATATCGGTTTGTAATATTTTATCTTTTGCTTCCGCTGTGCATTTAAATTGTGTTGTTTGACTATGATGATATCAACTACGTCACGATACTCCCCACCGGGCCCACCGGTAATACGTGGAAATATCGGGGTGTGACACTAACTCTCACAAATCTCTCAAATTGAAGGTCCAAATCAAGTTTAAATCAAACTCTGAGTACGAATTAGTGATCTCCACTGAAAAAGGAGTCACAAGGTATGTAAATTTCATGAGAAATCTCTAGTTGAATTTCTGAGCAAACCTAGAGAATTCGAATTAGATGATTGCATGCTTGTTATATGATGAGATAGGAACATTGTAGTGTATAGGAGTAAATCCTAGACAAGTATATGATGAAGTTAGGCCTAATTCTTGTGAATTCATGATCACCATTGAAGGTGATAAGTGGGTTTAGTATGAACATGTTAAACACTAGAAATTGATAGTTGTTCTAGTGTAATTTGAATTTTTCGTAAGTAAATTCTGATGTTGTAGATGCGAAAAATTGATATGAACATGTTAATTGATGTTAAAACATGGTTAAAACAATAACCATGAACTAGATAAAAGAAGAATACAAATTATGCACATTAGGTGTTTGTTAAAATGCCTAAATGAGAACTAAAGTGTTGAAATTTAGAGTGAAAACGCATATTTGAATGATATGGCAATTACGCGTAATATGAAGTGATGAGGGTTGTACATATTATGTTGATTTAGACTTAAAGTTGTAAACCAAGTGAGTGAAAGTAGTTAACTTTGATAAATTAAGTTAACTAATCATGAAGTCGAATAGTAGTTTCGACATAGAAAATAAGTGAGGTGGAATAGTCGTGATTGTTAATGACTAATTTAACCGCCTTGTAAATGATTGACAATAGTTTGACGCTTAAACGAGCTAGGTGGAGGCTTAGGAAAGAAGCGGTCAAATAATCGAGTACGAGAAAGGAAGTGTAAACCGGATGCGAGGTAAGTTAAGCTTACGCCTTTTTATTCTTACTACCAAATACTTATAATGCAAGTCAGAATAAGTGAGAATGGCAAGAAACCATAAATTATGGTAAAAACGGTAAAAATGGTAACCCGGACATGGGTTAACGAATAAATAAAAAGGATTTGAAAGGACACCAGTTGGCATAAGTCAAAATGGTTCAAACAAAGCAAGAAACGACCTTTAAGCAAGATGAATTCAAAGAGTAAATCGGAATAGGTTAATGGGATGAAATGGTAATTAAATACCATCTCATAATTATAATTGGTCATTTTTACTAAACGGGTCAAATGGTGTTGTTAACACCATTTGACAATAATATCTTATGATCGCGTGTTAGTTTTGTAATCGCTGAAATTTAACATATGGTTCGCGTTGCTATTTGATTAGTAATTAACAGCGAAAGGTATTTTAACAGGTCAATCTTATGACCCGAGCCAGGTATGCATGTTTAGAATTATAGCTAAAGGCGATATTTTGGTCAATTAATAGCGGAAGTCCTTCGTCGCACAAATGAAGGGCTAAATTTTGACCAAAAAGCCCTTGAGGGGTAAATAGGACAAACAACTTTTAAAGAGTTGTTTTGAAGTAAACGTCTTGTTTAAATTGAGTCTTTGGAATTCGTATAAAAATGGGGATAAGATGTAAACCAATAGAAGCATGATTTAAGTCTAAAGATGTAAAATACTCGTAACAGGTCAAAACGAGTATATATGCAAAACGGGTTAAAATTTCTTAAGGAACCCGTGAGGTTCACAATGGTGCAAAACTAAAATGGGATATACCGGGCTAGGTTTCGAGTTACAGGAACAAGGGCCAAACCAACCATCCAAGAATGGAATCGTTGAGCGAAAACACTTGACAACCTCCTGGAAGCGGCTTTTCTTGCCACCAGACATTTCACAATCAATTAGGAATCTGATGTCGTCACTAAACACATTCCTCAAATTGTAGCCATTTTTTTAGTGTTTATTTTTTGGTGTCTAATCCGCATATATATGTCCATTGTTCTTGATTTTCTTTACTGTATATCTCTTAAATGTCAACATATACACGTGTGATTTAGTTTACGAAGATTTTTCATTGCCGAGAACCTCGATCAGAGAGTAAAAAAGGGGTGAGGTTCACAATGGTGTAAAACTAAAATGGGATTACCAGGCTAGGATTCGAGTTACAGGAACAAGAGCCAAACCAACCACCCAAGAATGGAATCGTCAAGCGAAAACACTTGACAACCTCCTGGAAGCAGCATTTCTTGCCACCAGACCTTTCTCCATCAATTAGGAATCTGATGTCGTCACTAAATACATTCCTTAAAATGTAGCCATTTTTTGAGTGTTTGTTTTTTGGTGTCTAATCCGCATATATATCACCATTACTCTTGATTTTCTTTAATGTATATCTCTTAAATGTCAACATATACACGTGTGATTTAGTTTACAAGGATTTTTCAATGCCGAGAACCTCGATCAGAGAGTAAAAAAGGCGTAAGGTTCACAATGGTGTAAAACTAAAATGGGATATACCAGGATAGGATTCGAGTTACAGGAACAAGGGCAAAACCAACAACCCAAGAATGGAATCATTGAGCGAAAACACTTGACAACCTCCTGAAAGCAGCTTTTCTTGCCACCAGACCTTTCTCCATCAATTAGGAACCTGATGCCGTCACTAAACACATTCCTTAAATTGTAGATATTTTTTGAGTGTTTATTTTTTGGTGTCTAATTCGCATATATATCACCATTGCTCTTGATTTTCTTGACTGTATATCTCTTAAATTGTCAACATATACACGTGTGATTTAGTTTGCGAAGAGTTTTCAATGCCGAGAATCTCGATCAGAGAGTAAAAAAGGCGTAAGGTTCACAATGGTGTAAAACTAAAATGAGATATACCGGGCTAGGATTCGAGTTACAGGAACAAGGGCCAAACCAACAACCCAAGAATGGAATCGTTGAGCGAAAACACTTGACAACCTCCTCGAAGCAGCTTTTCATGCCACCAGACCTTTCTCCATCAATTAGGAATCTGATGCCGTCACTAAACACATTCTTTAAAATGTAACCATTTTTTAGTGTTTATTTTTTGGTGTCAAATCTGCATATATATCACCATTGCTCTTGATTTTCTTGACTGTATATCTCTTAAATGACAACATATACACGTCTGATTTAGTTTATGAAGATTTTTCAATACCAAGAACCTCGATCAGAGGGTAAAAATGGCATAAGGTTCACAATGGTGTAAAACTAAAATGGGATATACGGGCTAGGATTTGAGTTATAGAGCAAGGGCCAAACCAACCACCCAAGAATGGAACAGTCGAGTAAAAACACTTGACAACCTCCTGGAAGCAGCTTTTATTGCCACCAGACCTTTCTCCATCAATTAGGAATCTGATGCCGTCACTAAACACATCCTTAAATTGTAGCCATTTTTTGTGTGTTTATTTTTTGGTGTCTAATCCGCATTTATATCACCAATGCTATTGATTTTCTTGACTGTATATCTCTTAAATGTCAACATATACACGTGTGATTTAGTTTACGAAGAATTTTCAATGCCGAGAACCATGATCAGAGACTAAAAAAAGGCATAAGGTTCACAATGGTGTAAAACTAGAATGGGATATACCGGGCTAGGATTCGAGTTACAGGAATAAGGTCCAAACCAACCACCCAAGAATGGAATCGTCTAGCGAAAACACATGACAACCTCCTGGAAGCGGCTTTTCTTGCCACCAGACTTTTCTCCATCAATTAGGAATCTAATGCCGTCACTAAACACATTCCTTAAATTGTAACCATATTTTGAGTGTTTAATTTTTGGGGTCTAATCCGCATATATATCACCATTGCCCTTGATTTTCTTGACTGTATATCTCTTAAATGTCAACATATACACGTGTCATTTAGTTTACGAAGATTTTTCAATGCCGAGAACCTCGATCAGAGAGTAAAAAGGCGTAAGGTTCACAATGCTGTTAAACTAAATTGGGATATACCGGGCTAGGATTCGAGTTACAGTAACAAGGGCCAAACCAACCACCCAAGAATGGAATCGTTGAGCGAAAACACTTGACAACCTCTTGGAAGCAGCTGTTCTTGCAACCAGATCTTTCTCCATCAATTAGGAATCCGATGCCGTCACTAAACACATTGTTAGGCCCTAAAGTGTGAGACTGACGCATCAAATTAACACAACGGGTTATGGTTACGAACTGGGCCTTACCGGGTTAGTTTATATTAGGTTGTGGACCTTTATAGGTCACTTGGGCCAAGCTTTAGGCCATGTGGGCCAAGCAGGCCCAAGGGGAGCCCATGTAGGGAATTGGGCTTGAGTTAGTATAAAAACAAGTTTCTAACTTGTTTTTAGGTTTGAACTTTTTGGATATTCATAGTTACAATTTCTCTAGAGAGAGAGGGGCAATTGGTGGTGAACTTGTACCAGACGATTTTGCTTGTCAAACTAATAGAATCGTGTGCAAGTTTAAAGGTGATTCGGTTTGTTCATCGTTTCCATATTTTCGGTTCGTATTTTCATATTTTTCGATTTGTTCTTGAATCACATCAAGTTTGGATTCCGCACAAACTTGGTGTTGTTTGATATCATTGAAAGATCCGGTTAAACGGGACTTACAAGTGGTATCAGAGCCTTTAGAACCTATTTCTAGGCTCGGTGTGATATCAAATATTCAAGATTTCGAATTTTCGTTCATCGCGTTCTTCGTGTTCTTCGTGTTCTTCGAAGTGTTCATACGCCGTTGGTATGTTACCCACATGGTACATAGTTCGTTATGTTTATATCACTTAGTATCTTTTATCATGTTGAGCGTCAAGCCTATCGACATATCACAGTAGATCCTAGTCTTTTCAGCTATGGCACCTTACATGTGTTAGTTAAACCCTTTAACACGAACATTTATTTCACTTCCCATATCATGCAATTTTTCTTTTTGGCTTTTTCATTTTTCAAATGTTTTTGTATTTTTCTCATTTTCTCCCCCTAAAACAATACATATTTACAGCAAACTCTTTTTGTATTTTCTGAGTTTTCTCCACCTAAACTCTATACCTATCTATATGTTCCTCTCCCCCCCTAAATTTGTGCATAAATCTTGTATTTTTGCGCAAATTTACCATTTACTAGAGAAAGGACACAATATGTACAAAGTTATAAACTAAGAAAAGAGAAAAATATTTTTGCTTAACCGTTCCGTCATTAGATTGAAGACTAATCAAATGCAAATCAAAGTACAGAATTTAAACGGTACCTTTTGCTGATCATTTCTTACTTCTCTAATCTCCTCCAAAGGAAACATATCATCTGTAAAAAAAATTTGAACTTTTTGCAACAGTGAAATGTTACCCGTTTTTATCTCTGGAACAACCGCTATCAACATTCCAGGGATTGTCAACAGCTCCTCCTTGGTTGTTCCTGAAAGGTAAGGAGATTAGTAAGACATGGGTACCCAGGCCATCGTGGTCCTGGGATTTCCTAAAGCATCAAAATAAGACACTTCTTTTAAACACAAGTCCCCTTTCGTTTCAAGGATTGGAGACGTTGCTGCTTTGGATTTGGGTTTCCAAATCTGTTTCGGTCTAGCAAACGCGTTTGTTGCCATCAGTTGAGCAACTTTAGCTGTTTCAGGTTTGTTAGTTTTAGAAACACGTTTTTGGTCCTGAACAGCCTTGCGTTTGTTTTTAGCAGCATTCCAATCCCCATCAGAAGGTTTAACCTTGGGATTCACATTCTTCATAGCCTTAGGTGATGAAACCTTCATTGGCTTGGAATGATAGTTACCCTTTGGTGTAACCCTCTGATTTTGCATATAATATGGTACGTAGGGACGGTGTTTGCAGTTTCGAGCAATGTGACCCGCAATGCCACAGTTGTAGCAGGTTTGTCTTTTCATCGGAAAGACATTTTGAGCAGCTTGATTTGCTCTAGCAGGTCCTGAAGGACAAACCGGTCCTTTTTGCTTTGGATGTGCCTGCACATTACTCTTAGACGAAGATGAATTTGGGTGCTTGTATTTGCTGTTTGCAGAAGTCTTGTTGCTCTGAGCACCATTCTTCGTATTTTCTCCCTGATTTGAGCTTTTCTTCACCTTGTCACGAACCTTACGAGATTGTGATTGTCCTTGATGAGCAGACTTCTTATATCCCTGATTTTGATCTGCTCGTTTTGGCTCATTCTTTTTGTTGTGAACCGGCTCACAAACATCAGCACACAAGTGAGTGTTGGCATTTTGTTGCACTTTTGGATGATGAACACAATTTCTAGCAATGTGTCCAGGAATTCCACACTTGAAACATGTCTGTCGTTTCAAAGTATGGAGATTCTGATAGCTAGCAGCATTAGCTGATCTGGTGGGTCTAGATGATCGAGCTTGCGTTGCCTGTGTTCCATGTGCCTTTTCTGAGTTTTTCTGTACCTGCTGACCAGAACTAGCACAAGCATGAGATTCAGATGGATGATGTTTTTCGTCTTTAATAATTTTATCAGGATGATTTTGAAAAGACGATTCAGTTTCTATTTTAATTTCCTTTTCAGAAACATTTTCTTGTGACTGTTCATTTATTGTGACCACCTCTTCTTTTACAAAATCAGATCCAGTTTTAATTTCTGAAGATGCAGAAGTTTCATCAACACATGTTTCTTCAACATATGTATCATGTGAATCCTTTTGAGATTTGCTTTCAGCCACAGTTTCCAATGGGGTCCCACTAGATTCAACATTAGGGACACCCACTGAGACAGATTCAGTAGAAGAATCAGGATACTCTTGATTTTCTTGAGAAGAAGTTTCAGTGGTTTCACTGAATGTGTCCCGAGGAACCTCACCTGTAACACTGTCAACAACTGAAACACAATCATCACCACAATTATTGTTCAAAGATTCAACACAAACATCATCAGTTTTTCTCAAAACATCAGGCTCAAAAGACGAAACATAAGCAGAAAACGACGCAAACAAAGAACGACTAAAAGCAAGGTCAGATTCAGTTGGTTCAGAATAAGGTTCAAAATAAGGTTCAGAAATATTTGTATGAACAACTGGTTCACTCCCAAGAACATCTGCACATTTTACTTCAGATACTTTATCTGCACATGAAGACGAAAAGTTAGGATCAATAGAACCTTTAGAAACAAAATTTATTTGAGCAGACTTCTTTTTCTCAATTTGTCTGTCATTTAATGATGACTTATTGTTTTTGGGACCATAAGTCATTCTACTCTCATTCATCATCTCCTCCTCAGTCATGGGTAAATAAGTATAATTGTCATTGTAAGGAGGAGGAGCCTGATTAAAACCCAAACCACGCCCTTTATTTTCTTTGTACGCAAGCTGTTGATCGCACAGGTTTTTAACTAGTTTGCTGGAAGAATCAAATTTCTTGATATTAAGTTCATTAATTTGATATCTGTCTCTAATATCTTCCAGTTCCTTAGTTAAAATGCATACCTTCTCCTGTGCCTCTAAGAAATGGGCTGTTTTTACACTTACATCATCCTTAAGTTTGATGATGTCTTTTCGCTGAGCTTCAATTTTATCTTTATAAAGCTTTTCATTCTTTGATAAAGTAAAATTTTTATTTTTTATGTCTTGATAATCTTGTATTAGCTCAGCGTTGTGTAAATGATATGCCTCAACCCTTTCTCTACATTCAGGAGTGCAAAAGACAGAAAGTATCTCTTCACGAGTAATTTCTTGAGCCGCAGGTTTGTGAAACACAAATGCCATAATTTCAACGGGTGGTTAATACTTTTGTTCTTCTCCTCAAAACACAAACCAAATGAGAACCCGTGTAATCGCTAACTCAAACCCTTTGCACGCGAATGAACCCGCTTTCTGAACCGCACCTCAAAAATATGTCAAAACCGTTATCACAAGCCAAACAAACCAAACCTTTTTTTTTTTTTTTTTTAAATTTTATTTTCTTATTTTAATTAGAATATGAAACAAACTATTATTATTATTAAATAAATATAAATTAATGATTACGTAATTATGACCTAATGATTATTAGAATTATTATTATTATTATTATTATTATTATTATTATTATTATTATAATAGACAAAACCTAAAACACTTAATTTCTGTGTAAGTCGTCTTCTTCAATGGCAAACCGAAACCGAACCCTAATATTCAAACTCAGCCGTCAAACACTTCGCAACTGATGAACCTGATGATGATTTGACGAGATGGTTAATGATGGTGAGTCACGGTAATTGTAGACAGTGAGGATGGTGATGAAGAAAGATTTCAGTCAGAACGTTGAATCGAAAACTACGGTGGTTGTTAATGGTGGTCGTTTGATGGTGAACGGAGAGCGTAGCTTGATGCAGGTTGATCGGAGGTATAGAGATGTGATAAACGGTGACCGGTGATCGGAGTTTGAACGGAGAGGATGAAGATTGGAGACGAGATGATTGAAGAAGGTGAGGTTGGAGGAGTTGCAGGTTTCACGGTGATGGAGAAGATGACTCGAAACCGCGGTTGCGACACAGGAACAAATGACTCGAGACCAGCTGATGATTGCGACTCGAAAACAAAACGTGATGAACCGAGATCTCGGTTGCGACTCGGAATGGTGGTTGCGAGTCGAACGAGTCGAAACGGTGGTTGCGACTCGTAATCGAAGTTGCGAGTCGAAACTAAACAGGATGAGCCGAGACCTTACTTCTGATTGCGACTGATGATGTTGATGTTGTAAGAAAATGATTGCGACTCGGGATGATGATGGATGATCGGAGTTGGTGGTGTATGATGTAAGATGAAGGTGGTGGACGGAGTATGACGAAGGTGGTGAAGACGGTCGTTAATGGCAGTTGCAAGTGGTTGCGAGTCAGAGATGGTGGAGTCGGAACGGTGGAGTTGGAACGGTGAATCGAAACTGGCACTCGCAACCTCAACTCGAAACTTTTATGTGCCGGAATCCGAACTCGAAAACTCGAACTTGAAACGGAGAAGATAACTGTGGAGATGAAGATCGTGAACAGTAATAATGGTTGGGCAGAAGGTCGTTTAATTTTGGTGATTCAAAGGAGATGGTGGTCGAGGTGATATGGGTGAATATGGAGGTTCAACTGTGAGACGCTGATGGCCGTTGCGGTGGTCGGCGGAGATGATTGAATGATAAGCAGTGAATGATAAGCAGTGAGTATGATGAGAGGATGATGAGAGGTGGTGGTTCAGTGTTTATTGATGGTGATGATAACCGGAGATGATTGTTGAAACTGAGTTGCAAATAGAAACGCGGTTGCGACTCGAGATTGCGAGTCGAGACAAGATTGCGACTCGGAACAATACCGTGAAGAGCCGAAACCTTGATTGCGACTCCTCAATTCTGATTGCGACTTGAACAGCTTTTGCAAAGGTTGCGACTGGCTAGAATGTTTATATGATGACTCGCAATCTTTATCAGAGGTGAAAATGATGATAAATCACGTGGCTTTAATGTGATGGTGTTGACAAAAAAAGATAATATTTCTGAGAATAACAAATTTCCAAAACAAGTGTCAATTTTCCGAAAAACTTGGGATTTTCAAAACTAAAAAAATTTTTAAATCTTTTTTAAAAAATTTAAAAAAATTTAAATTTGGAGAAAATCCCGTTAACACAATTTTGAACGGATCAAGGAGCAAAATATGATGATTTTCAATAAAACACCGATGAACACTTCGAAGAACACGAAGAACGCGATGAACGAAAATTCGAAATCTTGAATATTTGATATCACACCGAGCCTAGAAATAGGTTCTAAAGGCTCTGATACCACTTGTAAGTCCCGTTTAACCGGATCTTTCAATGATATCAAACAACACCAAGTTTGTGCGGAATCCAAACTTGATGTGATTCAAGAACAAATCGAAAAATATGAAAATACGAACCGAAAATATGGAAACGATGAACAAACCGAATCACCTTTAAACTTGCACACGATTCTATTAGTTTGACAAGCAAAATCGTCTGGTACAAGTTCACCACCAATTGCCCCTCTCTCTCTAGAGAAATTGTAACTATGAATATCCAAAAAGTTCAAACCTAAAAACAAGTTAGAAACTTGTTTTTATACTAACTCAAGCCCAATTCCCTACATGGGCTCCCCTTGGGCCTGCTTGGCCCACATGGCCTAAAGCTTGGCCCAAGTGACCTATAAAGGTCCACAACCTAATATAAACTAACCCGGTAAGGCCCAGTTCGTAACCATAACCCGTTGTGTTAATTTGATGCGTCAGTCTCACACTTTAGGGCCTAACAATCTCCCCCTAGACTGATGCCATCAAATTGTCTTCATATCATGAATTCAGCAACGTCTTCAACGTAGTCTATGGTCGTCGCTATGCAGCAGATGTTGTGGAAGTTCTTGACTTCTGAACTCTCAGCACTGGGTCTCTTTCCTTTAGCTCTTGTGGTTAGCTTCATATCAGGATCTCCATCAGCTTTGCTTGAAGTCTTGTTAAAAAGAATGTGAGAGGAGGATTCTCAACAGCTCTTTTCTTCTTCAGTCTTTGTCTTTCAAGCTGGTTCATGGTACTTCTTCAAATGTACTTTCACTGTCAGATGACATTTCGTATCCGGTTCTTCTGACTCAGGTACATCTTGTAGTCGTGCTGCTCCATGCTTCGTCAGCAGCTAACAACATCTCATTCTTCATCAACCCCTGTTCTTGATTGAAATCAAGTTCTGCACAAGCTCACAAACTCATAAGCAAACATTTCTTATGCAACAGGGAGAGTACCATATGAACACCAGGTACATCCAAGTACTTGTACTTAGATTTCACAATTTAAATTCTTTCAACTTTTGATGATCAATCAAATCTTCAAGAACGGTTACATTTTTATTTTTAAGAAAACAAATAAACACTCAATTTTTTTGATTTTTGGTTTTATAGAAAAACAAGACATTATTTTTGTATTTTTGAATTTTTCTATTTTTTAATTTTTAATTTTAAAGAACTAAAAACAAATAAAAATTCAAAATATAAACAACTACCATAATATACAATTACAAATGCAATGGGATCAAAATTCGTTCTCAGGCAGACTAAGGAACACTTTTCAGTACGAGCCTAATCAAACTGGTCTATGCGATTGCCAATATGTTTGTCCACTTAAACTTTAACGCTCAACTTTCAATTTTTCAACTTCGTGATATGCTTTAGGTAATATTATACTATTATACCCGTGTGTCCCATTCCAAGGCATACCCCCGCGATCAAGGTAAGCACAACGATTCATCGTAGCAGGTGAGTATACTGATGTCATCCTTTAAGATATCCTGACTGTATCTAGGTCTACATATAATCTGTTTTATCATGTTTTGATTTATTAACAATGAACACCCAAATAAATACTAATCAAATCCTGGAAATATAAACAGCACACTCTATCATGCAAGTATCTTCCCTACCACATATTTCACAAGTCCAATCCAGATTTCTGAAATCTTAACTGGGAATAGGTTGAGAAGAGAACAGAATAGATCTTTTGCAGAGATGGTATAATATACAGATCAAATGAGTTTTTCTCAGTTTGATATAGGTTTCTTGGGTTTCTTTTGGGCACTTGAGGGCCTCTTTCGGGTGTATTAGATCTATAGCGCGACAACGTACAGCTAGGTCAGCATGTATCTGGATGCAGCAGAAGCTGTCGTTGCCTAGCACCTCCAGGTCAGCATATATCTGGATGCAGCAGAGGAGGTACACGACTTTTTTCAGAGAAGATTTCAGAATCAGATCAAAATTGTGTGTATCGGGACAACATACAGACATTCAAATAGAAATGAGCTAATTCCAAGTGACTTTCTTTCCTGGGGTCATGTACAATTTTAGTTCTGAACAGAAGGACAACCAAGATATCCCTGGATGATTCAACAATATAAAGACCCGAAACCTCAGATGTTGGCTATCTATCAACGCAAGATTTAAGACCATAAAATCATACGCCGTTGGTATGTTACCCACATGGTACATAGTTCGTTATGTTTATATCACTTAGTATCTTTTATCATGTTGAGCGTCAAGCCTATCGACATATCGCAGTAGATCCTAGTCTTTTCAGCTATGGCACCTTACATGTGAGAAAAATACAAAAACATTTGAAAAATGAAAAAGCCAAAAAGAAAAATTGCATGATATGGGAAGTGAAATAAATGTTCGTGTTAAAGGGTTTAACTAACACATGTAAGGTGCCATAGCTGAAAAGACTAGGATCTACTGTGATATGTCGATAGGCTTGACGCTCAACATGATAAAAGATACTAAGTGATATAAACATAACGAACTATGTACCATGTGGGTAACATACCAACGGCGTATGATTTTATGGTCTTAAATCTTGCGTTGATAGATAGCCAACATCTGAGGTTTCGGGTCTTTATATTGTTGAATCATTCGGGGATATCTTGGTTGTTCTTCTGTTAAGAACTAAAATTGTACATGACCCCAGGAAAGAAAGTCACTTGGAATTAGCTCATTTCTATTTGAATGTCTGTATGTTTTCCCGATACACACAATTTTGATCTGATTCTGAAATCTTCTCTGAAAAAGTCGTGTACCTCCTCTGCTGCATCCAGATATATGCTGACCTGGAGGTGCTAGGCAACGTCAGCTTCTGCTGCATCCAGATACATGCTGACCTAGCTGTACGTTGTCGCTCTGTAGATCAATTTACACCCGAAAGAGGCCCTCAAGTGCCCAAAAGAAACCCTAGAAACCTATATCAAATTGAGAAAAACTCATTTGATCTGTATATTATACCTTCTCTGCAAAAGATCTATTCTGTTCTCTTCTCAACCTATTCCCAGTTAAGATTTCAGAAATCTGGATTGGACTTGTGAAATATGTGGTAGGGAAGATTCTTTCATGATAGAGTGTGCTGTTTATATTTCAGGATTTGATTAGTATTTATTTGGGTGTTCATTGTTAAGAAATCAAAACATGATAAAACAGATTATATGCAGACCTAGACACAGTCAGGATATCTTAAAGGATGACATCAGTATACTCACCTGCTACGATGAATCGTTGTGCTTACCTTGATCGTGGGGGTATGCCTTGGAATGGGACACACGGGTATAATAGTATAATATTACCTAAAGCATATCACGAAGTTAAAAAATTGAAAGTTGAGCGTTAAAGTTTAAGTGGACAAACATATTGGCAATCGCATAGACCAGTTTGATTAGGCTCGTACTGAAAAGTGTTCCTTAGTCTGCCTGAGAACGAATTTTGATCCCATTGCAATTGTAATTGTATACTTTGGTAGTTGTCTTTATTTTGAGTTTTTATTTGTTTTAATTCTTAAAATTAAAAAAAAAAAATTAAAAAAAAAAAAAAAATTAAAACCAAAAATCCAAAAATAGAGTGTTTAATTGTTTTTTCTTAAAATAAAAAATGTAACCGTTCTTGAAGATTTGACTGGTCATCAAAAGTTGAAAGAATTCCAATTGTGAAATCCGAGTACAAGTACTTGGATGTACCTAGTGTTCATGTGGTACTCTCCCTGTTGCATAAGAAATGTTTGCTTATGAGTTTGTGAGCATGTGCAGAACTTGATTTCAATCAAGAACAGGGGTTGATGAAGACTGAGATGCTGTTAGTTGCTGAAGAAGCCTGAAGCAGCACAACAACAAGATGTACCTGAGTCAGAAGAATCGGATACGAATTGCCGTCTGACAGTGATAGTGCATTTGAAGAAGTACTGTGAACCTGCTTGAAAGACAAAGACTGAAGAAGAAAAGAGCTGCTGAGAATCCTCCTCTCACATTCTTTTTGACAAAGATATTTCAAGCAAAGCTGATCGAGATCCTGATATGAAGCTAACCACAAGAGCTGAAGAAAGAGACCCAGTGCTGAGAGTTCAGAAGTCAAGAACTTCCACAACATCTGCAGCATAGAGACAACCATAGACTTCGTTGAAGACGTTGCTGAATTCATGCTATGAAGACAATTTGATGGCATCAGTCTAAGGGGAGATAAAATTGAGTTACAGGCAGTTATATGGAAAAGGTCTAGGGAAATGAGTTTAAGGGGACAAGTATACTGGCAATTGTCTAGATCATTAAGTAGTAGATCAGTGTTGATAAGTGAAGTCAAGCCCGAAACCTTGTGATTTGATCCCTGAGTATCTATGCAAATTTCCTTATTTTATTTTGTAAATATTTTTGTTATTTAGTTTTTGTTTTTAGGTTTTATTTGCAAACATTGCTCAAAAGGTTTAATGGATAATTTTCATTAAAATTAAATCAGTCTTAAAATGGGATTAAAAAAATTGATTGTTAAATCTGTTAAGTCAAAAGCCCAATCGGTTAAAGTTGAGCCCAAGAGTTACAAGCCCATGATGGCCCACAATCTGTTTGTGGTATAAAAGGGCGGTTGCGAGTCGAGACCTCATTTCTCACTCGCAACCAAGTCTGATTCTCTCTCAAAAGCTCCGGTGATCTGTTGAAGATTCCGATTCATCTCCGGTTACGACTCGCAATCTCCGGTTGCGACTTATTGATCATCAAGGTATAATGACGTCATTATTCAAGTTTTGCAGGAATTATGAATGGTTATTGAATATTCCGATGAAGATTTGAAGATTCCGATGAGGATTTGAAGTTTCCGATGATGTTTCCGATGAAGTTTTGAAGATGTTTGATTTGCAATCAAGAACACTGAGGACTCGTAACCAGTGGTTACGAGTCGCAACCTTAAGATTGCGACTCATGGTTGCGACTCAATGTTTGTCAGTTGCGACTCATGATTGCGACTCGTTGTTGTAACTCGAGACCTTTTGGTTGCGACTCATGGTCTCGAGTGAACAGTAACAGTGTTTGTTTTGGTATTTGTTTTTATCACTGTTATATTTGAAAATTGGAAACTTATTTGATTTGTGTTTGTGTGCAGAAAAATGGATTTGAAATTTATATCTTCACACAATCAAGTCGGATATTTGGCTCCTCCACCAGAGAAACACAAGCAGCTGTACGCATCATTGATGAAAGGCTTGAATAGTTGCCGGATTGTTCATGCTCTTCGTGAGAATCCAGTTGTTTATGAAGATCTTATTCGAGACTTTTGGAAGACTGCTAATGTTGAAGTCGTTGATGGAAAGGGAGCTATAGTTGCTGAAATTCAAGAAAAGAAAGTTGTAGTGACTGAGCAGATGATTAGAGAAGTTTTAAGATTTAACGATCAGGAAACAGATCCTACAGAACTTCCAGCTGGATCAGTGGAAGCAATTCTGCCTCGTTTAAGTTATGAAGGAAAGTTTCCTCCCTTGGTAAAGAAGTTTGTGCATCCATACTGGCGTCTGTTGGTGCATATGTTTCTTTTGTGCATGACAGAAAATAGAGGGGGAATTGATCAGTTGAATACTACCCAGTCTGCTGCTTTGATGTGTGTGATTACAAATGAGCCGTTTAATTATTCAAGATATATCTTGGACGCAATGAAGAGAAATGCAATTGGGCTTCGAAAGGATAAGTTTCTTATGTATCCAAGATTCGTGCAGATGATGTTGAATGAGCATTATCCAGAATTGAAGAGATCTGGTAATACATTGGAATTAAAACCTATGGGTCCTTCATGTTTTGGTGCTCTCACTTCAAAGAAAGGAACTGAGAAGAAGTATGAAGGTTTGATTAAATTGGAGAAGTTTGGTCAGTTTGCAGAGACGGAAGATGTTAGTGAAAATCCGGAAATAGCACAATCTGTTTCAGTGCATAGTGTACCTGCAAGTGCTATTGTTGCTGAAGAACATGATATTCAGAGAGGTGATGAGCCTGAGACTGAGTTTTTGGTAATTGACTTAGACGATGAAGGCGTTGAGATTATGTGTGATTCTGGTGAAGATGAAGAGCTTCCTCCTGAAGCTGAAGTTGATACTGCTGTTTCTACTGTTCCACCCGTGATTACTGCTGAAAGTTTGGCTTTGTTACTCAAATCTGTAACTGACAAGATGGGAAATCCTCCTTCTGATCTTGCAGTGTCAAGTGAAAAGCCTAGTGAAGACCCAAAGGATTCTGATTCCATGCCGTTGAAGCGGAAAAGGAGGGATCCTCGGCTCGGAATGTATGTTGAGCATAGCAAAGATCAACCCGTAGTTACTGATGAAGATGATGAAGGTCTTTATGACTTCGATTTTGAGAAGAATGACACCGATACCACCACCGCTACTGAAAACATCTTTGATTTTGATGCTGATACTCAAAGAACTGATATGGATGTTACTACTGATGATGTTCAGGTTACTAGTATTGATGTTGATGCCACTGTTGAAACAACGCTACCTAGTGCTACTGAATCTGCAGGTCCTTCTAGAGTTGATCTTGATATGCCTAGCAGTTCAAGTGGTAAAAGACCTGAAGAGCCATTTAGAATGCCGTTTAATGATGATTCTAGTGATGAAGATGAGTATATCAGTATGAGAGATATGAAGAAACGAATGGTTGTACTTGAGCAAGATTCAATCCATAAAGATGCAAAGATTATTCAACTTGAAGATACTATTGTGAAGAAAGATCAACAGATTGAGCAGCTTCAAGGAGATGTTAGTTTGCTGTTTAATATGGTTTATGATTTGCGTGGGAAGTTGGAGAAGAAGTTTGGACAGGAGTTTTCTGATCCAACTGATGTTGAAAACAGAAGAAAAGCTTTTGAAAAGGATGATGCTGAAAGAAGTGCTGCTATGGAACATTACTTTAGAAGAATCATTGATCCTGTTGCAGACAAAGAGAAGGCTGAAAGAATCAAGAAGAAAAGAGAGTTTGTGATTATGAAGAATCGGAATCTAAATCCAGATGATGATGATGCTCATGCAACTCATCATTTGATGGATGTTGGTGAAACTCTTTATGATAAGGTTGGAAATCGTTCTGGTGTAGTTAGCTGGGGTTATGATCATGATCGTAAAAGATGGTGGATCAAAAGAAAAGTTGGACCTGTTGAGTGGTACAAACATCCAGGCCAGTTTCAGTCATTTACTAAAGTGGACTTGACAGACTTGTCTAGAGCACCTTATGTAGATGATAAGCCTGGAGGAGTTGGTTATAGGTTTTTCGAGAGGTTGAAGAGGGAGGTTCTTAAGGGCTTTCCTTCAATGCGTACTGCAGAGTCCATTGTTAAACCAGCTAAAGGCATTAGAGATCCATATACGAACAAGCGTTTGAAGATTGTACGCTGGCCTGTAACTGATAAAGAGAAGACGATTCCGTTGGTGAGAAAGATTCCAAAGGGTGCTCTAAAGACCTTACATTTTTGGTCTTATGATGAGCGCTTAGGGCAGGCAGTGATTGTTTGTGATGATGATGTGTGTTTTCACTTGGTGGATCAGATTGATTTACTGAATGTTGCTCATGAAGATTTGGAAGTGCTGGCTCGTCATCAAATTAGAGCTACTGAGAAATACGAAGAAATTGCAAAAGCTTGGACTAAAGCTGTTACAGCATCTATTCATATTCATGCAAAGGGTTTTGGTGGTATTAAGGATCGGGTGCAAGATGATAGTGAAGGTTAAAGTGTCAAGAACCTGCATGCATAAACCTAGGGGGAGATTGTTAGAACCTGAAGGTTTATTCATGTAGGTTAGCATAGTTTGAGGGTTGATTATGTTTATGTTTTATGTACATGTTTGGGCCGGTTATGTTAGTGTTTGGGTTTGTGGTCTTGTGTCGCAATGGGCTTAGGTTAGCGGCCCGGTTGTTATGTATTTAAGAACATCATTACCTCATTGTTTGAGGTTGTTGATGAGGTGAGAGGTGGCGACACAAGGAGAAGGAACCGAGTTCTAGTTCGAGTCTTGTATCAGTCTTTGCTAGTCATTGAATGCAAGATTTCGGTTTGTTATTTCTTATATTGTTCTTGTGTTGATTATTACAATTCATTCTTGAATCGGCTTGTGATTGTTTTCCGCACCTTCACAAGTTAAAGGTTGATATCATTGAAAGATCCTAACGGGTTTTACACACATTCCTTAAATTGTAGGCATTTTTTGAGTGTTTATTTTTTGGTGTCTAATCCGCATATATATCACCATTGCTCTTGATTTTCTTGACTGTATATCTCTTAAATGTCAATATTTACATGTGTGATTTAGTTTACGAAGAATTTTCAATGACGAGAACCTCAATGAGAGAGTAAAAATGCGTATGGTTCAAAATGGTGAAAAACTAGAATGGGATATACCGGGCTAGGATTCGAGTTACAAGAACAAGGGCCAAACCAACCACCCAAGAATGGAATCGTCGAGCGAAAACACTTGACAACCTCCTGGAAGCGGCTTTTCTTGCCACCAGACCTTTCTCCATCAATTAGGAATCTGATGTCGTCACAAAACACATTCCTTAATTTGTAGGCATTTTTTGAGTGTTTATTTTTTTGTGTGTAATCCGCATATATATCACCATTACTATTGATTTTCTTAACTGTATATCTCTTAAATGTCGACATATACAAGTGTGATTTAGTTTACGAAAATTTTTCAATGCCGAGAACCTCGATCAGAGAATACAAAAGGCATAAGGTTCACAATGGTGTAAAACTAAAATGGTATATATTGGGCTAGGATTCGAGTTACATGAACAAGGGCCAAACCAACCACCCAAGAATGGAATCGTCGAGCGAAAACACTTGACAACCTCCTGGAAGCAGCTTTTATTGCCACCAGACCTTCCTCCATCAATTAGGAATCTGATGCCGTCACTAAACACATCCTTAAATTGTAGCCATTTTTTGTGTGTTTATTTTTTGGTGTCTAATCCGCATTTATATCACCATTGCTCTTGATTTTCTTGACTGTATATCTCTTAAATGTCAACATATACACGTGTGATTTAGTTTACGAAGATTTTTCAATGCCGAGAACCTCGATCAGAGAGTAAAAAAGGCGTAAGGTTCACAATGGTGTAAAACTAAAATGGGATATACCGGGCTAGGATTCGAGTTACAGGAACAAGGGCCAAACCGACCACCCAAGAATGGAATCGTCGAGCGAAAACACTTGACAACCTCCTGGAAGCGGCTTTTCTTGCCACCAGACATTTCACAATCAATTAGGAATCTGATGTCGTCACTAAACACATTCCTCAAATTGTAGCCAGTTTTTTAGTGTTTATTTTTTGGTGTCTAATCCGCATATATATGTCCATTGTTCTTGATTTTCTTGACTGTATATCTCTTAAATGTCAACATATACACGTGTGATTTAGTTTACGAAGATTTTTCATTGCCGAGAACCTCGATCAGAGTGTAAAAAAGGGGTGAGGTTCACAATGGTGTAAAACTAAAGTGGGATATACCGGGCTGTGATTCGAGTTACAGGAACAAGGGCCAAAACAACCACGCAAGAATGGAATCGTCGAGCGAAAACACTTGACAACCTGCTGGCAGCAGCTTTTCTTGCCACCAGACCTTTCTTCATCAATTAGGAATCTGATGCCGTCACTAAACAAATTCCTTAAATTGTAGCTATTTTTTTGTGTTTATTTTTTGGTGTCTAATCCACATATATATCACCATTGCTCTTGATTTTCTAAATTGTATATCTCTTAAATGTAAACATATACACGTGTGATTTAGTTTACGAAGATTTTTCAATGCCGAGAACCTCGAGGTTCATAATTGTATAACTCCATCCCTTTATTCTGTTAACTAGAAGGGCATTTCAGTCATTTTATATGTAATTCTGTTAACTAGAAGGGCAATTCGACCATATAAATGATCGAATTACCCTTCTAGCTAATAGAAAAAATGGACGGAGTTAACCTAGTGGACTAAAATGGTAACGCTTGAAAATATTTGGACTAAAATGGCAACGTTTTAAACCTTTGGACTAAAATGGCAAAATGGCCCAAACCATAGGGACTAAGATGGAATTTAACTCAATAAATTAAATGAGCACCAGAAAAGCCTTCGAAAAAACAAGAAGGTCAAGTCAGATAACAGACTAAAACTGGTTCTTAAGAAACTGTTCTCGGGTGGAAGCATACCATGTTAGGAAAAAGGGGGAGTGGAGTAATATAAAGTTAGCACCAGATCAGCACTATAAATACTCTCGCAAAACAACCAGGTCGATTTAAGTAACAAGTCAAAGGTAATCAAAGCGGGCTCTGGATGGGGCCAGTCGTTCGAGAAATATATAAAAAATTAATAAATTAGCACTAGATAAGCCTCACAAAACAAACGGTCATATCAGATATTGGTCAATTTGGCCTGAACAAAGTGCGACCGAATTCCAACTAGTAATTTAAAAAAAAAAAAAAAACTTCAATAGATTAGCACCAGATAAGCCTTGCAAAACAAGCGGGTCAAACCAGATAATGAGTCAAAACTGGCTCTGGACAAAACAGGTCTAGGTTGAAACTTGTCATTTTATAAATATTGAAGACTGACAAAACAAGCAAGTCAGATATGATAACGGTTCACAATGGACCCTGGTTGAAACTTGTCATTTTATTTACAAATATTGAAATTTGAAAAAAATTATAACTAGAAAAGACTGACAAAACAAGCGGGCCAGACAGGATTGACAGTTGGTCCTCAACAGTATGGACTCGGATTGAAACTCAAACTGGTCAGTTTAGAAAAAATATATGAGAAGAAAACTTAATTTTATGAAACAATGTAGGATTTTTCTAAGTACCTCAACATCACTAAGAAAAATCATTTTCCATCCATGAAGATGAGCTCTAACAGCAATGTCCATGTCCTCAATGGTGGTTGTTTTGGTCAAAAAATTACCGAAGCAATTAAGTGATCAAATTTAGTTTGTGAGGTAGTATGCTATTAGTGTTTGCAAAAATGTATCAAGTTGAATGAAAATAATAAACAGTTTCAGGAAACAGTTCGAGGATATCAAACTGTACCAGTTAGTAAATAACAAGTAATTAAAGTAAATGTGGACACGAGATGTATGAGGAAAGCCCTTGATCAATCTAGATCGCCGTCACAAAACCTCGGGAGCTGACAATCATCAGCTGCCTTGTTCTTCTTATTGCTTGAATAACTAGGATACAATTGCAGGATAATGGTCAGATCGAATCTAAGTGTTACAATGATTGAAAATTACGAGTGTTAAAGTGTGTCTGTTGCTAGAAATTAGAGTATACGATCCGGCACCCCATATTTATAATTATACAAATAAACAAACTATCCTACAATTCCGGGATACTTTTGAATATACTTTAACGACCGTTGTAGACCATTTCTCTCGGCTTCAACGTCTTTCTTCCAACAAGATTGAGCGATTCTTCAGGAGACTTAGTCTTTATGAACTTTAACAACTTGCAGCCACAACCTACAAGCAAATCATTAGTAATAACCAAGATATTGTCACAGGATGTTACCAATATCCTGGTTCGGTATCCTGATCACAGATAGCTAACATAAAGTCAAGATATATTATCAAGATGTGGGCTCAGAATTCCACCCATAATAATTGTCCCCAAAAAATGTTGCCATTGGATATCCCCATCTAACGGTTATGTTTTTTAATCTTCTCGAGGCCCTAAAATGATTTGATGATATGATGTGACATGGAACAACTTCCCATGCTATTTTCACTCATTACATGCCTATATCTTATCCTCATTTTCTTCTTTTTAACTGCCATTCCAGAAATTGAAAAGGTAATTCCTCTCTTATCTTTAACCCTCTTCATTTCCCCCTTCTCTATCTCTGATCATCAATGGCGAGATAGACCCGATCATCATCCGGTGACTCAGTTCCTACCTTCACGGCTCAAAATCTGCTCCAAAATCCGGAGTGGCAAGTCTGTACCTTTGATAATGCCTATATCACAGCCCTCCGATCATCCGGTATCTTCCCGAACGGAGCGGTTTTTTGGCCGTTTGATTAGAATCTCGGTCAGACGCTTCGTCAAACGAATGGCTTTATTTTCTTGCTTTCGCTTTCACTTTGGGCCTCTGGTTCCCTTTTTATGACTTTCGAATGGATTTTTTTCGAACCACCGGCTTGAGTTTCAGCCAAACCATGCCCATGGTTTGGAGGGTTTTAGTGGTACTTGATCGCATCAAGAATAACCATATCCCTGATCTTTGTGTTAATGATCTTTTTGTGGTTTACGGCCTGAGATCCTATGGGTCTAGTAGGTTCTTGTTTTATTCTACCAACAACCCTCTCGTCCTTCGGGCCACCAGGAAAGAAGATGAATGGAAAACCAAATTCTTCTTTGTAAAAAGAAGTTCTATCCCTGGTGGAGAGAGTTTTCCCGTGAAGTGGTTGACGAAGGGTAGAATTAGGGTTTTACGAATATCCCTAAAATTATCATGCTTGATATCCTGGACTGACATCTTCATTTTATTTTGTGCAGCGGAATTTAGAAAATGAGCTCCTCCCCTTCCTGACTCAGTGGAAAGATTGAGAACATCTACAAGCTACCCAAGATTGAAAGAAGCTTCATCCCAAACCAAACAACTTCAAGCCAACACTCCAGCTCCAACATGTCTGGTAAGGGTTTCAACACTCCTATATATGGTTTATTAATCAAAATATCATATGATAAAGTTTAAGATCACTCCCTTGTTTGTGTATAATCTGCCAAGATGCCCATTGTTTTTTATCTCGAGGAATTGGACAGCTACCCTGGACCTGTCCAAGTGAAGAAAGAGACACCGGCTACCACCAGTATCCTAACAGTAGATCCTAAGTTTGCTAGAGCATCTGCGTTCGCATTCTCTTCCCTTGGTACCTGTTTAAGTGTAAATATTTCGAAATATCCTGGTAATTTTTTAACAATTTCAAGATATTAAGCTAACTTTTCGCCTTTTACTGCATAAGATCCATTGAAATGGTTAGTAATTAACAGGGAATTAACATATACTTGTAAACATCTAATATTCATACCCTTGGCTAATTCTAATCCTGCTATTAAAGCTTCATACTAAGCTTCATTATTTGTAGCAGTAAATTCACATCTAATAGCCTGGGGTAATATGTCCCCCTGTGGCGATTTGTTGGTGCATATTTCGTACGGCTGCCACTGTGCGAATAGCTAGATAGAGCATGTGTTGAATATTGTATAGAATAGGGAAAGTTGGACACGGTATTGTATTGTCAAGGTCCATCCGGACGGATGGACAACATAATGTCCAGTTGAACCCCCATCCGAATAGGTGTGTTCATTGTAAAAGTCCATCCGGACGGATGGACATAGGTTCATTCTGATGTGTGTAGGTTGTTGCCTATAAATAGGGACTTGGGGTTCCCATTTGGACAAGGTTTTGGTCCCTGAGGGGAAATGCTATCCAACTGGTCTCATGGTGGTGTAACTTGTCAAGATATGAATAGAGACCAGATTGTAAGTGACTGTTCGGTGTCGTATCTATCTTCTACTCCTTTCTTAGTAATAATATCAAACCGAACACGTCGTATTGGGACCGAGACTCCGTCAAACTCGCCAGTTCCTGGATTAGCAGTGGTATCAGAGCTACGGTACCGATTTAATCGATTTAACAGTCGGTTAAATCAACCAAAGCTCATCAATTTTGGGTTAAATGGGAGTTTTGACGTTAAAACAAAAAAAATCATCAAAATAAAGGTCAATTCACATATGGATTTTGGAATTGAAGACATCAGTCTGTTTGGAATTGATTCGCACACAATCCTGTGAAGTTTCATCATGAAATTCACACAAATAAAGATTCTGGATCGAAAAATGTGATTTGGAGTGTTCTTGAGCTGTTAGAACATTTTCACTCGAATGATCATCCGATCGGATGACCACCCGATCGGATGACCATCCGATCGGATGACCATCTGAACCATATCATCATTATGATCTTTATGTACTTAACAGTTTTCACTCGAATGATCATTCGATCGGATGACCATCTGAATCATAACACAATCTTTCTCATTTTGCCATACGATCGGATAACCATCCGAACGGATGATCATCCTGGCAAATGGTCATTCGGACCATATAAACCCATTCGAACACTAATGCCTAAAAAAAGGCATTTTTTATCGCAATGACGAGGAGAGTCTCCAGAAAAAATTTGGTGATTGAAAATTTTTTCGAGTTTTTAATGACCAAGCTGGGTTGTTCGGGGACACTGTCTGGGGCTTCAGTGAACAGATTTGATGATGCGATCACGGATTGTGGAAATTAGTGGGGTAGTCATGATACTGGTGCAGAATGTTTATCATTGAGGTTATCTGACTATTTATGGGCCAAAACATAAAATCCGCAATGATGAAAAACTGACGCTTTGAGGAAAATTGTCATATTATCGGCATAGTCGAGTTTTTTCACAGCTAAAAGATGAATGAATTGCTCAGTTTGAGGGGGAATTCAGTGATAGAGACGTCAGAATTTGCAAAAATGAGGGGGAATAAAAATTTCATTGTCATATGTTGAAATTCTGGCATTTTTGAAATTCGTGACACTGCAATAGTATTCGGGTAGTTTCGACTTCAGATTGTCAAGGGGAATGTGAATCTGATCGTGGGTTAAAGCTTTCGAGATCAAGATGATCCAAGGTGTTGATATCTGATCGTGGACGAAAGCATCGGAGATCTGAGAGTGAGCATGGATGATAGCTTCTGGGATCTAGATTATCCGAGGAGATGAATCTGATTGTGGACGAATGCTTCGGAGATCAGATTACATTACCAGATGATTTGTTTTCCAATGAAGATTTGCTAATTGTGGAGAATACTGTTTACACGGATCTGTCATTCTTACGGTGCGTTAACGTTGATAACGGTAAACGGGATATTAGATCTTTAGGGGGAATTACTGATTTGAAGTTAATCAGTGGGGTGTTTGAAGTTTCTATCAATTGCCGGTTGAGTGTTTGTACATTCTTAGATCGAGAAAGCGGAGTGCGATATCGTGGTGCTTACATGTCATATCAAAAACTGAGCTGGGATGTGGTTAAAGCTGAAACAGAGATTACTGCATTGATTAGTTTCAAGCTGGTGATTGTTCGTGAAGGTTGCAGTTTAGTAAATCAGAGGAGAGTCGTGAACTGTGAAAAATACCTGAAGATTAATTTCAGGGGGAATTGGTGCTTTACTCTGTCAAAGCAAACCCGAATCATCAATCGAGGGGGAATATATTGTCAGAATTCAAGATGCCTGATTGAAGTTGCAGAATAGTTGAAAATTGCAGAATATTCAAACACGGCTCAAGGTTCTTAAAGTGTTAGAGACGATTCGACAGTGACAACCGAGGGGGAATCTATTGGTGCATATTCCATACGTCTGCCACTGTGCGAATAGCTAGATAGAGCGTGTGTTGAATATTGTATAGAATAGGTAAAGTTGGACACGGTATTGTATTGTCAAGGTCCATCCGGACGGATGGACAACATAATGTCCAGTTGAACCCCCATCCGAATAGGTGTGTTCATTATAAAAGTTCATCCGGACGGATGGACATAGGTTCATTCGGATGTGTGTAGGTTGTTGCCTATAAATAGGGACTTGGGGTTCCCATTTGGACAAGCTTTTGGTCCCTGAGGGGAAATGTTGTCCAACTGGTCTCATGGTGCTGTAACTTGTCAAGATATGAATAGAGACCAGATTGTAAGTGACTGTTCGGTGTCGTATCTATCTTCTACTCCTTTCTTAGTAATAATATCGAACCGAACACATCGTATCGGGACCGAGGCTCCGTCAAACTCGTCGGTTCCTAGATTAGCACTATTTTAGTAGAATTCCTAACCCTACACCTCTTATGTTGGATGCACCATCAGTATGTAATATCCAAAACTCTAAACTCTCACCTAGTTGTTGTACTTCTAGGTTAGCTTCTTCTTGCATATCACTACTAAAATCAGCCACAAAGTCTGCTAAGGCCTGAGACTTTATAGCATTCCTAGGTTCATATATTAAATCATAAGCACTTAGTTTTACAGACCACTTAGCCATCCTACCAGACATTTTAGGTTTTCTAAGCACATTTTTAATAGGATAATTAGATTTTATATGAACCTATATGTCTCAAAGTAATGCCTAAGCTTAGTTAATGCCATGACTAAAGCTAATATTAGTTTTTCTAAGTGAGAATATCTAGTCTCAGCATCTAATAAACTTTTACTAACATAATAGACAGGATACTGCTGACCTTCATGATCTTTTACCAAAACAGCAGTTACTGCATTTCCTGATGCTACAAGATATAGGGATAGAGGTTCACCATCTTTAGGCTTCATTAGTAGAGGTGCACTTGAGAGATATTGCTTCAATGCTTGTAGAGCAGCTTCATGTATTTCTACCCATTTGAATTTCTTATTCATTTTCAAGATATCATAAAATTCTTTGCACTTTTCTGAAGATCTTGATATGAACCTGTTCAATGTTGCTACCCTTCCAGTTAGCCTTTGAACATCCTTCATATTAGATGGTGATTTGAGGTCTAGGATAGCTCTGATCTACTCCGTGCTTGCTTCTATCCCTCTTTTGGTCACCATATATCCCAAGAACTATCATGCCCCCACTCCGAAGTGGCATTTGGCAGGATTCAGCTTCATATTATACTGGTCCAGGATATTGAAGGCACTTTCTAGATCTTGGAGGTGATTCTCTGCTTTTTTGGATTTCACCACCATACCATCAATATATACTTCCATAGTGTCCCCCAGTTTAACCTTGAACATCCTGTTGACAAGCCTCTGGTATGTAGCACCTGCATTTTTTAAACCAAAGGGCATAGCAGTGTAACAATATATACCTGGGTGTCATGAATGTTGTATCCTCCTGGTCGGATGGTTCCATTTGGATTTGTTGAAATCCTGAGGATGCATCCATGAAAGTCAGCATTTCATGTCCAGCAGTTGCATCTACCATGGAATCGATGTGAGGTAATGGGAATGGATCCTTTGGGCATGCTTTATTAAGGTCTGTGTAGTCAACTCAGACTCTCCACTTCCCATTCTTCTTCTGAACTACCACCACATTTGCCAGGCACTTAGGGAACTTGACTTCCCTAATTATCTTGGACTTTAACAGCCTTTCTACCTTTTCTTGGATGATTGCATTCCTCTCAGGAGCAAACTTTCTTCTTTTTTGTTGAACAGGCCTGAAAGATTTGTCAATTCCAATTTTATGAGTTATGATATCCTTGGATATACCGGTCATATCCTCGTGTTTCCATGCAAATGTAGACATCCTGCATTTCAAAAAGTTAGTAAGTTGTTTTTCAATATCCTCAGGGATATTGGCTCCTACAAGCACTAAGATATCTGGATTATTTTCATCGAGGATAACTTTCTTGACATCCTGCTCTGAAGCTTCCACGATATCCTGTGCTTCTATCCTTAATTGCTATCCTGCCCAGGATTCGTTGAGGCCTTCATTGAAGAAGATAACATTCCTTTGTCTCCTACTGGTCACTTTCAACTTTGACTACTCCCCTGTGACAACTGGCACAAAATCGGTAATTTTCGTATTATTTTAATAATTATTTATTTCCTTCAATTATGTGCTTAAACGTCAACATTATATGCTTACTTTCTTTACACATGAATTCATGCATGTTTTGTACTTCAATCATCTTGTGCATTACATTAAGCGTTGCGTCAAAACGACTAGTAAACTCACCGGTAAGACAGGCTGTGACAGCACAGTTTCAGCATATAGTTAAACGATAGATTTTGGGCCTAGATGTAGGTCCAACATCAAAAATACATTAAAACCCAAGTGTAGGAACAAGGGTTAACATAAGCACTTTCCGGAAGCTAAAACAAGCACTAAAAACTGCCCGAAACGCACCTAAAATGCAGAATTCAGCAGAAAATCAGCAAAAACAACATTTTAACAATGAAATTACATGCAGAATTTATGTTTAAGTGTCCAGAATAATTTGTAAAGTATCGGAAATGAAAACTGTCATAAAAGGTACTTCATACCTTGTAAAACTTCACTATTTAGCACTTTAACGAACCGATAACCGAACGAATAACCGAACACTACCCAAAACACCAAAAATAGACTCGAAGCATTGTTTTTGTGATTTAAAGCTAGTTATGGTGATAAAACACCTTAAAAATCATAGAAACACATAAACACACTTAATCTTACACATAACCTTCTAAATTACATCTTCTACCCACATCTTCCAAAATTTTACAATTTACCCCCCCCCCCCCCCACCACCACCGTTCCATTAAAATATTTCTCATGTGTGCTAGATATTGAACATAGTAACCCTTGGTTAATCTTGTGTTGGAAAGATTATAAAGAAAACCATAAGACTTGAGAACCTTATCGTTTTCATAACTTTCAAACACCATCTTCTTCCTCTTTCTCTCTACAACCTACGGCCACACTACATCCACCATTTTCACTCATAAATCAAGAAATCTAAGGTCATACAAGGGTGAAGGAAGGTGATCTAAGGAAGCTAAAAGTGATAGAAGTTGAAAGACCTTCTTGTGGAGCTTTTAACCTCTCATCTTCATCAATCTTCATCTTCTTCTTGTTTGTGCCACTTCCCTAGCTACTAGAGCTAGTAGTAAGCCTTCTAAACACTATTTTACTCCATGTTATAAGTATGTACAAGTCACACCATCAAAGAACCTAAACTTTAAAAGATGGTAACATGAAGATCTAACATAATCCAAGTGAAATCAAGTTGTTTTGAAGTTGTTTGATGTATGTGATGAAGTTGTGAATGTTGAATCTTGTGTTTTTAGTTAGATCCATCATGTGAAAGCTTGTTAGAAGCTTAGATCTAACAAGTTTAAGCATGGATCTTGAAAGATCCATGGTTAAACTTGAAGATGAACTTGAAAAGTCTTTATGTAAACATGAAAAATGGTTTTTAAAGTATGATTCTTATGATCTTGAAGTAATAAAGTTTATGAATGATTAACTTATGAAGCTAAGTCTCATGAAAGCCTCATAAAAACTTCATGAAAAAGTCTTCAAGAAGCTTATTTTCAAAAGAACCAAGTATGTTAAGTGTAAAACTCAAAGACTACATGTTTTTACAAATAATCAAGTTCATCTTAGGGTTTTACATGATAAAATTAGTGTATGTAACTTGTGATGTTGATTGGAAATTGATTTTGGTGATGAAAATAAAATAAACACATGTTTTGAAAACATGGAAACCTTCATTTTTAGGGGAAACTATGTCAAAAATTTTATAAAATTTTGACACTTAGAAAATATAAGTTTTGGTAAAACTTATTCCCCAAAAATTCACCTAAAATATTTACTAAGGTTTCCTAATTTTTATACAAAATTACAAGTCAAGAAATAAGGTTTTCTTCAAGGTTAAAATCAACATTAAGTATGTATATTTTTAGGGAAAATATATATATTTAGTGGTCACCAAACTTTGTGTTAAGTGTATATTATGTGCATTATAATTTATATGTACTAGTGTATTAGGAACTTGAAAATACACTAAATACTCCCAAAGTATAAATACCAAAATACACACAAAAATATAAAAGGAAATATTTATAAATATATATACAAGAATTACCCATAAAAAGGGGTATTTGGACAAATAACAAAATATATATTAACATGGTGAATATATTCCTCAAAACATATGGACTTGGACACATATTGGACATTTTGGACATAAATATATATTTGGACAAATATATATATAATTATTACCAAGTAATGAGACTTATACAAAAATTGGGTAAATGATAAAATAAATATATATATATATATATATATATATATTTATATATATATATTTAACAAGCATAACAAAATATATATATTTCAAACAAACCTTAAAAATATATTACTTTTAAGAAATATAATTCCGGAAAGTATTAAAAATCAAAGAATTGATTTTTAACAAATAATGTAAAATACACAAGTATTTACATAAAAATACAAGTATACTTCCCTAAGTATACTTACACAAAAATAATATTAAAATATTATTTAACAAATTATTTATATTTATTTTTGGAAAATAATGTAAGTAGCATATTTTGGATAAGTTAAAAATATAGACTATTTTTGGAAAATAATATAAGAATATCGAACGATTTATCAAGTAAATATGTGTTAGGATCTGAGGTCCTCATCATTGTGTTTGTTTGTAATAATTAATCAATGAATGAATGTAAAACAGAGATCTAATGCAGCGGAAATAAAACAAACTTTGTAAACATAATCAAAGGAATAATAGTTTTCATAAACATGTGAATCTCATTATAGTCGAAGGATTATAATCAAAAGATTACATGCATGCTTACATACTAAAACTCCCCCTCAGCTTGAGCTCCATGGTTGATCGTACAAGATGATAGAATTGAAGGAGAAAACTCCTTAAATAGAACAGTGCAAACTGTTCTATTTATAGTGCACATCAAACCACTGAAGCATCTAAGCTAACGTCACCATGAAAGTGACACTTAACAACCTACAACCACTAATCTAGTACAAGCACTGTTGTCAATCAGCTGATTACAATACAGAATATAAAGACAGGTTAAACTACTGTTTCTTCATACCACTGCTTCAGCCCTAGCAGTGCTTTGGTCTTCAGCAGCACTTGAGTCAAGGCAGTGGATTGACCATCAGTGCTTAGTCTTCAATAGTCTTTGGATGGACATCAGTTGTTGTAGACAACAGTTGTTGTAGACAACAGTTGTTGTAGTAGAACAGTTGATAGAAGATATCAATTGTAAGAATCACTTTCAAGGGGAAAGTCTAATGTAAACTACTGCTTATGTAGAATCCACTGTTCTGAACCAGTTTTGGCTTTACATCATCTGTTCCTCTGTAGGGTTCAATCCCAACAATATGATTTCTTCCGACAAAGAAAGGATGCACGTGGTCGTCTAGGATTTAGCACGCTGCAAAAAGTCACGGACATGCTTAGACAATTGACTTATGGGACAGCTTCCGACATTATGAATGAATATATAAAAATGTCGGAACAGCTGGCGATGGAAAGTCTCCATTATTTTTGTGAGTGTGTTATCAAACTATATTTAGAAAATTATTTGAGAAAACCTTCATTTGGTGACGTACAACAACTTTTGGAGGCTCATGAAGAGCGATATGGTTTCCCTAGGATGATCGGTAGTTTTGATTGTATGAAATGGGAATGGAAAAATTATCCAACATCGTGGACCGTGCAACATAGATGGCATAAGAAACTGGCAATGATGTTTGAAGTAGTTGCATCTCAAGATCTTTGGATTTGGCATGCATTCTTTGGTATGGCCTGCCAGAAATAACGATTTAAATATTCTTAATCAGTAACCCATTTTCAACGACCATATGAACGGTGTTGGACTGAAAGGATCTTTTTTTAATTGTGTAGAGTATAAATACGGTTATTATCTAACGAACGGTATTTTACCGGATTGGCCATGTTTGTGAAATCATTTACAAGGAGAACAACGTTAGACGAAAAGAGACATAAGTTTAATGGGGCTCAAATGGTGGCACGAAAAGAAATCGAACGAGCATTTGGTGTTTTGCAGTCAATATGACATATTTTGAAGGGGCCTTGTAAAAATATGGAAAAACCGAGAATTCGAAATGTCTTGTACGCGTGCGCTATTTTGCATAACATGATTTTGGAGGATGAGGGACACAATTTTGCGAGTATTTATGAGGAGACGAGTCAACCAAGTACCGTAGAATTAAGTGATCAACAAAAAAGAAGCAAACTTGATTGAAATTAAAGATGATACGACACATCACAACCTTCAAGCAAATTTGGTTGAACACATTTGGAGCCTTCCACGAGACGACTTTGACGAAGACGATGATTGAAGTTTATGTAATTTTTTTAATTTTTAAGTTTATCTATTTTTTTTTTTTTTTTGAATATATGTAATTTAATTTTTTATTTTTAAATTTCTTTAATTTATGTTTTTTATTTAATTAATATTAATGTTCTTAAATTAAATTTAATTGAATTTATATAATTTTAAAAGGGTAAATTACACTTTTTGTCCTTTATGTTTGTATTGGATTACAATGGATGCTCTTTAACTTCAGTAATTACAGTCACAGTCATTTCTTTGTTAAAAACATTATATACTAGGTACTTTAGCAGTACCTGGTTAAAATTTACAATTAAGTTTGAATACATAATGGTAGTTTAGTTTTTTTATCAAACTACTTAAAATTTGTTTAATAATATAACAAAAACAAAATCTAAAAATAAATATGATTATTCCCCTCACTCTCATAAGACACACACTCTCTCTTTTTTTCTCCATCTCTCGCTCTCTCTCTTTCTCTTCTCCATAACAACCGGTCACCACCACCGTCATTTCTGACCACCACTTCCGGCCGCTTGACACATACCTAAACAGCCATCCAACTGAAAACACACCTGTAGCAAGAACTAATTCGAGCAGAACAGGTTGCAGCCGCCATCTTGTAGTCGATAGAAAAATAATTCTTTCATTTATTAGTTCCAATTTTTTGTTAAATAAATGATATCACAAATTTTGTCAAAATTGCGGTGGGCAATTCTCTTTAAATTTACAAGGGTCTTGCTATTCACACACCCCCACCTACCCCTTTGTCTATTCACACACCTCCCAGTGTCGAGCTATGGTCAGAGCGTGGCGTTTTGGTCCGGTCAACTAGACAAAAGACTGATAGGTGTCTGATGGGTCTGTTGACCTGACCAAAACGCCAAGCTTTGGCTGTGTTTTGGTCCTGTCAACCAGCTAAAAGACTGACCGGGTGTCAGTCTTTTGTCTGGTTGACAGGACCAGAACGCGGCCAAAGCTCGGCGTTTTGGTCCGGTCAACAGACCCATCAGACACCCGTCAGTCTTTGTCTGGTTAACGGACCAAAACGCCGCGCTCTGGCCATAGCTCGACACTGGGGGGTGTGTGGATAGACAACATGGGTGTGTGAATAGACATGCCTTTAACGGGCACCATAGCTGTGGCATACAACTTTGGACCTAACAGCTGGCCCAGTAACCTTTCGGAATGGGGGATCCCCGTTGGCAACAACCACGGTAGTAGTTGCGGAACTACTGGGCCGGGAGAGGACAACCTCTTGTTCCTGCTCCTCTTTCTTCGCTTCGGGGACGGAGGTCCTACGGTAGGTAACAGCAGGTACAAGCAACTTGACCGAAGGGGACCAGCGCTTCTACTCTTCCACCGACAGGGAGCCAAGAGGATTTGGTTTTCTTTAAACCCATTTTCAACCGGCTCTAATATTCAACAACAAAAATTACCCTTGATTTAATAAATAGCATACCATTATTAAAACACATTCTTTAAAAACATCATCGTCAACAATATCATCGTTCCTTGCATCTTCATCGCTGCCTGCAAATCTCCTCTTGAAGTTGATCATTGCCATATCGATTGGGGTGGATCTGGTTGCATCAAACACCTAATTAGTCGTCGACTCGCCGTCCCCAGTGGAAGTTTCAGGTCATCTGATGAGAGGACATGCACTTCAGCCCGCCCCATTCTAAATCTGCTGATTTGGGGGTTCCTTTTGTTTGTGTGGAGAACGTGAAGAGCTAGGGCCTAAACTTTGAGTCCGCTTCATGTGGTTGGGGTGGTGTGGGTTTTGGGTGAAATCGGGAGCCCAGAAAAGTGGTGAGATTATGGCTCTAAAACGGATTTAACAGGGGAGCAGAAAAACGGTTTTTTTGGATGGTTGGAGTTTGGAACCCTAATTTGGATGGAGGGTTAAAGCGGGGTTCATGGATGAATCAAGGGTAAAAGGACATAAATGTCCTCACATGATGTGCATGTGATATAACTTGACGTTTAAAACAAACCAGGTTCGTTTTAAAGGACCTAAGGTGTAATGTTTTTAATAAAGAAAGGACTGTGACTGTAATTATTAAAGTTAAAGGTTATTCATTGCAATCCGATACAAACAATTGCAATCCGATACAAACATAAAGGACAAAAAGTGTAATTTACCCATTTTAAAATGAAAATAATAATATTAAACAGATGTCACATGTCGATTAACCCCCCTCCTCCATGCCCCTTCCCACACCCACTTTTCTGACTTGCACTGACATGTCGTCCACATGTCGCATAACGCTCATTTTTTCATGCCCCTCCACACCGTGTTGTATAAGGGGGTGTTTGGCTTAGCTTTTCCAAACTTCTCCTGACTTTTCCCCTCACATACACTCTCAATCCCAAACTATTTAACTTTTTAAAAAGTCAATAAGTTGTAAGTTGGCTAAAATAAGCAATCCCAAACACCCCCTAAACCATATCCATTCGTCTTTTAAATCAGCTGCTGGACCATCATCTGAACCGGGGTCAGTTGGCTATCTAACATACCGTCGGCTTGCTATCCAGCGGGGGTTAAGCCTACTAATTTCCTGGAAATTGGTAGTTTTCAACCAAACTATGAGCACACAACTAGCCAAAAGAAAACCACTCCTGTCACACGACGTGTTATACAACAAATTACTTTTTCCTAGTGAAAACGACCATAGTGTGAACCGTGACAAGTACAAGCCAAACACCAATATCCGGTTTTTAAATAATAGAAGTAGAAAAGTTTTTTATGTTCCAAAACAAAGGATGAAACAGAACTGCATATAGCACATACCTAGACTCATACTATTGCTGTAGCAGCATCACAAGCTTTACAATGAAATTTGGTGTCTAGTTTCTGAAACTACCAAATAACTAGTATCACAAAGCCTTTAAATTAGTCGAGTTGATCAAGAACATAGTTGGGTGCCACTGCAAGAATCCTGTTGTTCCGAGAAGGCCGTCTGGCATTTCCATCATCATCCCCTTGTGGCACTTCCTCTTCGTTCACCACAATTAAATGCCCTTCCCTTCTTACCAAACTCTGCATCAATCATAACCAGGTCCATGTTAAAAGTAATCAACAGGTTGACCCGCAAGTTGGATGAAAAGAAATTGTATTACCTCTATTATAGCTTTAACCTTGGTGACTTCAGCCTTTGCCTCTTCTTCGTTTTCGTAGGCCTCACTTTCATTCCGCTGTTTCACATACCACTGTATCAGATCCCTTTGCTTCATTCCAGCTAACCCACTCCCTGAAAGCAACAAAAATATATATCAACTCATAATTATATCATCAAGTTTATGTTTAGTGTAAACAATGAGACCTACCTTCTCGCTGAACTGTTTCCTCATGCTGTCTAAGACGCATCACAAGAGCTTGAGTAACCCTTTGAAAGTATTCATCTGTTATAACAAGTTTCTTCCCTCCAGCCCCATCTGCATTTTCTGTACACAAACAAGTGTCCACTTTAATATCAAAACAAACTTGATATACCACTTTAATAATATCAACTCACCAACAAAAAATAAAAACCACTATTATTTTCATAAATAATCTTCAAACGTTTAAAAGGCTAGGCAACAATCAACTGGTTTTAATGGTTATTGATTTTGACCAGATTGAGATGAACCACAGAACAAAATAGATCCGTTCATATGTAAATTTGGTTATATTGTCAAAACTTAATATTAGTGTGTGGCAATACAAAAAGAAAAACCAACCTGGGTTCATATTGTTTGCGTCAGCATCTGCGCCACCTGGCTGAGCTTCACCGTTTTCTCCAATATCACCATTTTCTTCATTATCACCATGTTCTATATTCTCATCTTGAAACTCGGTCAAATCAATTTCAGTTGACTCCACACTGCAGGTTCATGTATATAATTAGTGACACTTTTTAATGCAGTAAGCTATTTTACAGATTACAACTATTAAAGTTTAAAACATGCCTGATTACTGAAGTTTTTAGGAGTTTAGTTGCTAAACTAACATGACGTGGGAGAACCTGAAACACAAAACACAATTTTAGAGAAAATTTGTTATGACAGTCTTGTAAGATAAAAGTGTTGCAAGTAGTTAAATCTGTTTTAATAGAGACCTCATCATCCAGGTGACATCTGGCAATTGCCTCTGACAGTCTGATTAGTGCCTCCAACTGTCTGACTGTCATACGGTATGCGACTCTACTTCCTGGAGCCGTATCACTTTTACGGAGATGAACGTAAGAATCCACCAAAAGTTGTCTGGCTTCTGCATTTAGCTGCATTAAATCAAAATCTGTCAGATGATGCAAGTGCGTAATGTTGTATGGGTGGCAAGATTAGAGATTGGGTAACCAGTCATCTATTGGTACAGATCAGTCTAGGTCATACTATTATTACAATCACTAAACCAGATATGTCATCTGCAAAGCATTTTTTTACCATACACAAAATAATTTAAAATATTTGCACTTACGACCGTGTAAAGATGGTCATTTGTAAGCATGAGAAAATGAAAAAATAAAAAAAAAATCCACCCTTGTAGCACCTACAAGCATAAAACTGGCTACACTTAAATAATGTAGACATAAATTTGTTACAATCAACTTCTACATGCTCCTCTTATGAGAAGAGTTAAAGTAACAAATTGTGCTCTACACTTTTTAACTGTAGACAGATTGTATGTTTGTGCGCGCTTACAGGTCTGTACATTTTCGATACAGCCATAAGTACGTAAAATCTTGTGCTTTTTGAGTCTTTTCAATTTCTACTAAGTTACAAATGTAGCCAAGTTGTACACTTTTACTAGTGTGAACAAACTGAAAAATCTGTACACAAACAATAAGCACTTAAAAAGTGTGAAAATATAATATTTGTTATAGAGAATAAAAATCTTGGATGGTTTTTGGTTTAAAATAGGAACAAAAATGGGTATGGGTAAGAAAGAAAGAGAAAAAAAGAGTACATCAGTATGAAAAACCGTTTGCTTTACAAGTCGGAAAAAACTGGAATTAAACTAGTTTTACGATATAAGTTGGTTAAATGAGATGTCACGCCGAAACACACCCACTTTGGTAGGTTTTGAAAATGTCAAAATTTTGGACATCATAACCAATTTTTAAACTCATACAGACCAGACACATTTCTAGTAGTTTAATTTCAATTCTTCAAAATCTCAAAGACACCCTAGACTTTTTTAGTAAATATCAAACATCATACTGGTTATAAAATTATACTTTTGACAGGTTTCAACCCATTTGACCGGTTCCATTTTCAGCTAATGTATTTTATTTGTAAGATACACCTGAAATGTAGGTGCAAACTGATGGAAAGATGACAAGAAAGAGAAGCAAAATAGAACCTTTGGCTTTTTAGACTTGGCGTATGCAATATAACGCTTCAGTTGTGCAGTGGTGAATGTTGGATCAACAGCTGCTTCACGCTTTTGATGCACACTCACTATGTGGTTTGCAATATGATAATCTGTTGTATCATCAGGATCATCAATCATGACGTATACCAAGTCAAACCTTGAAAGGATGGCTGGAGGAAGAGCAACATTGTACTGCAAAATTATTTCAAAATTTCTTAATGCACCCCAGTTAATAAAAAAGATAAAAACAAATTTGTTGTTTAGTTACTTTAGTATTATTACCTTCAACGGTTTAGACTTATCGTATCGGCCTCCAGTGGGATTTGCAGCAGCCAAAATAGATGTCCTTGCGTTCAACGTTGCTTGTATTCCTGCTTTTGTAATACTAATTGTTTGTTGTTCCATAGCCTCATGTATGGCAACCTTAAAAGATGACATTAACATTAGACAGTGATACATTCCAAATATTGCATATGAAGAATCAAAAATGAGATCATTGCTTACCTGATCTCTTACATCCATCTTGTCAAACTCATCGATACAACAAACACCATTGTCAGCAAGCATTAGTGCACCAGCCTGAGACCATAAAAATAACCAGTTCAAGATATCTCAAAATTTATACATAACTAGTATTTGAACCCACCGCACGTTGCGGCGGCAGCAAAACTTAAAGCAACTCAAACTTATACCGTCAAATGTTTGACCAAACTTGTTTTCAAACAAAATTTACGTCAAAACGTAGACCAACTGAAAACGCACATGAAAATAAGCACGGAAACGTATGATACTTGACCTGAATCATATTTACATCGAAATGTAAACCAACTTGGATTTATAACAAAACGTACTTAAATATAAACACGTAAGAAAATAGTGTTTTTTTACGTTAAAAAATGGCACCACGCGTTGTAGCGGAGTCAAAACATAAAGTAACTTGAATTTAAACCGCTTAGTGAAAACATACTATACCCAACTCATTTCCAAACAAAACGTAGACCAACCAAAAACGTACATAAAAATAAGCACGAAAATGTATTGTATTTCGTACATAAAAATAAGCACATAAAACTCGAGGGGGTCCAAATGACATTTTACAAAATTTTAGAAGGCTGAGGGGTGTAAGTGGCAAAGCTAAAATTTGAAGGGTTTAATACGCCAAAAAAAAACCATGGGTTGGATGGCATTGTTGTAAATTTGGCAAAAAAAAAAAACAAAAACAATAAAAACAGAGGTTGTGCCTTAGGTACTATTCCTAAGACAACCTCTTTTGTTATATTTATAATATAATTATAATTATAATAATATTCAAGAATAATCTCTACGAACAGAAGAGTACCTCTATACAAAACTCTCCGGTTTCTGGCTCTTTTGCAACAGTAGCAGTCAATCCAGCAGCAGACGATGATTTCCCAGATGTATAAACAGATCTCGGAACTAAAGTTGTTGTGTACCTAAAGAGAACTAAAAATTAGAAACAACCTTTGAATACAGGAAAAAAAGTGTAGTGAAGAATGCCTACTTGAGAAACTGAGACTTGGCACAACTGGGATCCCCAACAATACAAACATTGATGTCTCCTCGAAGATTGATTCCTTCATGAGTAAACTTGTGGACACCACCCAAAAGCATAAGCAGGATTGCTCGCTTGATGTCTTGATGACCATAAACAGTAGGGGCCATACTATCGACAAGCTTGTTGAAAAAGTCAGAAGTACGCCTCATCTGTGTAACCTCATCTACCTCCTCCGACTACAATAACAAATGACATATATGATAAGTGCATCTAATTACAAGTTTTTGTTGAAACCATTTAAGGAACATTTTGAACTTAGAACTACAGCATCCATGATTAAAAACAATACTATATGTAACGAGTTCATAAATCACACACTTAACCTAAGAGACACTACAGAAACAATTCAAGGTATTATGAAGTTAATTGTGTTACAGATTAAGTAATGAAACAACTCCCATGTATGACATAAGTAAAACATAAAGGTAATAGAACACCAACCGTGAACCGTAGAGTGTCCTCATCCTCGGCGTCCCTCTTCCTATTTCGTATGTCAGCATCCCTTCTACCATCACAAATCTGTACAGAAGATCACAATAATAACATGTAGATGTTTTCTCTGATAATTGTGATTGACAAAAAAAATCAAGTACTAAGTTAAACTAAAAACCTGCACTGAATTGGCAATAAACGCAAGCTTATACGAAAGATCTCTAACTCCCAATGCACGAAGACCTTTGACACCTTCTTGGACACTACCACCGCCAGAGCGTTGACTTTGACCACCTTCTCTACGAACTTCCGCTCTTTCTCCAGGAGCTGCCAATGCCAAGATGTCAGGTATCACAACTACAGTGCCTGTAAAGATCACCCTGCAAATAAAAAAAATGTTAACTTCTACTCTCGACATACAAAACAATGACCATCATGTATTGCAGTTGTTCATCAGAGTAGAGTTCCATACGTGTCACCAGCCCTAGCCTGCTCAACAATGTCATGGCGTAGAATGACATCTAACGATCGCGGCAGTGACCCTGCAGGTATTTCTTTTGAAGTTTCCTGCATTCGAACCCTCTGCCAATCCGCAAACTTACTTTCTTGTCTGAGAAGTGTCCATCTTCCTTTCTTTGAACATGTAGCATTCATGCATATCATTGGCTACACACACAGCATAACACAACCAGTAAGCACAAAAGAAAACAAATTTTGCAGCAACAAGTATCTGTACATCAAAAATACAAACCTCAGTGTATTTATACTGTTGCTCAACATTCTTAACAATGGTTCCACACTCCAAGCACTTAAAAGTGCCCTGGATCAGTTCAGGCCTAACCTCGCTTGTTCGAGTCACCACTCCTGTTACCGACACTAGTCTACCTATCTCAGATGTGCTCAGTTCTCTCAGTCTGCAATACCAATATACCAAACTATTCAAAATCTTCACAAAATTGACACCAGTAGTTGTAAATAAATGATTAATAAAACTATTGGTACCTTTTTATGATAGGCAGATTGTGAAAAGCAATATTTATATCCTTATTAGGATTGTCATCAGTTATGAATGTCGGTTTCTGTCCCATCACAAATCGCTTACACGCGTTCTTCAAATACGGTTCAAACCTAAAAGTTGCATCATACAAATCCCCCAATTTCATTATACAGTATACAACAAACCAATTCTTATAAACTGTAACCAGTGTTGTGAAAATTGGGATTAATCATGGATTAAACTAAATACATATATAATGTTATGTAAAAATTTATAAACAAATAATAATTATAATTAATATAAATTAATTAATAAATAATAGGTTGCACCTAATTTTACACTATACAAGAAACAAATTCTTAGAAACTATTTCAGCAAAAATTAACCAAAATCAAAAACCCTAACCTCAAATACTCATCAGAAATAGCTTTCTGCAACACATCATTGAACCGCATAACATGTGAGAAATCAATAAACATAGTATTCGACTCATTCGGCCTCATGGCTTCAATCTCCGATTCATAGAACAGTTCTCGTGAGTTCTGATCCAACCTAAAGCTGCAAGAACCAAAACAAACAAACACATCAAAACCTATTAACCGTTACTAACAGCTTCAACTGACTGACTCCAGATCTACAAACCCTAACTTTTCGTACCTCTTGAGGAACTCGAGGAAGATGTTCTCCACCTTCGCTGCTTTCTCGTCGGTGAAGTATGCGCCGCCGAACGAATCCATGTGTGGTGAGGTATCAGATGCGAAAGGTTTTCTGTGGAAAATTGAAGTGAAATGGTTGAATGTGTGGTGGTGGATGGGGTCTGTATGTAGGTTTTTTGGCGGGAGAATAAGGACTGGGTGTTGAAGGTTTTCCCGCCATCTCTGGTTTGGGCTGGGCTCGGCTCGGCTGGGATTTTGCTGGATCTGGGTGACCCAAATTGATAAGAGGTTAAGGAATTTAGAATTTAGAATTTAGATGTTATCTTACTAGACACCGATATTCTTGTCGGATAAAATGGTGGATGCAAAACTCTTCTTGTTCTCTTAGGTTATATTCGAATGCTAGTATTAAGCCTCTGCGTTGCAGCGGATGTAATAAAACTGTGTGAAGTAGTTGCAATACTATACTATTGTCAGCGACCACCAACACCGGAAAAGCTCGTAAAAACAAAATAAATAAAAACGGGAAAAAATAACGCCGAGCGAAAAGTAGATGTAAAATCTTTGAATCATGCACACTCGTTCCTGAGAAATTAAACCGAAATGTAACACATAGAAAAAATAACTAAGTTCATCCAGGACCCGCGTGTTGGACGAACTTGTCAAACGCAGAAAAATAGATGTGACGCGACGTGCCAGTCAAACGGGAAAAAAATACATGAAAAAATGTTGAACATCACACGCACGTTGCGGTGCGCTAACTCACAAAATTTAGAACGAAACAAAAAACTTGAGAAAGATGAAAAGTATGGTGGACCAAATTTGAAAATAAAAAAAAGTTGCAATTAAATTGGAAAAGATGAAAACTTTGCGTTAAAAGTAAAAAAACAAATGGTATAAATTGCAAAATTGAAGTTATTTATTAATTTTACGTAAAGATAAGAATAAAAATAAGTGATGGGTGGAGATACATTAGGAAGGCTAGGAAGTGATCTTGACCATCCATTTAGTTAATCAAGGGCTAAGATTAAATGATGGAAATTGAAGGGAAGAAAAGAGGCGCGTGAGTTTGTTTAGGGGCATTCTAGTCAATCCAAGCCAATAGTTTCTCTCTCCTCCAATTCCCCCCATTTTTTAAACGTTAATAACTCTTTCATACGACATTATTTTTTTATAAAAATTGCACCAAAAAAACGAGCGTTTTTTTATCTTTAAAACGAGTATACTATTGCTATATTTTCGAATATTTTTTTGAAAACCCAGTTGCGTAAAACGCAATGGAGAAAACCCAGTTGCGTAAAACGCAATGAAAAAAAAAGTAAAAAAATGACTTTTTCTAAAACGCAACGCACCAAAAACACAAAGAAATGTCTTATTTGTAAAACGCAATGACCAGAAAACACAAATAAATGTCTTATTTCTAAAACGCAATAGCCTAAAAACACAAAAGAAAATGTACTTTCTAAAACGCAATGGACTTGTAACACCCCAAATTTCGTATGTGACGTGCTTTAATGCTTCATCGCAAAACTTTGACGAAAAGAAAGGGGTAAATATGAAATTTGACCATTATTAAGATTTATAACATTTAACAAATCAAAAACCCCATATATGCATTAAGTTACCAAGTTAGTAATTAGAAATGAGAAAGAATGAATGGGGAATAAAAGATGAAGGACTAGATATGTAAATATGGAATTAAAACATGACAAAAAAAAAAAAAAAACCAGATTAGTCTGGTGTGTGTGTGTGTGCGATCGTGAGGTCCAGGGGGAGAACTCCTTCCCTCTCAAAAACCCTAAATCACAAAATCCCATCAATTGAAAGCCAAATTGTTGAAGAATCGAATGCATGAACTAAGAATCTTGATCATCTAAGTGTTCTTGATCTCAAGTAAGTGAAATTTCCTTATTTGATGATGTTTGGTTATGTGGGTATAGTGTAATTCGTGAATGTAATACAAAATCTAGTATGATTTATGGTTGCTATGAATGTTTAGACATCAATAGATGCAAAATTTCGAATGTGAGTATGATTAGGGCAAAAACCCACTTGCATGTCAAGTGAAGGTTAAAAATTGTGAAGTTCTACATGTTAATTTGATTGTTGATTGATGAAATTGTTATGAAAAATTGATTAAGAACTAGGTATTCATGTTTAGGATGATAAATTTCCAAGTTAGAGATGTTTATGTTAATCAATGAGTAAACTATGGAAATTGTGTTTAAAATGTTTGTACATTGTGCTAAATTAGTAATACGCATACAATGTGTTCGATGAAATGCCTAAGTGAGCTTAGTTATGGTTTTTACATGAATACTTGTTAGGAAGATGCAATTTCTTTATGATAATGATGTATGTGATTAGTAGACGCTACAACGTACTAAAAGGATTGTGTAAGTAATGTTTATGAAAGCTAAAGTATGAGATTATGACTTATAGGCGCGAAGAAGGAAGAAGGCGCAAGTCACTCGAAGGCACAAGCATCTCAAGATCGCGGTAAGTTCATAGGAACTTAATTCTCCTTTCATGTAGATTTACGAATGATGGTTTGCTAATTAAATTTCAGTGTTGAGTTGTATGTTCCGTTGCATACAAAACTTTATTTAAATTTGTTTATATTATGAAAAACAACCCTTGTTACAATGATTATAGTGATTAGTAAGAAGATAACAAATCCCTTGCGGATTTGGTTACGCTAATGAAGGTTACATTAAGTTATGCAAGTTGACCGGTTCGAGTCGAACTAGGTCGAGTAAGAATATGGTACCATCCGTTTAGAACGAGTGGTCATGAATGCAATAAGGGATGTATGAAGTTCGATCCGTTATACGGATGGAACGAAATGTTTATGGTGTAAGCTATTAACCCGATGATACCGGGTCGTAAGAGGTATGCTTGAATCTCATTACGAGAGTATATGCCATACCCATTTAATTGGGTGACCGAATGCGTAAGAGTAATGAATGTATATAAAGGAATGCAAATAATTAAAAATAAAAGGTTGGTGTAATAAGTGAAATAAGTATTATGACTAATTTTTTTTAAAGTTGTTGTTAAATGTAGGTAAATCCTCAATTTAGGCGACTCGGCGAATTGGAGCGAGCACGTGATCAAAATATGTCTTACCAAGCGCTTCCGCTAGCTTATGTTAATGTTTTGGGTTAAAATACTTTTTGTACAATTTGTTGGTAAACACACCTTTTAGTATTTGATGTTTTGGTTTTAAGTAGTATCTTGTAGAATGGTATTGTCTTGATTGTGGACTAGAACAGGGGTATACTCGTTTTACGGACGGGTCATGCCCAAATTTTGTAAAATTATGTATTAAAGTTGTCATTTTGAAGTCTTTAAATTACCTTTGTAAGTTATTTTATAAAGTCGGAAAAGCAGTCGTTACAAGTTGGTATCAGAGCCAAAGTTTGAGGGATTCGAGCATAAGATGTGATGCTTGAACTCAAACCGATGGCTCGTTCAAAAGTGTGCTCGCTCCAAGATCGCCAATGAGGTAACAATTTAATTTTTGGTAAATACGGGTATGTGTAATGTGCTTATGATGTAAATATTAAGTTAAATAAGTGAAGGGGTAATTATGGAGGGCGAAACAATGAGTTCTGGGGATCCCACGGCTGGAAACGGACCAGAAAAGGATTAAAACATGTAAAATAAAGTTCAGTAGCGAATTAACAAACGACGGGCCGTCGCCGACGGCCTGATACCCGTCGCCGATGCCCCCCCTAACAGCCGACGCCTTGTTTACCTGTCTACGGACAAAGTGGCCAACGCCACGTTTAGGAAGCCCGTCGCCGACGGGGTATGATGCCGTCGCCGACGGGTTGTGGAAACTGATTCCGCCGAATTTTTTTTTTATTTATTTTGTTTTTCTTTTCATATTTTGAGTTTCCAAATAGTCCAAAGGCCTATTAAAAGTTGATTTAGGGTCTATATGAGGCCTAAAAGAATTATGTAACCCCGACTAGTGGTTACGATAGAAGGAGGTGTATAAAAGTCGAAAGTAATGTGTCGAATGACACGAAAGAATGATGAAAGCTGAATAAGCTAGTAAAGTTTAAAATATAAGAATGCGAACGAAGTAATTATGGACTAATGAACTATGATGTATTGAAGTTGTGAATTATGATTTAAGTTCCCATACTTCTCAGAAATGCCCGTTTTATGCTCTTGTCAAATTATTAGAAGATATAATAAGTTATGTAAAGTTAGGTAGATCGTCGGCGATAACGTAAAATTTATAAAAGTCGAATGTAACGCATGGAATGGCATGAAATGAACGACGAATGTATAAAGTGGAGTTGGAATTCGTATGAAAATTCGGATGAATGTATGCTTTGATAGAATTATGCATTAGAGGCTTGTACTTTGTACATGAATGGTGTGATGCTTATGTGTATCTAATGATTTGCTTTAGTATGATTAAGAGGCGAATATGTGCTAAATGTGAATCATACGAGCTAATTAGTAAAGGATATGTTGAAATTATGTTATATAGTTGTTTCGAATGAAATTTGCTAATTGTAGAATCATGGAGCATTAGCATGTGAAAATACGTGTATATGAATGTATATGTGTATTGTTTAGAGGATCACATAAATTGTACATGTCGTACAATACGAGTATGAGATACGCAGGATATTATTATTTTGACCTACCATACTTAGATGAATACATGTTCGAAGGTTTGAAGTGTGTAAACGAGACAGTTGACTTTCTGAAGGTCAACCGTATAGGGATATCATGAGATGGCCATTAGACACAATTGTTTAAGTAAAGAGTTAATGCATCACGTACTAGATGAATTACGTGTTATGATGGATGATAGTTTAGTTGTATGGATTTGAAATGAGATAACTATTAATGAACGACTCACTTATACGAAATTCTACTAACGAAAGTCGATTAACGTATGAATAGAAAGAAAGTGAACAGTCGTATATATGCTCACATAAACTAATGATATTACGAAAGTACTGATATGTAAGGATGGGAATCCTGTCAATTTACTTGAGCATGGATGGCAAAAAGGGTTAAGAGGAAGTAATAAAGTAAGCATGAACATAGACGCTAAAGGAAGATGAATTTGCAATCACTTCGAATGTATTTACATAAAGATGTATGCGTGTTAGAATAATTGAAATTAAGTGGAACGTATAAATAAATGAGAACTTGGTAATGTTAATGAAAGGTATGGAAAGGATAATAGTTCAGATGTTAGCTAAAGGCATTTTGTAAGTGTGTTCGAATTGAAAGTAAGAACAACCCGTACTACAATACTTATATACAAAAGTACTGGGTGGTGGTTGACCTTAAAAGGTTATATTGTAGAAATCAGTGAATAATAATTACTTACAAATGCTGGAAGTATTACGTAAGAAATACGTGTAAAGTAGAATACTCATTAGTAAAAGACATGTTAGAGAACGTAGGTGAATTAACACCTAATACGGTGAACAAACAAATGGAGATGGTATATTAAGGGATGGTCATGTATTGACCGGAGCTCGAGAAAAACATGAAAATCACCTCACTTATGTCTGGTCAAGCTAGCAAAAAGGGGTCTAATGATTCTTAAAGAGACGGATCAATATAAGAAAGAAAGAAGGATAAGAATGAAAAGTATAAGCCTACGATTGAATGTAAGACAAACTTAAGAAAGAAGGGTGGGAACACCACTAGAAATAGGATGTAAAGTGTCGCGTCGAGACGCGCTACATGAAATAGGACGACACGCTACATGAAATAGGACATGGAATTAAGTGTTAGGACCCAACACTCGAAGTTGAATGCAGAAGAGTAGTATGAAAACGTTTCGTAAGAAATGACATGGTAAATGATATAGCAGAAGAAAGGAAGGTACGGAGGAAAATGTTTGAATCTGAGAAATGGATTCGACCATGTAAGGACTGAAAGGTTGAATCCGTAAGCAATCACGGATCAAACCAGTAAGAATGAAAGGTAATGAATTAAAAGTTCGAATCCGTAAATGAAGATGGATTAAACGAATAAGAATAGAAACTAAAAACGAGACTCAAAATGAGTCATACGGGTCAAATGGCGATCGCCATTTGAACCCGGTACTTAATGTTCGATTTGTCAAGTTTATTACTTATAGGTGAGCATGATGTATGGGCATGCATTGTCACAGTTTGGAAAGTATTAACCATCGCAAAGTATGAATGACGAGTCAAGGGTTCTGACTCGCGCCAGGTAGGTATCAAAAGATTATATTTTTAATAGGAGCATTGGGCTCGATTAGAGAATGGTGTGTCAGAATAGGATAACTGATACCCATATGTGAGGATGTATTTACAATTAGACTCCCGAAAGGTCAAACGAAATAAATGAAGTCCTTGCAATTATTCAAGTATAAGGTACGAACGTGTACCTCGATGTGACCACAATAGGTAAGGGGGTGTTAATCTGACACTGAAAGGTCAAACTGCGAAAATTGGCGAGATAATCAATAAAAAGAAATGGAATGTATGATATGTTTAGCATGTACGTAAGAAAATTTGAAAGAGACAATAGGCGAACAAACACCCTGTAGGACACAATTATGAAAGGTTATGTGCTAACTATTTATTTATAGATAAATATGATGGAATTCTTAGTGAAATGATAGTATTGAAGCTAGTGAAAGGATGCCCACGAGTGGGGTTCTAACACTACGTGGTGGAGTGTAATCTCAATTATCGAATGAATGATTGTGTCAAGTTTTATGTAACTCATACGTAAATGGAAGGGCATATATAATAAGTTTATAATCCCGTATGTAGCGGAACCTAGGTTGATAAGAATTAACCCTTTGGTACAATGTTAGGTAATTACCTTAGTATTACAATTGCTAGAAGGAATGACGTATGTATGACAGCTATGAAATGTGATGACAAGTATAGCTGAGTACGACACCTCGAGTGTAATATGAGTTGCTCAAATGTAAGTATTAATTACACGATCATATTGACAGCATGATTAAAGACTTATGTTGGCCCTTGTAACCTAGGGATAGATGGTAAAAGATTAGAGAAAGATAGTATGTACATGATTTGTATAATCGTATACATTAAGTTGTGGTTAACCATGCAGTTATGAGAGATCATCAGTGAAAGAAATATTGGCCTCGAAAGGATAGGGAGTATGTAGAAACTAAATAGTTAGAAACTATTGAATGATGTTTGATTTGTGAATTAATATGAATGAATAGGAATGAACAAATATGAATATTATGATAATTATTTCCCCTAAGTAGATGTTAGAGGTATGCGGCAATGAATACGCTGACGGATAAGTTTTAAGAAATCAGGTTGAACAATTGAATGATGATCATGAAATAATGTAATAGGATCGCTTTGATTCATACAAGATTGAATTACCAAATGTTTTAGACAAGTTTAGAGTAGTAACGACCGATTCATCACGAGGGATGATCAAATGAAAGCATGTTAATGAAGTTCGAGGTATGTAATCGCGAAGGGATACAAATAAACTCGTCAGAATGTATGGATTCAGGTTTCGGGGACGAAACCTTCTATAAGGGGGGTAGACTTGTAACACCCCAAATTTCGTATGTGACGTGCTTTAATGCTTCATCGCAAAACTTTGACGAAAAGAAAGGGGTAAATATGAAATTTGACCATTATTAAGATTTATAACATTTAACAAATCAAAAACCCCATATATGCATTAAGTTACCAAGTTAGTAATTAGAAATGAGAAAGAATGAATGGGGAATAAAAGATGAAGGACTAGATATGTAAATATGGAATTAAAACATGACAAAAAAAAATAAAACCAGATTAGTCTGGTGTGTGTGTGTGCGATCGTGAGGTCCAGGGGGAGAACTCCTTCCCTCTCAAAAACCCTAAATCACAAAATCCCATCAATTGAAAGCCAAATTGTTGAAGAATCGAATGCATGAACTAAGAATCCTGATCATCTAAGTGTTCTTGATCTCAAGTAAGTGAAATTTCCTTATTTGATGATGTTTGGTTATGTGGGTATAGTGTAATTCGTGAATGTAATACAAAATCTAGTATGATTTATGGTTGCTATGAATGTTTAGACATCAATAGATGCTAAATTTCGAATGTGAGTATGATTAGGGCAAAAACCCACTTGCATGTCAAGTGAAGGTTAAAAATTGTGAAGTTCTACATGTTAATTTGATTGTTGATTGATGAAATTGTTATGAAAAATTGATTAAGAACTAGGTATTCATGTTTAGGATGATAAATTTCCAAGTTAGAGATGTTTATGTTAATCAATGAGTAAACTATGGAAATTGTGTTTAAAATGCTTGTACATTGTGCTAAATTAGTAATACGCATACAATGTGTTCGATGAAATGCCTAAGTGAGCTTAGTTATGGTTTTTACATGAATACTAGTTAGGAAGATGCAATTTCTTTATGATAATGATGTATGTGATTAGTAGACGCTACAACGTACTAAAAGGATTGTGTAAGTAATGTTTATGAAAGCTAAAGTATGAGATTATGACTTATAGGCGCGAAGAAGGAAGAAGGCGCAAGTCACTCGAAGGCACAAGCATCTCAAGATCGCGGTAAGTTCATAGGAACTTAATTCTCCTTTCATGTAGATTTACGAATGATGGTTTGCTAATTAAATTTCAGTGTTGAGTTGTATGTTCCGTTGCATACAAAACTTTATTTAAATTTGTTTATATTATGAAAAACAACCCTTGTTACAATGATTATAGTGATTAGTAAGAAGATAACAAATCCCTTGCGGATTTGGTTATGCTAATGAAGGTTACATTAAGTTATGCAAGTTGACCGGTTCGAGTCGAACTAGGTCGAGTAAGAATATGGTACCATCCGTTTAGAACGAGTGGTCATGAATGCAATAAGGGATGTATGAAGTTCGATCCGTTATACGGATGGAACGAAATGTTTATGTTGTAAGCTATTAACCCGATGATACCGGGTCGTAAGAGGTATGCTTGAATCTCATTACGAGAGTATATGCCATACCCATTTAATTGGGTGACCGAATGCGTAAGAGTAATGAATGTATATAAAGGAATGCAAATAATTAAAAATAAAAGGTTGGTGTAATAAGTGAAATAAGTATTATGACTAATTTTTTTTAAAGTTGTTGTTAAATGTAGGTAAATCCTCAATTTAGGCGACTCGGCGAATTGGAGCGAGCACGTGATCAAAATATGTCTTACCAAGCGCTTCCGCTAGCTTATGTTAATGTTTTGGGTCAAAATACTTTTTGTACAATTTGTTGGTAAACACACCTTTTAGTATTTGATGTTTTGGTTTTAAGTAGTATCTTGTAGAATGGTATTGTCTTGATTGTGGACTAGAACAAGGGTATACTCGTTTTACGGACGGGTCATGCCCAAATTTTGTAAAATTATGTATTAAAGTTATCATTTTGAAGTCTTTAAATTACCTTTGTAAGTTATTTTATAAAGTCGGAAAAGCAGTCGTTACAGGACTGAATGTGTTTTACCTAAAACGCAATGCACCCAAAACACTTAAAAATGTCTTATTTCTAAAACGCAATGGCCAGAAAACACTTAAAAATGTCTTATTTCTAAAACGCAATGGCCAGAAAACACTTAAAAATGTCTTATTTCTAAAACGCAATGCCTAGAAAACACATAAAAATGTTTTATTTCTAAAACGCAATGGCCTAAAAACACAAAATAAACTGTTCTCTCTAAAACGCAATGAACTGAATACACATAAAAATGTGTTTACCTAAAACACAATGAGTAAAAACATTTCAAAAATGTTTTATTTCTAAAACGCAATGACCAGAAACAGTCTAAAACGCAATGACCAGAAACTGTTGTTCACAGAACCAGAAACTGTTGTTCACAGAACCAGAATTTGTCTAAAACGCAATGACCAGAACCTATTGTTCACAGAACCAGAAACACTGTCTACGAATGCAGTTTTGTATGTGAATTGACTGAACCAGAAAGCAGGAGATAAAAAACTGTCTACGAATGCAGTTTTCCGGAGCCAATTTACAGAAAATTAAATTTTCTAATGCATTTTTATTAAAGCAGCTTAATCGGAAAAAAAAACCCAGCCAGGGGCTCTGCCCCTTGGACCCTGCTACCAGGGGCGCTGCCCCCGGACCCCCGCCAAGATCGTAAAACGCAATGACTAAATCAAAAACCCAGATCATAAAACTGAAATTAAAGAATTTCTTACATGGATCGAAGCCGATTTCTTCAACGATTGACGAAATTTGAATGATAGAAACACTTATCAGTGATCGAATCGAACGGATCGAGTGATTATCTTCAAAATCATGAGGGAAAAACGAGATTTTGTATGAAATTAAACTGGGTTTTCTTCAAAAAAAACTGAAGAACACGTTGATCGGGTGTTTGAATCATTGATTGTTGACGAAAATCGCACTATAATGTAGTGATTATTGAGATAGAAAGTGAAGAAAAGGTTGAAGATGGTGGGTTTTGAAAATGGTGGGTTTTGAAGTTACTGGGAGAAGAAGGAAGAAGAAAGGATACGATTAACTAAAATTGTCACACCCCCAAAATCCACACGCGGAGTATCACCGCTTGGAGGCGTGACTGACCAGGATCAAACCACTAATCATATTGAACAAGCAAGTAATTAATTGTAAAAGTCCAACCAACACAATTAGTGTCCAAAGCAAATATAGTTTAAGTTATGAGCGGAAGCATAATGTTTAAAACCAAAACATAAGTTTAAATATCCAAAGGTTTAACATGGCACACAACTGTCCATGTCCCACAACGACTCTTCCTTGTGCAAGCTCCAGCTAAGTACCTATTGACCTGCAAAGCATGTAGTAACGAGTCAACAATAATGTTGAGCGAGTTCACAGTTGGGTGTTGATTTTAGTTGTTCCAAAAATAGTTCCTTTAACTGGCATCCCTGCTGTGGGGGTTACCCCATAGTTGAAAATGTGTTTAGTTTAATCCCGTTTACTCTGGAAATCCAGCCGTGGGGGCTACCCCATGATAGTTATCTGGCATTTCGGCCGTGGGGGCTACCCCATGTATACACTAGACTCGTTACCATATCGACTGCTGACTGTAGTCATGTTTAAGTGCCCTGAACTGTCAATGTCTATCATCATTGACGTGCCCAGATCCATTAGTTCACGCCCGTCCTCTGCGGCACGGTGTGAGGCTTGTCAAACCTAAATAGCGCTATCTAACTAATGACCCGCTCACCATTGGCCCGACGATTAAGTCGATATAAAAAGGAGGGACTTCGTGATAGAGTTTTGGTCTAGTAAAAGTTATCTGTCCGTAAGGACGAGGAATTACATTCCTGAACCAGTACTGTCCTACCCAAGAAAGGACGAGGAATCCATATTCCTTAACCCCATTCCCAACCCCTGGGAATCCCATGCTTTGTAGAGTGTGAACTCACCTTGGTTTGCTCGGTATGCTTAACTATGCTCACAAATAATCAATCAAGTCCTATATCAGGCACGTATTCTAAATCAGTTCAAGTTCGTAAAGTTTCGCATGCAATATATGACACAAAGTGTGCTTGGCAGTTAACATCATGTATCACTTAAGCAGTAAGTCAATATCATGCAATTCAAGCTTAACATACCTAATCTAGTTAACATAACCCAGTTAACATATAAACATAATTGGCATGTACAACGGTGTTAATAAACTTAACAGGTTTACCAAGCTAACAGAGTTACACAGTTAATAAGGGTTACACTCTTAACAGAGTTACATATCATAACTGAGTAAATAGAGTTAATAAAGTTAATTGATTAACCGAATTAATCAACTTAACTTAACGGAGTTAATAAACTAGTAATGTTATGAGCTTAACAGAATTAACAAAGTTAACAAGATAAATAATTTAACCAAGTTAATAAACTAACTAACTAAATAAACCAACAATGTTACTGAATAACTTCACGAAATCACATGTGACAATCAAGGCTTTGGCGACATCTCTTTGGGCCGAAAACACTTGGGCCGAAAACACTTGGGCCGAAATCCCCAAGGTGTCTTCGTTGGAATAGGGTCTTCATTGGGTGGAGGGTTTTCGTCGGATATCTCATCATCAATAACAGTTTCATAATCATCAAAACTAACCATCATCACAACAACAACATGCAATACACAAAATCTAATTATTTAAAAATCATGGCCGACAACTTTAACCACCTCAAGAGGTTATTGGACCAATTATTTGGGTGGGCTTGACTAATGTTAGGTTGAATCACATGCAAACCGTAGAATATGTGTAATCTGTGAACTCATGTGCACTTATTAAATCATTTGCAACTTCAGAGGAACATAAATGTTCACAATCATTATGTCTAGCATGCACCCTAAATTATAACATACCACATGTGATCTAGATAGGAACAGAGATGAGTTCGGTATACAGATCTAGATACTCACAAATACCAAAACAAGCAGCAACAAGTTTACACAATTTCCAATTACACTAATGTCAAAACCCTAGATCAAAATTAATGTTTACATAAAATCATGAAACCATATCATTATACGCATCACAGAACATAACATTTAACATGCTTTTCCAATCCTGATCACGCTCATATCATACAAGGTAAATCATTCAATCCTATCATACTCCATCTTATTCAAATCGCAACCAAGTCGCATAACAATTCATTCATGATGATACACAGATAATAAACAGATAGTTCATGGTTAATTAAATCAAATAGCTCTTAGCAGGTTACTAACCCAAACGAGATGCACAATCGAATACGTAAAAAGCTTCGAGATCCAAGACTTGCCGTCGGGTTCCAAGAGTAGCGAGCGAGAGAGAGAGAACGTGATGGGTGGTTAGGGTTTGCTTAAGGTTAATCTCTTAGCGTAAAGGTTATTATCTAAACCTTATAGTCGTTCGCTACTGGGCCGAAGCCCATTCCTGATTTCGTAGCCCACAAGGTGGACGAAAACACCAAGTGGTTTTCGTGAAGGGTGATTTCACAGGGGGTTTTCGGCTAGAGAGGTTGATTTCTTGAGTTCCATATTTATCTTTAATTCCCCAACCACAATATAAATACAACACATTATTAATAACATAGTTACTCATATTGCACAACAATATATAGAACAAGAACACACTACATGCACTCCATATATATCATATAAATCAAACGCGGTTTAGCATATTACAACGCGTACAGTTGTGAAACCGAAACAAACAAGTCGTGCCAACAAACGATCTAAACAATTAACGTGAAATAGTGCGAAGATGGAATCTTGGAAATTCGGGTTGTCACAAAAATACCCTTGCTCTTTATTTTAAATGTTGCCACATGTCATAATCCTATTGCTTCCTAGCCAAAATAAACTTCCTATTTGATCTTTTCCCAATAAGTGATATCTATATATTGGTTATTAATTAATATTAATATTAAAAAAATTATTAAATAAATATAAATAAAATTTATGAGGTTGAAGGAGAGAATGACATGTGACATTATTTGGAGTGTTTTATTATAAGTTAGACTAGATTAGATACCTTTCTTTAAAATTAGTTTGTTGTGTGTTCTATATATTAGTATATTATATGTATGTTCTAAAACTAACAAAAGAGATGAGTTAGTTGGGTCAGGGTTAACAAGTTAAAATGGGTAATTATTTGTTTAGGTCCGGTCGGGCTGATCTAGTATACTTTTTATTCAAAGTTTCCAGAAAAACTAAAATGATCCCGGATACGGCTTGTTTTAGTAATTGCAATATTTTTCTCTTAATAAATAAATAAATAGCTGACATTACTTTTAACACGAATAACCATATTCCTTATCCAATAACCTTTATTATAATTTACTGGTTAAATATAGAACATAACCTTAATTAACTTACATATAAAGAAAAACACTTGCAATGACAAATATTTATAGGTGTAAGTGTAACAAGTCTCTCAATGCTTCAAAACCGAACAATTCAATACAACCAGATTTTTACACAAGTAAGATCTCTGATTTTCTTTCTCTTAAAGCCGCCGATGTGTAACAAACTTGTACCTCATTTTCCTGACTCCCTTACTTCATCTGCATTGTTTATTAGTATAATATAATTGTGCATCAATTCATATCTTTTTCACATGAAATATTCTACAAGAATGAATGATAATTGTATGAATGAATGATAATTGTATGCCCAAAATATAGTTTATTACTGATTTTTTTTTATTCATCCGCATCCCCACCCAGGGCGGACCCACATGGTCCGGGTCGGGGTCCACGGACCCCAATATTTTTAGAAAATAATAGAACCGGTACATTAAATTTTTTAAGGACCTATAAAATAAATTAGTTGGACCCCATAATATTAAAAGCAAAGATGGTGTGGTGCTAAATCCCCTTATGATCCGTTAGAAACCACCTTTTACTGCGAGAAATAATGTGAATACAAACAAAAAATACCTAAAAACATCTAAATAACACCCAAAAATTTATTTTTTTGGAAAAATTGTTATATTTCGTCAATAATAAAAAAAATTCAAAAAAAAATCGAGTAACAGTTATCCATGCACGTGTGCATTTGTATCGTTTCTTTGACAAATTCCGTAATTCATTACAAATATCAGACAATTGCACTTTCATTTACACTACCATTCATAATACACTACTTTTTACATTAACAATAATAAAAATGCACATGTGCATCTATATGTTATAACATTAACAACACTAGAAATGCACATGTGCATCTATATATATGAACATGTTATAACGTGTTTTAGTACACCACTTTGAATACACGTTCACTTTCATCTATCATACCATCCATACTACACTACCATTACCTCCTACCATCCGTAATACAATACCATTGCTTTTAATCATCCATAATACAATATTATTACCAATATTTCACTTTATAATATGTACATCAACACCCTTTATACCATCCAAACAACATATTACATCATAAAGTGACAAATATAATCAAACCATCAAACACTAGATATAACTAACCAAAACACATGTATATGGGCCTACTTCATCATTTAAAATCACAAACTTTTTGTACCAAAACACCTTATTTCATGTTGATACATATAGATGCACATGTGCATTTCTAATATTGGTAATGTAAAAAGTAATGTATTACATATGGTAGTGTAAATGAAAGTGCATTTTTCTACTACTGGTAATATATTATGGAATTTGTCCAAGAAATTATACATATGCACATGTGCATCCATAACTGTTACTCGGAAAAAAAAATGTTTTTTTTTGTAACAAAATATAGCGATTTTTATTAGAAAAATATTAAAAAAAATTGTGGGTTTTTTGGATTTTTATAGGTATTTTTTTGTGTTTACATTGGTTCTCGCGGTTCTCGCAATAAGGGTGTTTCTCAAATGAACCTTACCATATATATATATATATATATATTGGTTGGGTTCTTTTCAAAACCTCATTTTTAAGGAGAACTTACAGAACCAATATAGACAATTCATTTTTTTTCTAAACTTAAAAAATAAAAATAAATAAAAAGGACATAATAGTAATTTATCAATAAATATATATTTTTAATTAAATAATTAACTAATTCTCTTTATAAAACTATCATTTATTTAGATGTATGCAAATCTTTACACTAATATTTTTTTAATATTGTTTACTTACATACATGTAAACCTTTATGAGGTTGAAGGAGAAAATAACATGTACTATTATTTGGAGTATTTTATTACAAGTTAGATACCTTTCTTTAAAATTAGTTTGTTGTGTGTTCTATATTATATGTATGTTCTAAAACTAACAAAATAGATGGGTTAGTTGGGTCAAGGTAACAAGTTAAAATGGGTAATTATTTGTTTAGGTCCGGTCGGGCTGATCCAGTATACATTTTATTCAAAGTTTCCAAAAAAAAAAAAAATAGGGATAATATAAACATATGTAACTCAACTATTCAAAAGTTTTATTTGAAGGTCTAGTGGTTGGAAACATTTGGGTTTTTGTTGAAGATTCAAATTCAATCTTAATTAGTGCCATATTTGATGGATAAAGGCAATGAAGGCTAGTTCTCCCAGACCCTAGGTCAAGAGTTAGAGCCTGATCCACTCCGGGTTTTAGTCCACCGCGCGTTACGCTAAAGAGATTCTCTCTTGTGGCGGTGCAAGCCCCTACCACCGGTAGTGGGTGGTATGGTTTCCTGGGGAACATCGTTAGCCAAACTCTGACATTATCGTGAACCAGGTTAAGACAATATAGTCTGGCTAGAGTAAGATTAGGGCCCTCCGTTTAGAAGGATGTGAGATCTCTATCACAAGTTAAAGATTCTCACCGTTAAAAAAAAAACTATTCAAAATTTAGCTTATGCCATTTCCAACAACAAAAAAAAAAAAAAAAAAAAAAAAACCTTATCGGAAAATTGTAAAACATCAAGCCATTAAAGATATATATTTTGTCGCCTTGAGAGTTGTCCAATGAGAAAAATACATCTTAATCTACGACAAGATATAAAATCCTAGTAGATGGATTGTTCAAAACATACACTGTTCTAACTTAACAATTTAACTTAACATGTTAAAAATTATTATTTTTTTTAAATTTCGATGTTTTTTATATATACTTTTAGAACCATTTTTAATAAAAAAATCAAAAACTAAAAATATAAAAAAACGGTTTTTTATTGGAATATTTTCTACCCATTTTTATAAGGAAAAACGCTGAAAAAAATTAAAAAAATGATTTTTAACATGTTAAGTTAATTTTAGAGTTAATTACATAGTTAGTCCATGTGGTTTGCATAAAGTAACATACTTAGGTACTAATAGTTTAAAATAACATTCTAGGGAATTAACTTTTCATTTTGTAACGTTTGGAGGTATTAACGTTATTTGTATGTTTAAAATCACATTCTATTAGTACATAAGTATGTTATTTTGTACAAACCACAGAGACTAACTATGTTAATATCCTAGAAGTTAATACCTCCAAATGTTACAAAATAAAAAGTTAATACCCTAGAAGGTGATTTTTGAACTATTAGTACTTAAGTATGTTATTTTGTGCAAACCACGAGGACTAACTATGTAATTAACTCATAATTTTATAAGATATATTTTTAAACATTTTTTATATTTTTTAGTTTTTTATTTTTTTATTAAAAATGTTTCTACATGTGTTTATAAGGAAAGAGCCGAAATTCTTTTAGAAAAAGTTAATTTTTAACATGTTAAGTTGAATTTTTAAAAGTATTCTCCGGTTCCCCACTTTTTTAATGTTCTCCAATGAACTCTCATCATATATATATATATATATATATATATATATATATATATATATATATGGTAGGATTCTGGAGTGAACACTAGGTTGAGAATAAACTGTGTGAACTAATCTGGGCCATTAGATTACATCATCTAGAGATTTTTAAACAATGGCAAGATTGTAATTATAATGTTGTAACTTCCCTTTAAAATAAATGACAGAAGGGTATTTGCGTCATTTGTAAATTGCATTTATTAAACAATATAATCAAAATCCCTAAAATCTCGTCAGTTTCCGTATATACAAGATACACAACTGTAAGTGTATACACATGTGTACAGTCTCGCTAGTATCAGTTTATACAAGATACACAGATGTTAGTTTATACACTCTCGCTAGTATCAGTTTATACAAGATACACAGATGTTAGTTTATACACATGTGTACAGTCTCGCTAACTATCAGTTTATACAAGATACATAGTTGTTAGTTTATACACATGTGTATAGTCTCGATAACTACCAGTTTATACAAGATACACAACTGTTAGTTTATACACATGTGTACAAACTTTTATACATCTGTGTATTATATTTAGAAATGGTTACATATGTGTATATTAACAACATATAGTATATTATACATGCACACGAGTAGATTCATTTGAAATTATCAAATTAAAGAAAACGAAACAAGTCACATGTATGCAAAAACAAAGAACTTCATCAAATATTTAAAAAAAAGTTAATGCCCAAAAATAATTACAATTTCAATCTCAGATAATTTTTTCAATTTTTATTGAAAATTATAAAAAAAGTTAGAAACAATATATTATGATATCTATATATACGAATAATACAAGAAAAACAATATTCATGTTAAAATTAAAACAAAGTCTATGGATAAAGAAATGAGTGCTACGAATATTTGGAAATCAAATAATTTGTAAACAGGATATTTAAAAAAACATTTTAAAAAAGCATTTTAAAAAACAAATAGTTTTGTCTTTATCCTCTTCTTAAGTGATAGTGTCGTAATCCATGATGGTCTATCGAAATTTAAAGCCCTTCAATTTTTTATTGTCACACCCCGATCGCGTAAAACAACAAAACCGCGGCGGAAACGTCGGGGAGTGGAGCGACAGAATTATTGTTTCACAACCATGGATTCAAAAAGTTTCGTTTTATTGAATTATTTAACATTTACATATTGTCTTCAAGATAAAACAAACAAGTTAAACATAGTCTATCATCGTTAGTAAGTCACTAAGGCCTCGTCCAATCCTAAGTGAGCATGCATCCTATTTGCAATTGACATCATTCAACACCACCTGAAACATATGTAAAAATAAGTCAGCAAAGAAATGCCGGCGAGCACATAGGTTTTGTGAGAGTATCAGATTCATGGCTCGTATACATGTTGCAAAAGCTCGTACAACTACATGAGTTGTTATTTGAAATCCTTGTTTTGTAAAACATTTGTATTGTAAAATGAATAACCAAGTCAAAACAGATTGGTTATAGTTTATAAAAAATTGATGCCATGAATCTTAACCCAAAACATTTGTTTATGTAAACCAAATCGTAAATTGTTCTCGTAGTAAAACTCGTATGGTTATATTGTTTAGTAAACATCGTTGTGTGATATCGTTTTAAAATCGTTTGCCCAAGTGAACTAAATAATGCCACGGAATGTAATATGATAAAAACACTTATATATAAGAAGTATCAGCGGCGTACCTACCATGCTTTTATCATGTTACACCCGTCCCATTATCTAATCATAACCCAAAACCAGTCGTTTAACTTATTCAATCGTTCCAATCGTTTAAACCGTTCTCGTTTTAATTGTGAAAACTACTTTTGGTCATCTCGCTAATAACATTCAAACCTTCGTAACTCATATATCGTTAAACTCGTATTAACAAACCACCAAAGGGTAAGTTAACAATCAACAGGTTCAGTCGTTACCCACATAACCCCCACACATAACCATGGGTGCAGTCCGATAACGGGATTTGTTAGATCCTATGGTACCATAACCTAGTACTGGTCGGTTCGGCCAAAACTAATGAATGTTATTCGTTATGTAAATACGTCCAACAAGTTTGTTCACATTATCGAAATCGTTATTTGTTTAATATAAACCATAGTATTCGTTTTTGAAATCATCGTTAAAAGTATCGAAATTGTTTAACACGTATGAATCACCCTAAAACAATTGAAAACAGTAAAATAGCGGAACTATGTACTCACATCGAAGTGCAAGTATCCTTGATCTAAAGAACTCAACAAAGCTCTGGCAAACCAAGGAAATCAAGTAGTACCTAGTAATCGGATCGCTAGTTAATAAATCGACACCTAAATCGGAAGATCGGGTAGAATGAGGTCTCGTAAACCAAATGAGTATTAGAACTCATGTGATATGGTTTAACAAAGCCTACATTCTAAATCGGAACCTATCCTAAGTGCTTACGACCCGTTACGACCCATTAAGGTAGCTTATGCTCCTTTAACGCATCGTCCGCGCTAATGCGCGTTCGAGACGCCTAACTAGTTCTATGATAAGTATTATATGCCCTAACATGTTTAAATATGTTGCATAATCAGTTTAGGTGACAAAAGTTAAGTTACATATGCTTAAAATCAAATTATGCATGAAAAGGGCATTTTGGTCATTTACCTAAGGCATATAAACTACCTATCATACAACTAATTAAACTAAGTGACCATAAGGTATAACCTTGGAAGGTTATTCCCTATACAACTATGGTCACAAAAATATGCTTGGTTGGATCCTAATGATCGACCAAACGGGTCGGGTATGAAAGTCTAAGCGGTTGTCAAGACCGCTTGACTTACGACCCTAAACAAGCACTAGACTAAAAGTGACGAGTTAAACATGTTAAAACAAGTTTTAACTAAGTTGGAAAACAAGTTTGATATCAAAACAAACTGTTTTGATACCCGAAAATAGCTTCGATGCAAAATACGCATAAACACGTATTTCGACCGAAACTTTGACTCGTCACTTCGACTAATCAACGTGGTAATCAGTAGGTATAGTCACAAGAGACTATAACCATCGTGATTACACTCACGTTGCAAAGTTCAAATGAACTTTGTGTTGACCAATTCAAGGTCAAAGCAGAAAGTCAAACATTGTTTGAGTTTCATGCTTGAAATACATGAAAAGCATGAAAGAAGCTTACAAAGGGTCCAAGCAATGAAGATTTGAACTCAAAATTCTCAGGTATGAAGCTTCACAAGGAGAGCTTCAACTTAGAGAAGAAATTGAGATCAACTGTGAGGAAAATGAATGAACTCAAGTGGGTATTTATAGAAAGTCTTGGGTTTATAGGATCTTGACATGTGTTTTTGCAAGAATCAAGACTCAAATCTCACCATACACTTGTGGAACATGGTTTACAATACAAGGGGAGCCTCAAAACTAGTTCATAGTATTGAAAAAAGTTGCATAAAAGACCCCCAAGTTCAAACTTGTTGCTGAAAATGATTTTTCTGCCCAGATGAGGGGGTGGTGTGCCGTCACAGCAACACCCATATGGGTTCGCGCGACGCCACCAGTCCCCAGTTCCAGAAAGTTTGAAAAAATGGCAGAAATGGTCCCTGCAGCTCGTTTAAGCCATTTTCAACGCGTTTAAACACCGTTAACCCATTCTCAAGTCTCTACAAGGATGTTAAAGCATAGGGGACTTGAAACATGCTTGAAATTATCTCGGATGTCGGTTTGTTTCGTCGTACGGTTTCGTTATTCAGTTAATTACGACGAAACACGAACGGACGCGAAAAACGATCCAAATTACGCGACGAATGGTATTTTTGCATTCCAATCACTAAAATAAAATATTTTAATGATTACAACAATTTTTGGATGTCCGGATATGTTCAGAACGTAAGATATGCGCGAAAATGCAAACTTATGCACTTTTTGACGCTTTTAGTCCTTGTTGATCAATTAAGTTTATTTTCGCATACCGAACCCCTCAAAGCCTATTTCTGTCACACCCTGACTTTTGCGGAAGCGTGATTATGGTGTGACTTTCTTAATATCATTGCATTCAACCATAACAAACAACTATATGATAAAACCACTGGTTTGTCATCCATTGAATAAGTTTAAAACATACAACATTGTTTAAAATCGTAGACTTCAAATTTCAAGTTTTATAATCATACCAAAAGTTTATGAGTTCACTAAGGACTCATCGAAAGATATTAAATAGCACCAAGGATTTGGGAGACGTGTCTCGTCCAGGAATAAGACACACCGACCAAACCCAAAGACCATGGATGACATCTTTGTTTCAAACGCAGCATAAAAACTTTCAACGCCCGCCAGAACCACTTATTAGTTCCCTGAAATACATGTAGTTTAAAAACATCAACAAAAGTTGAGCGAGTTCATGTGTTTAGTATGTGTGCACGAATCATTCTTGAAAACCTTTGTATGTATGTAGGTTCGTGTAAACTGGTATGAAGCAATAAGGAAAAATAGATCAATTAATGTGTAGCTAATACGTTAAAAAGTGACATGGCATAGGAAGTACTCAAACCTGTATGCGTATTTCGTACCGGCCCCTCCGGTGGAACGACATAGTCACCACATGCGGCCAACTCGCAGGCCCATGGGTGGGGCTCGCAACACCCAATAGATCTATCACTCATGCCCCTCGGTCCTTATACAAGGATTAATGGTCTTAAGCTAATGGCCTACCCATTCACGTGATCTAGCAGTAACTTTCCTTAGCTAATCATACCATGGTAATTGTTTGTAAGCAGTATGTAACATGTATTTCACCCCCGAAGTATAAAACTGAAAACAGTTAAAAGAAAAGGGGGACATGAACTCACAGTTTTGCGTTCCTTGTATCCGATGTAACTCGAAGCTTCCTCTAGAACGCACGACTACCTACATGCGTACTACGGTCCGTTAGACGAGCGGGTCGTGCCTTGACTTGGTATTGATTAGTGCCTTTGAGTTACGTTTTAAAGTGCCTTTGGTAGTATTCCAAGGATATAATTTATTTGTTAAAATAATCAATATTTTAACTCTAAATTATATTTATAAATTTTGGAATTATTGTTAATCAATATTTTCGTAGCAATACTTCTCAAGTATTTATATCCATATTTCCTTCCCAAGGATGGGGGGTATCTCATACATGTGTATTCATATTTTTGTATGTGTGTATTTAGCCATGTGTTGGTGTCGTATTCCGGTGTATTATTCCCATTAAAAATATACCAATATATTCCCAATATATATTTCCAAAACAATATATTTTCAAGTCTTACTTAGAAAATATATATAAACTTATCTTGTCCAAAAATACTGTATCGTCCAGAAAATATATATATATTTCCCAAAATCATATATCTTCTGATATGCTAAGAAAATATATTTTAACCTCCCAAAAATAATATATTTTCTCTTTGTCGAAAATATGATATGCTTGGTAATATGTACAAAAATCATATTTTCACTTCTTTCGTTTCCAAAATAATATTTACCAAAAATATATTTGTAAGAGTATTTTCCGGAATATTTCATAAGTTACGTTTTATCGTTCGGCTTCACAACATTAGTGTGTAACTTATATTTCATTCCTTGTGATTTTTGGTATTATTTTGGAGTTGTAAATGTCATGGTATTTTGTTAAGTTATATTATTTTACCCTAAAATAATATAACTATTCCACAAAATAAACAAATATCCACACAAGTGTCTTAATATATATTTATCCATTTTTACTTACAAAAGCCAACCTCCAATACTCGTATTTTTGTTACAAAAATTTACGGCAAGGTTTATATTGGAAATCATAGTCAAAATACACTTGTAACACATGTTTAGAAAATATTTTCTAAGTGTTGGAATTTTTAGAAAATTTTGCCATAGTTTCCTTTTTAAATGGAGGTGTCCATGCTTTTAAGCATATCATTTTCTTTTCCAAAATTCATTCAAACAATCAACAATCAACTCTAAACAATATTATACTTACCAAGTGTAAAAACAATACACTTTACAATATAACATGAACTTGATCTTTTCACAAAAACGCGTAGTAACTTGATAAAGTGTTTAGTGGGTTTAGTTACCCTCCAAAGTGTGTTTACTTCATTTAAAATCTCATCCTTGAAAATATTTGGTGTTTACAACTTGTAAACATAATTTACAAAAATGTTTATCCATAACATCTTCTTGTTTCTCTAGAGTTTATTTGCTTGTCTTTCCACCAAAAATAGTGTAGGTTTAATAAAAACCATGATCCTTCAAGAATCATCTTTTTGAAATTGGTCCCTTTAGAAAAATCATTCACAAGTCTTGGATTTACAAGATTACTAGTTCACTTGGTTTATTACTTTTCAAGAAAAATCATTTTACTTTCAAGTTCATGTTTAACCAAGGAGATGATTATTTCATGTTGTTACATAATCATCCCTTATCTTGTTAGATCATGTTTTTAATCATAACCTAACAAGTTTCACATGATGGTCAACATCATATTACCAAGAAATCGACAAGCAATCATCAACATATACAAAGCAACATCATACTAACAATATTACATCATGTTTCATCAAATTTTCATCTTATGTAAAGCTTTATGTTCATGATTTATGTGTATGTTCATTAGTGTTCTTGTGTTAATCATTAACCAACAACTTTTAACCACTAAAATATGAAGTAACAAAGATCAAAGGAAGTCTTACTACTAGCTTCAAGCTAGGGAAGAACAATGATGAATATGGAGTGGATAAAAGCAAACGGGTGAGGTCCTTCAAGATCCGAAAGCTCCAAGCTTCCTAATATACCTCCTTACACCTTTTTTCATATGAGGAATGAATGGAAAATGGTTGATGATGATGATGGTGTTGTTGTTGTTGTTGGTCGTGAGCACAAGAGGGAGAGATAGAGGTTTTGGTGTGTTAAAGTGATGAAGATGAATGAGTCTTCCAACTTCTTATAACCACTAATGCTAGTAACCATTGGTTTATATGTCTTGTAAGTACCATACAAAATCTCCATCAAATCCAAGAGAGATTAGTGAAGATCTAGGAAAATCTCATAAGGATTATGGTGATCTTGGTGGGTCCTTGTGACCGTGAATTAACATGGGGGGGGGGGGGTAAAATGTAATTTGAAATGGTAAAAGGTAATTAGTGGAAGGTTGAATGTTATGTCTAGTGTTTTATGTGTAGGATGCTTCATGTAGAGTGTTTAAGTGTTCGGGAACCAATACTAGCTCAGAAAAATAAAAACAATGCTTCTAGCAATATTTTAGTGTTCCGTGTAATGTCCGGTTGTTCGGTTAGATACCGGTTCGTTAAAGTGCTAAGTTATTCCGTATAGTGTCCTTCATGTAACTTTTTGTGACACTTTTAATTCCCGACACTTAGGAAAGCATACAGAACCATTTTGCCATATTTTTGCACATTACTAACATGTTAAAATGCTGAATTTTGGTAATTAATGCAGAATTCTGCACTTTAAGTGGGTTTTAGGCACTTTCCGGCACCTAAACTATCACCTAGTGACGCAGTTTTATGGTCCTTACTTTCCTACACTCCATACTAGTGTAGTACCTTGTCTCTGGCTCATACTGGGCCTTAAATCACTGTCTGTCTATGTACTGGCACTGTCAGTATATTTCTGAGTTATTCGTTAACTGTGCTAACTGTGCTTTGTGCATCATGTATGTCACTAAAGTTTGTATGTAATGAATGGTGTGACAGTATGAAATGTGATGCACATGTATGTATGATACAGAAATCATAAAGCAGTTTAAGTCATAATTTGTAATTCAGCACAGTCATTAAGCATAAGTCAATGTTAATTAATTGTACGGATACATGCAAATTTGACGGTTGTCACAATTTCTAAGATAAGTAAATGATATTTAGGGTATGTTTAGCTTATGATCAACTTCTGGAATGTTCGTTGCCATACGAATCGGCATAGTTTCGCAGTTTGACACAATTAGTCCCTGCGATCGAATAAACTTGTTTTCGACACACCAAACCCTCCAAAACTTATTTCTAAGTTATGTAAAGGTTATTTAAGGTATGTTAAGCTTATGTCACTGTTCCGGAGTGTTTGTCGCATTATACTGATTGCGTTCACGCATCAGTTTGCGTATAACTTTCCAGAAAGCGATTTAAAGCTTGAAATCGAACTAGAATCAAATCATAAAATCATCAAACACAAATACACATAAATTAACACCAAAACACATCGTTTTATTGATAATTGATATTGTTTTACATTGTACAACGTTTACAGAGCACAATTGTCACAGTCTCCCCTACTTTTGGAAATTTCGTCCCGAAATTTTAACTAGAGGAAACTTGTGAAAACAATTATGGATATTTCGCTTTCATTTGGTCCTCACATTCCCAAGTAAACTCTGGGCCACGTTTGGACTCTCAGCGAACCTTGACTAATCGAATTCGCTAGTTCTTCAACTGTTTAATTTCACGGTCCACTATCTCCACAGGTTTCTCGACAAAGTGCATCGTTTCATCAACTTGAATTTCTTCGAGTGGAATATGAAGATCAGCATCGGCTAAACACTTTCGCAAATTGGACACGTGGAATGTTGGGTGAATATTCCCAAGTTCAGGAGGTAGCTCAAGTCGATAGGCAACCTTTCCGATTCTTTCAATAATCTTAAATGGTCCAACATATCGTGGTGCAAGTTTTCCTTTCTTTCCAAATCTCACCACTCCCTTCCAGAGGGATACATTGAGTAGGACACGGTCTCAGACTTGAAATTCCAAGGGCTTGCGTCGCATATCCGCATAACTCTTTTGACGGCTTCTAGCTGTCAGAAGATAATCGCGAATTTTCTTGATTTTATCTGTTGTTTCCAGAACGAGCTCAGGTCCAGTAAGCTGAGCTTCACCAATCTCATTCCAACAGACAGGTGAACGACATTTTCGACCGTATAATGCTTCAAACGGTGCCATATTGATACTAGCATGATAACTATTGTTGTAAGAGAACTAGATCAACGGAAGACGAGAATCCCAATTACCACCAAAGTCTATCACGCATGCTCTAAGCATATCCTCCAATGTTTGTTTCGTCCTCTCGGATTGTCCATCTATTTGGGGATGATAAGCAGTGCTTAGATTTAGTTGAGTTCCCATAGCAGATTGCATGGTCTTCCAAACGTGAGATGAAAATCGAGCATCACAGTCAGATATGATATCCAAAGGAACACCATGTCGAGATACAATCTCATCAACATAAATCTTTGCAAGTTTATCAGCAGATAAATCCTCGCGAATTGGTATAAAGTGAGCTGACTTCGTTAATCGATCGATAATAACCCAAATAGCATCGTGACCTCTAGATGTACGCGGTAACTTTGTGATGAGATCCATTGCAATGTTCTCCCACTTCCATACCGTTATCTCTCGTTGTACAAGCAAACCAGACGGTCGTTGATGTTCAGCCTTGACTTTGAGACAAGTTAGGCATTTCGATACATACAAGGCAACATCTTTCTTCATACCAGGCCACCAGTACTGAGTGCGAAGATCCTTGTACATTTTGTCAGCACCAGGATGAATAAAATATCGAGACTTATGAGATTCATCCATCACTAAAGTACGAAGATCGTCTTGTTTCGGAATCCACAAACGATCCTTGAAATAGAGTAACCCATCGTCTTTCGTTTCGAGTTTAAGCTCAAGTTGAAGTGGTAGCTCATATTTCAATAAGCCTTTGGTTACACATGATCGTTGAGCTTGAAGGACACGTGATTGGATATCAGATAGAGTTCGAACAGAATGAAGCTTGACTCGTTCCTTTCGGCTTAGCGCATCAGCTACGACATTCACCTTACCAGGATGGTAGCGAATCTCGCAATCATAATTGTTTAAGAGTTTAACCCAACGTCGTTATCTCATGTTTAGCTCCTTTTGATTAAGAATGTGTTGGAGACTTTTGTGGTATGTGAAAACCACACATTTTGTGCCATGAAGATAGTGTCTCCAGATTTTGAGAGCAAATACCACAACACCCAACTCAAGATCATGAGTCGTGTAGTTCTTCTCGTGAACTTTCAGTTGTCTTGACGCATAAGCTATAACTTTTCCTCGTTGCATAAGAACACAACCAAGGCCTAGATTCGATGCGTCACAATAGACAACGAAATCATCGTTTCCATCGGGCAAAGATAGAATAGGAGCATCACAGAGTTTTTGTTTCAAAGTTTGGAAAGCTTCCTCTTGTTTAGGTCCCCACTAAAAAGGCTTATTCTTTTGAGTCAAAGCAGTGAGTGGAATCACGATCTTCGAGAAGTTCGAAATAAACCGTCGATAATAACCAGCAAGACCAAGAAAAGATCGACCTTCTGTGGGTGTCGTAGGTGTATTCCAATCCTTAATTGCAGCAATTTTGGAAGGATCCACATGAATACCCTGCTCGTTAACAATATGGCCCAAGAATTGAACTTCTTTAAGCCATAAATCACACTTAGAGAACTTGGCAAAAAGTTGTTCCTTCTTCAGGAATTCCAGCGTTAGACGAAGATGTTGTTCGTGATCGGCTCGAGACTTCGAATAAATGAGAATATCGCCAATGAACACAATGATGAACTTGTCTAAATAAGGTTTACAAACCCTATTCATTAAATCCATGAAAATAGCTGGGGCATTCGTCAAACCAAAAGGCATGATGGTGAACTCGTAGTGCCCATATCTCGTACGGAAAGCAGTTTTGGGAATATCTTCTTCGAGTACACGAAGCTGATGATACCCAGAACGCAGATCGATCTTGGAAAAACATGTAGCACCTTGCAGCTGATCAAAAAGATCATCTATTCGTGGTAGGGGATATCGATTCTTGATGGTAAGCTTATTAAGCTCACGATAATCGATACACATTCGAAAAGACCCATCTTTCATTTTCACAAACAGGACTGGAGCCCCCCACGGTGAATAACTTGGTTGGATGAATCCTTTATCAGATAACTCTTGAAGTTGTTTAGATAATTCTTGCATCTCAGACGGTGTAAGACGATAAGGTGCTTTCGCAATCGGGTTAGCATTGGGTACAAGATCAATATGGAACTCGACTTGATGAATTGGAGGCAAACCAGGCAGTTCATCAGGGAACACCTCTGGATAATCTCGAACAATCGGAATATCTTGAATACACTTGCTCTTACCTTTCTCCTCGGTGACATGTGCTAGAAAAGCCACATATCCTTTTCGTAAATAACTTTGGGCTTTCGTACATGACATAAGTTTCAAACTGCCAGATGGTTTCTCGCCACGAACTTCTAGAACTTCACCAGACGAAAGAGGAATACAAACAATCTTATTGAAACAAACCACCTCAGCATGATGTTTAGTTAACCAATCCATTCCTATGATAATGTCGAAACTCCCAAGTTGCATCGGTGTGAGGTCAATAGGAAAAAAATGGTTATCGAGGTTCAATTGACAATCGCGAATAACATAATTGAGTACGAGAGGTTTACCAGTAGCAACTTCGACAGATAAGGGTTTCCTCAGTTTAGTTCTAGGTATTGCAAGTAAAGGATCAAAAGATAACGATACAAAACTTCTATCGGCACCAGAATCGAAGAGAACAGATGCAGGTCGATGGTTAACAAGGAACGTACCATTGATAACCTCGTTGTCAGCTAGAGCCTCATTTGCATTCAGATTGTACGCTCGTCCACGAGCGGGATTCACATTTGCATTCGCATTAGCATTCGGATTCGCAAGCCTTGGACAATTGTTGCGGAAATGACCCATTTCTCCGCAATTGTAACATGAACCAGGTGGGAATCTAGCAGCATTTCCCTGAACCTGTGCTGGATTCTGAGCGGCTTGATTCTGACCCAAACGACAGATGTTGGCTAGATGCCCAAGTTTACCACAAGTAGTACACTGTTTACAGGCCTGTTGGGCATCATGATGACCATTGCATCGAGTACAATGAGGTGCGGTACCAATATATTGTTTCTTTGCAGGAGGTTGTGCTGGTGGGTTCTGAGCATTTTGCGCGGTGACAGCAAAGTTCTAGGAAGCCTTGCGCTTCCTCGACCTCCTAGAAGACTTGCCTTTATTCTTTCCCTTACCTTTACCCTTGTCTTGAATGGAATCGGCCGACTGCTTCTTGTCACCCTTGCGGGTCAGTTTACCTTTTCTGACTTGAGACTCAGTCAGAGTAGCAGCCAATTCAATTGCCTGACGAACAGTGGTGGGATTACTACCAGTGACAATATCCTGCACAGTATCGGGCAGACCATCGATATACCTCTCAATCGCTTTCTCCAATGGGGTAACCATAGTGGGACACAACAAACTCAGCTCTTCATAACGATCCGTATACGCATGGTGTTCTACCCCATCTTGTTTCAGATTGTCAAATTCTCGTTCCAAAGCCCTAATCTCGTAACGGGGACAGAACTCCTTCATCATGAGAGCTCGAAGCTCTTCCCAAGTTTGTGTATCACACCCCGATATTTCCACGTACTACCGGTGGGCCCGGTGGGGAGTATCGTGACGTAGTTGATATCATCATAGTCAAACAACACAATTTTTATATGCACAGCGGAAGCAAAAGATAGATTTATTTCAACCGAATAAATTGTAATATTAAGTATCACAAAATAGTTGAAACAGATCCACAGGCGGATCAATTAAAAAGGAAACATAGTTCATCAGACTTAAAATGCATCCAACCTTGCGAGACTCTTATTGATGCTAAGGAGAGGCCAGCCTATTTCGAGTAGTACCTGCACTTAACCTTTTTGGGAAAATACGTCAGTTTACACTGGTAAATACAATTAACTGACTCATTTTGAAAAGGTTTAGAAAATTGATTTAAATGCACAAGGCACAAAACATTTTATAACTTGGGATAATTATTTATATATAAACTTGTAAAATAATTACATGTTCGTTATACGTTCAGTAGCCCGGATTGACGCCGGGTTAAAGATTAATAGACACACCACATGATATAGTCCCGCGGCGGGTTATTCCCGTAACCGGCGGTTATACATCATTATTTATATATGCACTGTCGGGTGTACGCCTACACCCCGTGCTTAGGTCGTGGCCATTTCTTAAAATGATGCCAATGATATCCGGGACATGGTCATTAACCCCCCAAAGGCTTTAAGCAAACAAATCAATTTAAACGGGACATTTCAATAAATTAATCTTCATACAATTAAAAATTCAATGCCCGACCAAGCGGTATTTTATATACCGTACCCCAAGCCCGTATAGGGAAAATAAGTTAAAAGTATTTACCTGAGTTAAATATAAATTCAATCCCAGACGTATATCAAATCAGCAAGTACAGATAGCTTTTACTGGGCTCCTAAATCTGGAACGAAGGTTTTTAATAACCTATTAGATTCCTAACGGGTCTTAATTAAGCCTATGCTTAGACCGGTTAGTTTTTAAAGGAGGGTACGGTTCAAAACGCATGGTTAAGCGAGAACCGGATTAGAATGTGGTTTAGACCCGACAAGCTTGTATACTTGTGTAATAAGGGTAAACTAAACACATTCTGGATTTTGAGATAAAAATGATAAGGTTTGACCCGTTTCGGCTAATTTATGCAAACTAGTTACATACGCCGATCCGAACACGAAAAGTGCGTAACGGGTAACCAAAAGAGTCATGAACAGGTTTCCTAAGTTAATATGCCTTTAATATGTTGTGATATCAGTAAGATACCTTCCATTATGCCCAAAACGAATTTAAAACCAATTTATGCCCCGTAGGGGTATTTTGGTCATTTTAAAGGTTATAAGAGAGGTTAAATATTAATATGAGTTCCAGGTCTGATATAATCAGTAAAAATACTTAATTTAATAAGTTATAACAGTAGGGTATAGCATATATGTGAAATTTACTATTTATAACCAAACTATGCACCGTAGGGGCATTTTGGTAATTTCACATAAGCTTAAAAGGTCAAAATTAGAGAATCTGAGTTTAAAACTTTTCTTTACTGTTAAAAGATGTAAATTTACTTAGAACATCAGTAGGTATTAAGTTTCATATGCCAAAAATAGTTTTAACTCATACTATGCGCTTAAAACGTGTAAAAGTCGGTTTTAAGCGATTTTCTGGTTTAATAATGAAAGCTGATAATTTTATTATTCCAGAAGACTCAAAATATTTTATTTATCATATAAGATCAGTAGAAACAGGTTTGGTACCAAAATGATTTGTAAAACTCATTTTATAGGCCAAAAGGGCAAAACCGACAATTACCGAATTAAGCTTAGAACCCTATGTTATGCTTAGCCTAAAAATAAATAAAAAACTTAAAAAATCCCAAAATATTATTTTATATCAGTAGGTAAAGATTTTGGTATGAAAAATTGGGTTTTGATAGGATATACGCTAATTATGCCGTTTAATTAATAAAAAGCTTTTCATTTACGCTAATGAGCATAACTCCTAATCTAGACCTCAAACTGATGTCAAATTTTAGGGACAAGTTTATAAATCAGTAATGAAGGTTTCTATCCTCTCACATTTTCAAAAATTTCGTTTTAGGGTTAAAAGGGCATAATAGTCAACATTTAGGCATTTAACGGAAACATGCATATGAATCGGATAACTAAGGAACCAAGTTATATAACCTCAGAGGGTTACACTAACTTATAACCTGGTCCTAAAGGAATCCTAAGGCATATCTAAACTAAGCTAAATCGGGTCAGAACTGAAAGTCAAAGCAAAATTCAACTTTTGCGACTTTCGGTTCCGAACCGAGCCTAAACTTAGAATTGTCGGGTTGAACATGCTTAGATATGTTCAACTAATATTTACCAAGTTATTAAAGTGAGAAAACTGATTTTTATGGCTTCTATATTAATAGTTATGAATTTTATTTAAAACTAACCCGTCTGACTTTTATTTGACCCGACAATTTAACTAAGTAAACGTGGTAATTAGGAGGTGCCCTTTTGAGGGTTTAACACCTACCTAATTACGGTCACGTAGCCATGTTCGTTACGAACAATGGCTCAACCATTTAAAAGTCAAAGCGTTTATCGAAACGCTTGACTTTTCAGCTATAAACGCTAAACAATTAAACTAAGCACGAAAGGACACTTACTAAGGGTCCAAGCAAGGAGGTTTTGATCCTAAATTCTCAGGTATGAAGAGCAAGGTCTCCAACTTAGAGAATTCAGAAATCAAGTGTGGGTTTGGCAAGAAAGAAGTGAGGTATTTATAGGATTTATAGGACCGTTAGGATCGTTCCTCGATAAACGTGATTCAATCTGGACCATACACCTATTACCCATTGTTTTTCAATACCATGGGTGCCCAAGGATTGAAGAAATACCATTTGCAAGTGCTGGATCAAGCTGGAACAGGCTGTAAATGGCTGTAAATTGATTTTTGCAAACCTGACAGGCTCACACGGGCCGCGTAAGGTTCTTGGGGAACTTACGCGGGTCACCTGAGGTTCCCAGATCAGCAACAAGTTTTCTGAAATTGCAGTTTTGGTCCCTGTAAGCTTTTAAGGTCACGTTTGGCATGTTTAAGGCCCGTTAAGCTATTTACAAGGCTCTATAATGAATCCTAATCATAGGGAACATAAAACATGCTTGAAAACATTTCGGGTGTCGGTTCGTTTGGTCGTACGGTCACGTTGTTCGTCTAATTACGACGAAACACGAACGGACGCGAAAAACGATCCAAATTACGCGACGAATGGAATTTTATCAAGCCAAACACTAAAATAAAATATTTTAATGCTTACATAAATTTTTGGGTGTCCGGATATATTCAGAATGCAAGATATGCGCGAAAATGCAAACTTGTGCACTTTTTGATACTTTTAGTCCCTGCATGACGTAAAAGTTTATTTTTGCGCACCAAACACCTCTAAGCCTATATCTAAGCTATATAAAGGATAAATAGGGTATGTTTAACTCATGGTCATATATCGGAAGGTCCGATACCCCACGAATCGGCATACTTTTGCAATCTGACGCAAACAGTCCTTTAATCGCACAAAGTAGCGCGAAATGTCATTTAATGATATCCAAGCCTTCCATGGACCATATTTGTCATTCCCAAGCATATACTTAAATTTTACTACACTCCCGTTCGCTTAAAAGGTCACCGAGAGGCGTACATTCAAAAGTTGACGCTTTAGGTCCCTCTAATGCGCAAACTTGCGCATATCATCATTTAATAGCATTGAAGCCTCATCTAATCCATATTAGGCATTCTTGAAAGTATTATGAAACATCACAATGCTTCGGGTTCGCTAAAAGGTCATTCAGAGGTATAATTAAACATATTGACACTTTTAGTCCCTCTAACCTGCAAAGTTGCGCGTAACTTTACCTATAGGCATAAAAACCTTAGACGGCCAATAGTTGGCATTCCTGAGAGTATAATCAAATATCATGAAGCTCCCGATTTGTTAAAAGGTCACTCAGAGGTAAGAATTAACATGTTGACGCTTTTAACCCTTCATTGCGCAAACTTTCAATTAATTCCGCAAACGGCTACACTCGATCGCCAAGTGGCTCATTTGTGAATATAAGTATCATGAGAGGTTATTTAGAAACTTATTTTAGGTATGATAACACTTCTAGTCCTTTCAAAATCAAAGTTTTCGATTTTTCGAAAAATTAGTCCCTTAAATTCAATGTTTGACTTCATTAGGGTTTATTACACGTGTCAATACATCATTGGACGTGATTTTACGAGATGTTACATCCTCACCCCCTTAAAATAAATCTCGACCTCGAGATTTTCTAAAATGCTGGAAGTTCTTTTTGTCGCATAATGGACTTAACTCCTATAGCCTATCTGGAGTCTCTCCAAGCTCCCAAAGTGACCTTTATATTTGGTACATGTATCCTTTTGGAGCTTCTTAACCTGTCGATCCTTAATCGATACAGGTTGCTCATCATATCATCACTCTGCATATCATTATGTGATAATGCTTCTCGACTTATTGGTGAAACACATCCTTAAATCATTAGTGTGTAATGCATTGCGAGCTCCGCCAAGCTCCTTAAATAGGTTTTAGCTTATAAGCTATTTGATCTTGATACATTAGATTCCTTCGAATGATTCTATATATTCAGAGCTTAACTAGCCTGATAATTAACAAATTGGCACACCCTTCCAAGGTGATATCTTTTGTTGAACCTTATTTCTTAACAAGAACTTAAGAGGGTTGCTACTTTCATTAATCCTTGATTTTCTGCCAATTGCTGGCAACTTTCAGATGATTACGAAATTGCATGATCTTATTTGTTGTTTCCAAGGCAACTTTCAGATCTTAGTAATTGGACTTCCTAAAGTCTCGTCCATCAAACGGACGTTTTGATATTTTATCTATACAAGGTCTCCAAAGGAGCAACCTTGATACTTACATAACAACTATTACAAAAATCTTATTTTAAGGTGAGATGGTTATTCCAACCACTGCTTAAAACTAATCTTAAGGAATAGCTAACCCTTACAGTTAGTCGAACAAATCGACGATCCTGGACAGCTGATGGCGATTCTTAATTGTTGCCTAAATAGGGTTGCGGTAATTAATGCATAAGCAAAATGAACCGTCTTTCTTAATTAACTAAACCGAATTCTCAGGATATTAAGTTAGGCTATATGAATCCTTTATTTTAAAACTCACTTAATCAAGGTTTCGATCCTTTCAATGATCAATCATGGAGTCTTTACAGTACTGCAGCCCTAAGCGGGATGTTAATCTTAACTCTACTTGCCTCTCAGAAGGTAAACAGGGTAATCTTTGGAGAAGATAACCAAGGTACAAGGAGGTTACAGAGATTTTCCAAATCTCAGGCTCCAGTTCATCTATCATATTCTGTGTCAGATAAGTGACACATTTATGTTACAAGTCCACGAATTCCTTAATCGAAGACATTTACTTGGAAACTTCCATTCTGGATATCCTTTTTGAATACCATTGGCTGACTTTAGTACCATATGACCATCGAAATATCTTTGTGGTCCCATGCATTAAACCTCCATACTGATCAGGCATGGAAGCAATCTATGGAACATATTAAGATACACCAATCCTCATATGGCGCTTTTTATCATACCGTCTGGTATTCGCAATCGATAGAGATCAAAGAGATATCAACTATGTATGCTGATGCACTTCCTCTAGAGAGAGGATACTTCTAAAATTCTGCACCTGAAGGCTTCTGACAGGAACAGAAGAAATGGTTCTTATGCTTTTTCCTGTAAGTTTTACCTTACACTTAATATCTAGGATTCTTATGGGAAAATTTCTAAAAGTTTGCTAAGCTTATGATCTTATGAGGGACTTAGCAGCACCTGAACTAAACGTAACCCTTTAGCAATAAAATCACAATAAGGGATTTATCTGGTGTTATTATTAATGTGAACTGCCTCTGATCATACATCAGGAGGGTTATGCGCCTCCATTCTTAATCCTTCTAAACTTAGCTGCAAAATCTTTGACAAATTTTAGGGCAGTCTCAGCTTTGACTGGTTATTTCTTAATCTATATAACGTGAGTAGCTGAGGTAGATCCATAATGGATTTATAATGAGCAGGCTTTGAAACTTTAATGTGCCCTCTTATTGCTGTTGCTAACCACCAATAATTATTGCATTAAGCTTAGATTTTGGGTAAACTGAATAGGGCACTATCTCAGCCAATGAATTAAAATTTGTAACATATAGTCGACAGTCTAGAACTTTTTATGGTGAGAGTAAAAAATTCTTATTCCATCTTTTCCATTTCGCAAAGCGGATAATAGGTTTTTCTAATAAGGTCCTTAAAACTTGGACCATCCCATAATGTATAAGAGGACCTTTCTTGTGGACTCCATTAATGTCCGTACTAATTAAGGGTATTGCCATCGAACGACTGTGATGCATACCTCACCGTGTCCTTTCTAGCATAAATGGTGATGCACCTAATGGTTTTACTTCTTCCAACAATTTCCTGCAATCGATGCCCCCTTTTTACTATTGAAGTCTCTTGAATTCCAAGAGACGAAGTACTTTTAAGTATATCCTAAAAGGAATGGGCTCCTTGCCACATATGATTTTGTTTGGGTTATTCTTCGCATTTGAAGTATGAATAAAGCTCTTCTCATGAGCAGCGACATGTGTTTTAGAGCGAGCAGCATCTGGCTTCTTGAACCTTTTCATGACTTTTCTCATAGCCTCTCTAATAGCTGCGTTAATTACACTTTTGGAGATTAACTCCATTAACATTGAGGTTCACATTGGATGCACCATTAACATTTGTCGTATCTCTAGCATCGCGACTGTTGTTTGTCTCTTCTGAGTTTTCCATACTCGAATCTTTGGTATTAAATACCATATTCAACAAGTGCTTAGGCAATCCATACCCAGTGTCTCCTTGAATTGTCAAAGGCTCACCATAAGGAGTCTTGATAACTGCTTGCTTCTTATCACACACAATATGGCTTGATTTTTAAGACGACCAATTCATTCCTATCACTATATCGAGTCCCTCTTATTTTAATGGAAACAAGGACAGCGGAGAAGAATGATTCCTAATGGATATAAAACATCCATCTAATATTGCTGAAGCAGTCTCTGAGGTACTATCGGCCAATTCTACTTTATACTTAACGCTTAGAGTTTTAACAGGCAGATTTAATGATTTACAAAATCTATTGTCTACGAAAGACTTATCTGAACCTGAATCAAATAATACTCTAGCATGAGCGTTATTGATAAAGAAAGTACCTGTTGTGACATTGTCATCCTGAATAACCTCTTGAGCATCCATTTGAGAGCTTCCAGCTTTGGTCTTCTTAGCCTCCCCATGCTTCTTGGTTTTATTTGGGCAATTTGTCTTGATGTGCCCTGTTTCATTGCAACCATAGCAGGTTGCGTCCTTTATGCCTTGGCACTCCAAGGTCTTGTGCCCTTCCTTGTCACAAATCCCACAAGGCCTAGCTTGTGACTCCAAAGTGCATTTCCCTTTAGTTTCCTTCTTTGGACAGCGGGTCTTTATGTGCTCCTTCTCGCCACAACCATAGCATGTGGCGTTCTTCAAGTCCTTGCATTCATGGGTCTTGTGATCCATCTCTTTACAGATGACACATCCCCTGGTCTGCTCATAGAAACATTTTCCGAAGTGCTTCTTCCCGCAGGTTTTACATTTGGGTTTTGCCTCCTTTGGCTTGGACTGGTTATAGCTTGAACCGGTCTTACCCTTTTTGTAACCCTTATTTGGGGTATTATCGCACTTTCGCTTATGATCCTCTAATACTCGATCCACAGCTTTGTTTACGGCTGTATCTATCATAGCCTGTAACTCGGTGCCCGTTAAGTTCAGTCTTGCATTATCATTCTGATAAACTGGATGATTGTGAGCTTCAGATGAGTCAGCCATGGTGAAGCTTTGAAGGCTACAAACCAAGTAGTAATAATTTGTTTAATTATATAGTGAATTGTCGAATTTGATGATTAAATAGCCATGGTGCAAATAAACCATATAGGCCAGTAGATAGTATTTAATTTATTTGATTATGTTTTGCCTAGGTTTTTAAATAAACCATCTTTGGCGTTTAAACGGAATATATTCCTTCATATTTATTAGACAGGGGACATAAGTCACGACTGTCAATGTCGTACTGACATTTTATATATAACACAAGGGCTTGTTCCAAAGGACTTTTTGATGGCATAGATGCCTTGTCACTAGGGAAATTTTAAAACATAATCGATGATTCCTTTGGATCGAAAAATTTCATAGTTCATTGTCTTGACAAGAAGTTATGAAATAAAACTATCTTTTTCATGTATACATCTTTGCCCGAAGGTATTCATCCCAATGGATGTTTTGATGTGTTCATCATGTTCGACGTTTATTAGCCATGATTCCTCTTGATCATTTAAGCTAAATAAGGGGTTTGGAAATTCCTAATATGAAGATGACAAGTGTGATTTTATCGCATCACTGTTGTCAGGAGTGTTAACATATTTTCAGATGTTAACAAGGATCTGAATTTCTTTTAAACAGGTCTTACCATCATAGCTAGGTCTTTAATGACATTCAAGCTAGGTTATACCTTTTAAGATTTTCTTTTAACATGTATACTGGCAGGAAAGGAATGATATTTATTTTATTTAGGATTTCCATTATAATTATCCTAGATTTAATTAAAATATAACTATGGCACAAAAAGGCCAAGTCACAAGGGCAACTTTAAATTATAAACCATGATTTTGTAGGATCAAGGTATTTAGGCTTGAACGTTGTTCATTGCCTTTTCTAGACAGGGAGTTGTAGGCTATGACTGTCGTTTGTCTTATATGACAATGAATATGGCCCGTAAGCATTACATCCCTAATGGATGCTTAATTCACAAAATAAGAGATTTCGGGAGAATCCAGTATAAGGTTGATTTATGTGATTGAATCACATTTTCCAGGAATGTTAACAAGGATTTGAATCTTTTGAATAGGTTCTACCATCTTGGCCTTGTCTGAAATGATATATAGGCTAGGTTGTACCTTTAAGATTCTTTTTAATATTTAACGCAGAATAAATCCTAAATTGAGATGTTAATAAGGATCTGAATCTAATTGAGGAACTGCCATCTTGGCCCTGTTCTTAAAATAACACATGGGCTGGGTCTTGTTCTTTTTAGATTTTTCCATTTTATTATAATGGTAGATCTTATAAAAGGAATGTTATTATTTCATATTTTATGTTCATATGCAATGATGAATAAATTTAGATAAAACATTCCAATGATTTTTAAAAGAGGTACAGAATTGCCCCAAACGGGACTTGAAAGGAATGATGTTGTCCATGAAGGGACTGAAAGATAAGTATGCCCTTATAAGGACTTACTAAGGAAACGAACTTCAGCAAAAGGAGTTTCTTCTTCATTTTATTTCTAAATGCTTTCTCCTTGGTTGTACGTTAATCCTAGTCGCAGTACGAAGCTCGGCCTTCCCTAGGCTTCAAATGGGGAGAATTTCCATTATGGCTTCTCTGCTTGGCGACAAATTAAAAATATAGAATTGAAAGCAATAATTCTCCTAATAGAGATGAGAGTATTCCTATGTTAAGTCTAGACTCAGAAGGTCAAGGAATGTGCTACTGTGTCATTGAGATTAAACACAAAAGGCTAGTGTTTAATTCAATCAATGTTGGCTCTGATACCAACCTGTCACACCCCGATATTTCCACATATTACCGGTGGGCCCGGTGGGGAGTATCGTGACGTAGTTGATATCATCATAGTCAAACAACACAATTTTTATATGCACAGCGGAAGCAAAAGATAGATTTATTTCAACCGAATAAATTGTAATATTAAGTATCACAAAATAGTTGAAACAGATCCACAGGCGGATCAATTAAAAAGGAAACATAGTTCATCAGACTTAAAATGCATCCAAGCTTGCGAGACTCTTATTGATGCTAAGGAGAGGCCAGCCTATTTCGACTAGTACCTGCACTTAACCTTTTTGGGAAAATACGTCAGTTTACACTGGTAAATACAATTAACTGACTCATTTTGAAAAGGTTTAGAAAATTGATTTAAATGCACAAGGCACAAAACATTTTATAACTTGGGATAATTATTTATATATAAACTTGTAAAAGAATTACATGTTCGTTATACGTTCAGTAGCCCGGATTGACGCCGGGTTAAAGATTAATAGACACACCACATGATATAGTCCCGCGGCGGGTTATTCCCGTAACCGGTGGTTATACCTCATTATTTATATATGCACTGTCGGGTGTACGCTTACACCCCATGCTTAGGTCGTGGCCATTTCTTAAAATGATGCAAAGGATATCCGGGACATGGTCATTAACCCCCCAAAGGCTTTAAGCAAACAAAACAATTTAAATGGGACATTTCAATAAATTAATCTTCATACAATTAAAAATTCAATGCCTGACCAAGCGGTATTTTTTATACCGTACCCCAAGCCCGTATAGGGAAAATAAGTTAAAAGTATTTACTTGAGTTAAATATAAATTCAATCCCAGCCGTATATCAAATCAGCAAGTACAGATAGCTTTTACTGGGCTCCTAAATCTGGAACGAAGGTTTTTAATAACCTATTAGATTCCTAACGGGTCTTAATTAAGCCTATGCTTAGACCGGTTAGTTTTTAAAGGAGGGTACGGTTCAAAACGCATGGTTAAGCGAGAACCGGATTAGAATGTGGTTTAGACCCGACAAGATTGTATACTTGTGTAATAAGGGTAAACTAAACACATTCTGGATTTTGAGATAAAAATGATAAGGTTTGACCCGTTTCGGCTAATTTATGCAAACTAGTTACATACGCCGATCCGAACACGAAAAGTGCGTAACGGGTAACCAAAAGAGTCATGAACAGGTTTCCTAAGTTAATATGCCTTTAATATGTTGTGATATCAGTAAGATACCTTCCATTATGCCCAAAACGAATTTAAAACCAATTTATGCCCCGTAGGGGTATTTTGGTCATTTTAAAGGTTATAAGAGAGGTTAAATATTAATATGAGTTCCAGGTCTGATATAATCAGTAAAAATACTTAATTTAATAAGTTATAACAGTAGGGTATAGCATATATGTGAAATTTACTATTTATAACCAAACTATGCACCGTAGGGGCATTTTGGTAATTTCACATAAGCTTAAAAGGTCAAAATTAGAGAATCTGAGTTTAAAACTTTTCTTTACTGTTAAAAGATATAAATTTACTTAGAACATCAGTAGGTATTAAGTTTCATATGCCAAAAATAGTTTTAACTCATACTATGCGCTTAAAACGTGTAAAAGTCGGTTTTAAGCGATTTTCTGGTTTAATAATGAAAGCTGATAATTTTATTATTCCTGAAGACTCAAAATATTTTATTTATCATATAAGATCAGTAGAAACAGGTTTGGTACCAAAATGATTTGTAAAACTCATTTTATAGGCCAAAAGGGCAAAACCGACAATTACCGAATTAAGCTTAGAACCCTATGTTATGCTCAGCCTAAAAATAAATAAAAATCTTCAAAAATCCCAAAATATTATTTTATATCAGTAGGTAAAGAGTTTGGTATCAAAAATTGGGTTTTGATAGGATATACGCTAATTATGCCGTTTAATTAATAAAAAGCTTTTCATTTACGCTAATGAGCATAACTCCTAATCTAGACCTCAAACTGATGTCAAATTTTAGGGACAAGTTTATAAATCAGTAATGAAGGTTTCTATCCTCTCAAATTTTCAAAAATTTCGTTTTAAGGTTAAAAGGGCATAATAGTCAACATTTAGGTATTTAACGGAAACATGCATATGAATCGGATAACTAAGGAACCAAGTTGTATAACCTCAGAGGGTTACACTAACTTATAACCTCAGAGGGTTACACTAACTTATAACCTGGTCCTAAAGGAATCCTAAGGCATATCTAAACTAAGCTAAATCGGGTCAGAACTGAAAGTCAAAGCAAAAGTCAACTTTTGCGACTTTCGGTTCCGAACCGAGCCTAAACTTAGAATTGTCGTGTTGAACATGCTTAGACATGTTCAACTAATATTTACCAAGTTATTAAAGTGAGAAAACAGATTTTTTTGGCTTCTATATTAATAGTTATGAATTTTATTTAAAACTAACCCGTTTGACTTTTATTTGACCCGACAATTTAACTAAGTAAACGTGGTAATTAGGAGGTGCCCTTTTGAGGGTTTAACACCTACCTAATTACGATCACGTAGCCATGTTCGTTACGAACAATGGCTCAACCGTTTAAAAGTCAAAGCGTTTATCGAAACGCTTGACTTTTCGGCTATAAACGCTAAACAATTAAACTAAGCACGAAAGGACACTTACAAAGGGTCCAAGCAAGGAGGTTTTGATCCTAAATTCTTAGGTATGAAGAGCAAGGTCTCCAACTTAGAGAATTCAGAAATCAAGTGTGGGTTTGGCAAGAAAGAAGTGAGGTATTTATAGGATTTAGAGGACCGTTAGGATCGTTCCTCGATAAACGTGATTCAATCTGGACCATACACCTATTACCCATTGTTTTTCAATACCATGGGTGCCCAAGGATTGAAGAAATACCATTTGTAAGTGCTGGATCAAGTTGGAACAGGCTGTAAATGGCTGTAAACTGATTTTTGCAAACCTGACAGGCTCACACGGGCCACGTAAGGTTCTAGGGGAACTTACGCGGGCCGCCTGAGGTTCCCAGATCAGCAAAAAGTTTTCTGAAATTGCAGTTTTGGTCCCTGTGAGCTTTTAAGGTCACTTTTGGCACGTTTAAGGCCCGTTAAGCTATTTAAAAGGCTCTATAATGAAGCCTAATCATAGGGAACATGAAAAATGCTTGAAAACATGTCGGGTGTCGGTTCGTTTGGTCGTACGGTCACGTTGTTCGTCTAATTACGACGAAACACGAACGGACAAATTACGCGACGAATGGAATTTTATCAAGCCAAACACTAAAATAAAATATTTTAATGCTTACATAAATTTTTGGGTGTCCGGATATATTCAGAATGCAAGATATGCTCGAAAATGCAAACTTGTGCACTTTTTGACACTTTTAGTCCCTGCATGACGTAAAAGTTTATTTTTGCGCACCAAACACCTCTAAGCCTATATCTAAGCTATATAAAGGATAAATAGGGTATGTTTAACTCATGGTCATATACCGGAAGGTCCGATACCCCACGAATCGGCATACTTTTGCAATCTGACGCAAACAGTCCTTTAATCGCACAAAGTAGCGCGAAATGTCGTTTAATGATATCCAAGCCTTCCATGGACCATATTTGTCATTCCCAAGCATATACTTAAATTTTACTACACTCCCGTTTGCTTAAATGGTCACCGAGAGGCGTAGATTCAAAAGTTGACGTTTTAGGTCCCTCTAATGCGTAAACTTGCGCATATCATCATTTAATAGCATTGAAGCCTCATTTAATCCATATTAGGCATTCTTGAAAGTATTATTAAACATCACGATGCTTCGGGTTCGCTAAAAGGTCATTCAGAGGTATAATTAAACATATTGAAAGTTTAGTGGTTTAGCTGAATTGAAAGTTTTGAAACTACACTGAGCATTGTTGTTGTTATTGTTGTTGTAAACTTGATGAATCTGAGTTACTAGGTTTGGAAGCACAGCTGCGATTTGCTGAGCGACAAGGGCTGCGATTGCAGCATCCTGTTCGGGATCACGTCTAGGTGGCATATTCTAAAATGAACAAGGAAACATGAGAAACGAATGAGATTTGAAAATTGGATAAACAAAAGAGGTATTGAAAACATCGTAACAAAACATAAGGAAGGCGATCATTTGTTCGTTACCTCGAACAAACAAACGACACGCAGTGACTAATCAAAGTAAATAGGTCAATATAATGTATCGCGAAGACCTGCTTTAGCCTATAAGTGGACACTCATCCCAAGAGTTCCCAGGTAAGAGTGACTGGTCCGATTATGTGGATTTGTACGAACACTCTAGCCTTAGACAGAAAACTCAGGATACAGGCATCCACCCTTCCAGATTGCACGTGTTCACATTATAAGACCCAAACTTTGACGAGATTTTGAAAACTTGGAAGGCATTAAGCCAAAATGAATCATCCAAAGGGTGGGTGATTATTTTTAAAACGGATTTGTTATTGTGTTCTCGTTGTGCTTATCACCTAAAGATAGGTGACGGTATTGTTTTAAAAATCTAAATGCAAGAAACTTGCGTTAGGGTCCTAGAAAAGTTATAGTCTAGGTCAAAGCATTACTAATAACCTAATTCCCTATAACTATTGGCTCTGATACCAACTCTTCTGTCACACCCCGACCGCGTAAAACAACGAAATCGCGGCGGAAACGTCGGGGAGTGGAGCGACAGAATTATTGTTTCACAACCATGGATTCAAAAAGTTTCATTTTATTGAATTATTTAACATTTACATATTGTCTTCAAGTTAAAACAAACAAGTTAAACATAGTCTATCATCGTTATTAAGTCACTAAGGCCTCGTCCAGTCCTAAGTGAGCATGCATCCTATTCGCAATTGACATCATTCAACACCACCTGAAACATATGTAAAAATAAGTTAGCAAAGAAATGTCGGCGAGCACATAGGTTTTGTGAGAGTATCAGATTCATGGCTCGTATACATGTTACAAAAGCTCGAGTTGTTATTTGAAATCCTTGTTTTGTAAAACATTTGTATTGTAAAATGAATAACCAAGTCAAAACAGATTGTTTATAGTTTATAAAACCTTGATGCCATGAATCTTAACCTAAAACATTTGTTTATGTAAACCAAATTGTAAATTGTTCTCGTAGTAAAACTCGTATGGTTTATATTGTTTAGTAAACATCGTTGTGTGATATTGTTTTAAAATCGTTTGCCCAAGTGAACTAAATAATGCCACGGAATGTAATATGATAAAAACACTTATATATAAGAAGTACCAGCGGCGTATCTACCATGCTTTTATCATGTTACATCCGTCCCATTATCTAATCACAACCCAAAACCAATCGTTTGTTCAATTTGTTTAACTTGTTCAAATCGTTCCAATCGTTTAAACCGTTCTCGTTTTAATTGTGAAAACTACTTTTGGTCATCTCGCTAATAACATTCAAACCTTCGTAACTCGTCTATCGTTAAACTCGTATTAACAAACCACCAAAGGGTAAGTTAACAATCAACAGGTACAGTCGTTACCCACATAACCCCCACACATAACCATGGGTGCAGTCCGATAACAGGATTTGTCAGATCCTATGGTACCATAACCTAGTACTGGTCGGTTCAGCCAAAACTAATGAATGTTATTTGTTATGTAAATATGTCCAACAAGTTTGTTCACATTATCGAAATCGTTATTTGTTTAATATAAACCATAGTGTTCGTTTTTGAAATCATCGTTAAAAGTATCGAAATTGTTTAACACATATGAATCACCCCAAAACAATTGAAAACAGTAAAATAGGGGAACTATGTACTCACATCGAAATGCAAGTATCCTTGATCTAAAGAACTCAACAAAGCTCAGGCAAACCAAGGAAATCACGTAGTACCTAGTAATCGGATCGCTAGTTAATAAATCGACACCTAAATCGGAAGATCGGGTAGAATGAGGTCTCGTAAACCAAATGAGTATTGGAATTCATGTGATATGATTTAACAAAGTCTACATTCTAAATCGGAACCTATCCTAAGTTCTTACGACCCGTTACGACCCATTAAGGTACCTTATGCTACTTTAAGGCGTCGTCCGCGCGAATGCGCGTTCGAGACGCGTAAGTAGTCCTATGACAAGTATTATATGCCCTAACATGTTTAAATATGTTGCATAATCAGTTTAGGTGACAAAAGTTAAGTTACATATGCTTAAAATCAAATTATGCATGAAAAGGACATTTTGGTCATTTACCTAAGGCATATAAACTACCTATCATACAACTAATTAAACTAAGTGACCATAAGGTATAACCTCGAAAGGTTATTCCCTATACAACTATGGTCACAAAAATATGCTTGGTTGGATCCTAATGATCGACCAAACGGGTCGGGTTTGAAAGTCTAAGCGGTTGTCAAGACCTCTTGACTTACGACCCTAAACAAGCACTAGACTAAAAGTGACGAGTTAAACAAGTTAAAACATGTTTAACTAAGTTGGAAAACAAGTTTGATATCAAAACAAAGAGTTTTGATACCCGAAAATAGCTTTGATGCAAAATACGTATAAACAAGTATTTTGACCGAAACTTTGACTCGTCACTTCGACTAATCAACGTGGTAATCAGTAGGTATAGTCACAAGAGACTATAACCATCGTGATTACACTCACGTTGCAAAGTTCAAATGAACTTTGTGTTGACCAATTCTTGGTCAAAGCAGAAAGTCAAACACTGCTTGACTTTCATGCTTGAAATACATGAAAAGCATGAAAGAAGCTTACAAAGGGTCCAAGCAATGAAGATTTGAACTCAAAATTCTGAGGTATGAAGCTTCACAAGGAGAGCTTCAACTTAGAGAAGAAATTGAGATCAAAAGTGAGGAAAATGAATGAACTCAAGTGGGTATTTATAGAAAGTCTTGGGTTTATAGGATATTGACATGTTTTTTGCAAGAATCAAGACTCAAATCTCACCATACACTTGTGGAACATGGTTTACAATACAAGGGGAGCCTCAAAACTAGTTCATAGTATTGAAAAAAAGTTGCATAAAAGACCCCCAAGTTCAAACTTATTGCTGAAAATGATTTTTCTGCCCAGATGAGGGGGTGGCGTGCCGCCACAGTAACACCCATATGGGGTCGCGCGACGCCACCAGTCCCCAGTTCCAGAAAGTTTGAAAAAATGGCAGAAATGGTCCCTGCAGCTCGTTTAAGCCATTTTCAACGCGTTTAAACCCCGTTAACCCATTTTCAAGGCTCTACAAGGATGTTAAAGCGTAGGGGACTTGAAACATGCTTGAAATTATCTTGGATGTCAGTTCGTTTGGTCGTACGGTTGCGTTATTCGGTTAATTAAGACGAAACATGAACGGACGCGAAAAACGATCCAAATTACGCGACGAATGGTATTTTTGCATTCCAATCACTAAAATAAAATATTTTAATGATTACAAAAATTTTTGGATGTCCGGATATGTTCAGAACGTAAGATATGCGCGAAAATGCAAACTTATGCACTTTTTGACGCTTTTAGTCCTTGTTGATCAATTAAGTTTATTTTCGCATACCGAACCCCTCAAAGCCTATTTCTAAGCTATGTAAAGGATATTTAGGGTATGTTTAGCTTATGATCAACTTCCAGAATGTTCGTTGCCATACGAATCAACATAGTTTCGCAGTTTGACACAATTAGTCCCTTCGATCGAATAAACTTGTTTTCGACACACCAAACCCTCCAAAACTTATTTCTAAGTTATGTAAAGGTTATTTAAAGTATGTTAAGCTTATGTCACTGTTCCGGAGTGTTTTTCGCGTTATACTGATTACGTTCACGCATCAGTTTGCGTATAACTTTCCAGAAAGCGATTTAAAGTTTGCGTATAACTTTCCAGAAAGCGATTTAAACCTTAAATTTCCTACATGCATGTAGGCTATGTGTTGGTAAAAATATATGGTTTTTTTGTATATATAATACATATATGAATGTATGAAAGATAAATTTAAAAAAATATGAACCTTGAATCTGAAAATTTAGTGATTTAGAGTTGTTATTTTTGTTCTCGCAATAATTAGTGTTCTATAATGATCCTTAGGGGTTGGTTCTGGTACAAACCATATTTATCCTACAAACCGTAAGAACAAATCCTATCACTTAAAAAAGTTAAATTAGCACATACTAAAACAATACATATATAAAAGTAGCACTTTTGAATTATATTAGCACATGAAAATTAATCAAGAAAATTGATTTTAGCACATATGTGAAATGATATCAGCACTTTTCTTTATCAGCACATTGAAAACAAAAGGAAGATCCAAATAAAGAATTAATTGCTTGTTAGCATAACTATAAGGAATTCAAGATAATTGATATTATTTAGGTTATCATTTTACCATTTATCTATAATTGGTTGGATGCCACATGACACTTTTTAAATGGTTCTTACATTTTGTATACGAAATGTGGTTTTTATTTGATCCTACTCCATATATATATATATATATATATATATATATATAGGAGAAGGATCCGTTAGGAACCACCCTTTATTGCGAGAACCAGTGTGAACACAAACAGTAATACCTAAAAAAATCTAAAAAACACACAATTTTTTTTTTTGGAAAAATCGCTATATTTTGTTGATAATAAAAAAAATTTCAAAAAAAAAAAAAAATCGAGTAACAGTTATCCATGCACATGTGCATATGTATCATTCAGGCCCGGTTATCAGTATGGGCAGGTAGGGCATTGGACCCAGGCCCAAACTTCTTGAGGGCCCAGAGTTTAAAAAAAAAAAAATCCTATATACTATATGTTTCTGTAATATGTTATTGGATTGTATGTTTATGTAGCCCAATGATGAGCCCAAAAAGAAAACCCAATGTGAAAGAGATTGAGTTAAACGTTGTTGACTGTTGGAATTGGGAGGGCACGGTCAAAAAAAAAAAATTAAACAAACTGCTTCTAACTGGAGACGAGAACAACAGAAGAAACAAAAGAGAAGAAAACGCAGGTGCGGGCGTGCGGCTGGAGACGAGAACGAGACGAGGTTGGGCTGCTCTAATCGATTAATCGACTTCAACTCTTCAAGGTATGTGTTTTTTTATCTTTAGGTTTAAATTAGGGCTTCAATTTATGTTATTTAGGTTTAAATTAGGGATGAAATTCAACCGAATTTTTGCCCTAAACTTGTTATTATAATCGACCATTCGGCCTTCATCTTTGATTGACGTGAATACTAATGAGTGATTTATTGTCTAGTTTATGGTTGTAAATTGTTCAAGTGTGATTAGAAGTAATCGCTTTGTGCTCAAGTGTGATTCGGGTTGTAATCGCTTTGTGTTCATGTGTGATTCGGGTTGTAATCGCTTTACTCATATTTTTTCTTTTCTTTTCAGAAATATGCCTCCTAAATACAAACATTTGTCCGGTTGTCAAAAACGTAAAAGAAGGAAAATAGCGGAAGAAAAAAGAAGGTCTCAAGAAGGGGCAATACGCAAGTTCTTTCAAAAAGAATCACAAAGTTCTAATGTTGAGAAAGACGAAGTTAATGATAATGTGAATGCTAATGTGGATAAGAATGATGTTGATGCTAATATGGATGAAGATGATGTTGATGATAATGTGGATAAAGATGATGTTGATGCTAATGTTTATGAAGACGAGGTTGATGCTAATTTAGATGAAGACGAGGTTGATGCTAATGTAGATGAAGACGAGGTTGATGCTAATGTAGATGAAGACGATGTTGACGCTAACGTAGATGAAGACGATGTTGATGCTAATGTAGATGAAGACGATGTTGACGCTAATGTAGATGAAGACGATGTTGATGCTAATGTTGATATTTTTGATCCTAGAAATTGGGATGGACTTAATCATAACATGATCAATGATTCGGTTAAGAAAGGTCCAAGACGAGATTTAAATATGAATAAGGGTCCCGTTGATAAACATGGAAGACGATTTTCTACAAGCATGTATACTAGAATTCTACCGAATAGAGAGACTTGTGATAGAGAATGGCTAGTGTATTCGAAAGAGCTTGATAAGCTATTTTGTTTTTGTTGTAAAATTTTTAGACAAGGGCATCCGAAAGGCACGTTGGATGGTGAAGGTTTTTCAGATTGGAAACATGCTACTAGACTTAAAGATCATGAAGTTAGCGTTGAACATTTGAAGAATATGAAACAATGGTTTGAAATGCGTCAAATGTTGGATTGCAACACAACAATTGACAAAGTAGCGTATGAGCAATTTAAGAAAGAAAGAGATTATTGGAAAAAGGTCATTTTAAGGATCATTCAACCTGTGAAATTTCTTGCTAAACATGGTTTAGCATTTCGCGGATCAAATGAGAAGTTATTTCAAAAGGGTAATGGAAATTTATTGGGATTGGTTGAGATGTTGGAAGAGTTTGGCCCAATTATGAAAGAACATGTGCGACGTATCATGAATGATGAAACCCACATACATTATCTTGGACACAATATCCAAAATGAGTTAATAGTATTGTTAGCCGATAAAGTTAAAGCAGAAATCATCAAGAAAATAAAGCAAGCAAAGTACTATTCCATCATACTTGATTGCACACCCGACACAAGTCATCAAGAGCAAATGTCCATAATTGTGAGGTATGTTAATGATACCACCATTGAGGAATCTTTTTTAGGTTTTTTAATTGTTGATGATACCACTGGTAAAGGACTTTTTGATGTTACTGTTACGGAATTAAAGTCTCTTGGTCTTGATATCAATGATATGCGAGGTCAAGGCTATGATAATGGAGCAAACATGAAAGGGAAACATAGTGGAGTTCAAAAGAGATTCTTAATTGAAAATCCTAGAGCTTTATATGTTGCTTGTGGTTGTCATAGCCTTAATCTTGCATTATGTGACATGGCTAACACGTGCACTAAGTCTAGAGATTTTTTTTGGAATCATACAACGGTTTTATACCATCTTTGCCAATTCTACAAAAAGGTGGCAAATTTTGAAAGACAATGTTAAAGGATTGACTCTTAAGTCTTTGTCTGCCACTCGTTGGGAAAGTCGTGTAGATAGTGTTAAGCCTATTCGAACACAACTTGTAGATGTAAGAAAAGCTTTGCTTACAGTTAGGTTTACTGACAATGATGCTAAAATTCAAAGCGAAGCTAAATCACTAGCAGAAAAAGAACTTGGTGAATTTGATTTTTTGGTAGCAACCGTCATTTGGTATGAAATATTAACAACGGTGAACGTGGTAAGCAAAAAGTTACAATCGAAGGATATGGTTCTTGATGTTGCCATTGATGAAGTGGGCAAGTTGATTAAACATTTCAAGAATTATAGAGAAGTAGGGTTCGATAAGGCGATTAATGAAGCTAAATAAATTGCAAATGAAATGGGTGTTGATACGGTATTCCCTCAAAAACGTCTAATATTTAGGAAACAACAATTTGATGAGACTTCAACTGGACAAGAAGTTTTATTTTCACCCGAGGTGGATTTTAGAGTCAATTACTTTTTATGTATCGTGGACCAAGCGATTGTTTCTCTTGAAACAAGATTCGAACAATACCAACAATATGAAAAAATATTTGGATTTTTGTTTCCTAAAAAGTTGAGGGAACTTACTGAAAAAGATCTCAAGTCTCGTTGTTATGGTCTTCAAGATGCATTGAAGTTTAAAGACGAATCCGATGTTGATGCTGATGAACTTTATGAGGAGTTGAAATTGTTTGAGACATTTTTACCTAGTCATATTGTTTGCCCTTTTGATGCTTTCAATAGTTTAAAGAAGATTGGTTTTTTTCCTAATGCATTAATTGCATATAGAGTGTTGTTGACCATTCCGGTAACAGTAGCATCGGCAGAAAGAAGCTTCTCAAAGTTGAAGTTGTTGAAGACTTACTTACGATATAGTATGTCCCAAGAAAGACTCAATGGCTTAGCAATGATATCTATTGAAAACGACATATTAGAGACTATGGATTACGAATACTTGATCGAAAGCTTTGCTTCCAGAAACGCTAGGAGAGCCGCACGATTCGCTTAAGTAGGTAAATTTAGATCATTTTGGTACAATACTTTTATTTTGATGATTGTTTTAACAATTAGTGTCATATTATAGTTTTTTTATATATGATTATTGTGTTTAAATTATATGGGCCCGATTTATTTTTAGTGGCTCCAGGCCCAAAACGTTTCGAGATTTCTCGGAGACAGCATTGGTATCATTTCTTTGACAAATTCCATAATTCATTAAAAATATTTGACAATTGCACTTTCATTTACACTAGCACGTGTAATACACTACTTTTTACGTTAACAATATTAGAAATGCACATGTGCATCTATATGTATCAACATGAAATAAGGTGTTTTGGTACACTACTTTGAATACACTTTCTCTTTCATCTATCATTCCATCCATAATACACAAACATGCACATGTGCATTTTTGTCATTTCTTTGACAAATTCCGTAATTCATTACAAATATTAGACAACTGCACTTTCATTTACACTACCATATGTAATACACTACTTTTTACATTACCAATATTAGAAATGTACATATGCATCTATATGTATCAATATGAAATAAGGTGTTTTGGTACACTACTTTGAATACACTTTCCCTTTCATCTATCATACCATCCATAATACACTACCATTACCTCCTACCATCCATAATACAATACCCTTATCTCCTACCATCCATAATACAATACCATTACCAATATTTTCATTTTATTACATGTATATAAGCACCATTTATACCATCCAATCAACATATTACATTATAAATTGACAACTATAACCAAACCATCAACCACTAGATAAAACTAACCAAAAAACTTGTATATTGGCCTACTTCTCCATTCGAAATCACAAACTTTTTGTACCAAAGCACGTTATATCTTGGTTATACCTAATGATGCACATGTGCATTTTGAATATTGGTATTGTAAAAAGTAGTTTATTACGGATGGTATTGTAAATTAAAGTGCAATTGTCTATTACTGATAACGTATTACGGAATTTGTCGAAGTAATGATACATATGAATGTGCATGGATAACTGTTACTCGAAAAAAAAGTTTTTTTTTTTTTTTGGTACCGAAATATAGCGATTTTTTTTAATATTAAAAAAATTTTGAGTGCTTTTTTGATTTTTTTTAGATTTTATTTTGTGTTCACATTGGTTCTCGCGGTTCTCACAATAAGGGTGGTTCTCAAATGAACCCTACCCTATTTATATATATATATATATATATATATATATATACATATATATAGGTCAGTTAACGTACAATAGGGCTTATCGTACGATACGTACACGATCATCCCAGCCGTACGATCTGGTGCGAATTCAATCTTCCACATGCGATTTTGTCCATCTACACACCCCATGCCATTTTTCACATTACCCCATGCTAGCCATTTTTTCACATGCGATATTCAATCTTCCACATGCGATTTTGTCCATCTACACACCCCATGCCATTTTTCACATTACCCCATGCTAGCCATTTTTTCACATGCGATTTCATTTGCATGGGATTTCAAAACATGCGATTTCATTGCATTATCAAGCCATGCGATTTCATTTGCCTTTTTATAACATGCGAAGATTGAATTCGCACCAGATCGTACGACTGGGATGATCGCGTACGTATCGTACGATATGCCCTATTGTACGTTACACTTCTTCTATATATATATATATATATATATATATATATATATATTTAGGGGAGCACTAAAATGAAAACCACCTCCAGTTGTAAGAACCGAGAGAACCACTTTCTAACCATTAGATAAAGAAGATGGATGGATGAGATTAAAAGTAACTAAAATTAAGATTAAATCCTTTTTGTCTTATTATGTTTTTAATATTTTAATCCAAAAGGATAGTTTAGTAAAATTACTCTATTTTGTCTTTTTGTATTTATTGTTTTTTATTACTTTTTTGTATTATTATATTAGTTTTATTTTTTTAAACATATTTTTTTATTAAAAGCATTTTTACGTTAACCTTTTTACGTTTTACGTTTTTACGTTAAACTTTTTACATTTTACGTTAAAAACTTTACGTTTTACGTTTTATGTTAAACTTTTTACGTTTTACATTTTACGTTAAATTTTCTACGTTTTACGTTTTTACGTTAACCTTTTTTCGTTTTACGTTTTACGTTAAACTTTTTACGTTTTACGTTTTACGTTACACTTTTTACGTTTTACGTTTTTACGTTAACCTTTTTACGTTTTACGCTTTACGTTAAAAAGTTTACGTTTTTACGTTAAACTTTTTACGTTTTACATTTTACGTGAAAAAGTTTACGGTTTAACATTTTTTTTTACAAAAACTTTTTTACGCAAAACGAACACACCCAGAAATCGCAAACTCGGTTGGTGTCTCAGATAGATTGTTATCGTCATCGACTGGGAAAAAATATATAAAAAACCAACAACATCAAAACAAAGTGTATCTCGAAAAAAAAAAAAAAACGGGGTTTGGCTCAGATTTTTCGATAATCAAAAGACTGCAAAGTGGGGTTGCAGGTTCAAAAACCTACCCTTCACCATCGTTGTCGCGCCATCGTCATCAAAATCTAGTTTTTTTTTCATCATTACCACCTAAATCCGACCGCTCAAAACCCACATAGTTCACTTATCAAAATCACCGGCAAACATCCAAATCACCGGCAAAAATCACCTGTTTTTTTTGCATCATCAGCCGTAAACATCAAAATCACCGGCAAACAACAGGGACACAAGATAAGAACCAAAAACAGGGACACAAGCAAAAAACAGGGACACAAGATCAGAACCCAAAACATCAAAATCACCAGCAAAAACCTTACCACCACCGTCTCCGTCTATCCTCACCACCACCACCGTCGCCGTAAAAAACCCACCACCGCCACCACCGTCTCCGTCAATCCTCCACACCACCACCGTCTCCGTCGCCGTCAAAACCCACCACCACAGTCACCGTCGAAACCCACCACCACCGTCGCCGTCCCCTTTCTCTCCACCACTGCCACCACCGCCGCCGCCACCACCGCTGCTGTCCCTTTCTCTCTCCTCGGACTCTCTTTCTCTCTCTTCGGACTCTCTGTGGTGAGGAAGGAGGCGGCCAGCGGAGAACACAGTAGGAGGTGATAAAAGTTTGTTGCCATGGTGGTAACCAGCGAGGAGTACGGGGGTCTGCGGTGGTAATCAGTCAGCGGAATGGCCGTCGTTGGTGATCAACGATGGTGTGTGGTGGTTGTTTTAAGTTTTGATTTGGGATTTTTCCTTGTGCAGAATATTTCGAAGAACAAGAGATATGGTGGTCAAGCATTTGAAGAGAGAGAGAGAGAGATGAGAGATAAAAGGAGAGCTGAGAAGATGTAACTGACAAATGAAAGAGGAGAGAGGAGAGAACTTTAAATGAAGAGAGAGAAGGGGGGGATTTGACATTTGGGGTAAAAGACCAAAATACCCTTTTATTTGGCATAATCTGATTGGTTGAAAGTGGTTCTCGCGGTTCTTACAACTGGAGGTGGTTTCTATTTTAGCGGCTCCATATATATATATATATATATATATGTATATATATAGGTTAGGGATCCTAAGAGAAGTCCACCCTATTTGAGAAACTTAAGAAGCAATCTGGACCACACATTTTCACTAAGCAAAAAATGCAAAAAAAAAAAGGTGGAAAAAATGCAATTTTTTTTTTGGAAAAATCGCAGCTTTTTCTTTAAGGATTTAATTTTTTTTATTTAAATTTTTTTTTTGGATTTATACACATGTGTATATTCTTAATCTTTTAACTATACATATATGTATATTGTCAATTATACATATATGTATATACATGTTTAAAATTGAAAAAAGAAGTGTTATAAACCCTAAACCTTAAACCATAAACACTAAATCTAAACCTTAATGCTAAATCCTAAACTCTAAAGCTAAATCCTAATTCTAAACCCTAAATCTAAACCCTAATGCTAAACCCTAAAGCTAAACCCTGAAGCTAAAACTAAACCCTAAAGCTAAACCCTTAATGCTAAACCCTAATGCAAACCCTAAAGCTAAAGCTAAACCCAAAAGTTAAAGCTAAACCCTAATGCTAAACCCTAAATACTATTGCTAAACCCTAAAGCTAAACCCTAAACCATAAAGCTAAACCCTAAACCCTAATGCGAAACCCTAAATACTAATGCTAAACCCTAAATAACACTTATTTTTCAATTTTAAACATGTATATACATATATGTATAATTGACAATATACATATATGTATAGTTAAAAGATTAACAATATACACATGTGTATAAATAAAAAAAATTTATTTAAAAAAAATTAAATCCTTAAAGAAAAAGTAGCTATTTTTCCAAAAAAAAAAAAACTGCATTTTTTTCACCTTTTTTTTTGCATTTTTTTGCTTAGAGAAAATGTGTGGTCCAGAATGCTTCTCAAGTTTCTCAATTAGCCTACTACTTCTTACATGATCCTTATCCTATATATATATATATATATATATATATATATGGTAGGGTGCTAGAGTGAACAACCTCCTAAGAGTGAACTATGTGAACCCTTGATTTCCTTTTTAGTTGTTAAGGGTAGGATTGTAATTATATAAAAAATTAGATTTAAATCATTATTTTAATAATTGAATGAAGTTACATCTTTCCTATTTTAAATTCATTATCCACAATATATTTTATTTTTTTAATAATTGAATGAAGTTACATATTTCCTATTTTTTAAATTCATCACCAGAATTCAAATTTTGATTTTTAAGATCCACGTAACCTTCATTTTTCAACCGTATACACATGTGTACTTGAATATGAATAGAACAGTACGCATGTGTACTCAACATCGTACATATGTGTAATTAGTTACATAATACATACATAGAAACAATACATGTAAAACTATTTTATAGTTAACAAATTATAAGTTCCATAATGTTTGCCAAACCAAGCAAAAAACATAAAATTAAAAGTTCCAGTTTCGTAAAAACAATAAACCTAACATAATCGGGAAAACAAAAAACATAGTCTTTTACAACTATTCGCCACGTTGTATGCTGAATCATCCTAATCGACCAAGAAAATAAACATACGTGAATCATCCTTATCGACCTCATACGTGAATCATCCTTATCGACCTTCCATCTCCACTTTTCTCGTTAACGACATCTCATATAATAGCACAAAAAACACAACAACTAATACTTTGCATAATTCACAAGTGTACATCAACAACTTTACACATTCAATACACAAAAAATTCTGAGATATCACAAAAGCAGACGCTATACACATGTGTACATCACATTAAAAACAAAGCAAAGTTGTAGGCCCCCTTCCAGGCAGCGTTACCCTCAACCTATTGGCCTGAGTCATCAAGGATACAGTCCCGCAAGGTCGGTTTAATTTATAAGATATTCAAGCGGTTCTTACTTCTCCCGAGGTGGTTAAGACCTACCTCTCGTGAAGTCCTACTATGCTTGAACCAGGTTCTCGCAGGATCTATACAATGAACAAGACAAGAATATACCCAACCACCCTTCTAAAACCCTTCTAGGCAGTTAACGTGCTTTATATAGACCGTAAATACACGAATGAGTGAATCAACAAAACATGAAGAATGATTAAGTAAAATCCACCTTCAATATAGAAAAATAGTTATTAAAGTCATTAATACATACCCAAATAAAAAAGGAGCCAAAGGTTGGAAATAAAAAAGTAATACATAAAAGATTTGTCCTCACTAAGTGATGTAAGAGTTTAGCCAAGCATGAACTTTGTTTGACAAGAACTCTTACAATCGATCTTGGATCCTGAGACTACTACACACTCTAAAGGATGGAAGAATGATGATGGTGGTGGGTGTTGGTGTTGTAGTGGTGGTGGAGTGGTAGCAAGTGTGAGGGAAGTGGTTCGCCAAGGGATGGATTGGAATGAAACCAAGCACCCCAATTTATAGCTAAAACAGACCGTCAACACGGCCCCGTGCCCTCCTGGCACGGCCCCGTGGCCTTCATTCTCTCTCCTCTTCATTAACTGCAGTATCAGATCTTGTACTAACACGACCCTGTGTGTCAATGACAAAGCCCATGGCAATTGTACTTGCTGTACTCTCTCAGATTCAGCGAATCTTAGAGTTGACCACGCCCCGTGTTGAGTTGGGACGACCCCGTGTTGGTTTGTGTTTTGTTCTTGTCTTTTTCTGCAAGGAATCTTAACTTGGCACGACCCCATGCCTGGTGGGAACGTCCCTGTGCCGAAGCTTCTATTTTTGTTATTTTTGGATGTGGACGGGGGCTCGGCGAGTTGTGTCAATCCTCCTTCTCTGTATTTATGTTGGTTTCTGCTGTTAATTTGTTCCTTTTGTGCGTTTAAGCTCTTTTAACCTTGTAAATTAAAAAGGAACAAAGAAACACGCGATCCAACATTAGTGCCGAAAAAGGGTTAATTTTACGCCTTGTTTGATATAATTTATATGTTGTATTTTACGCACACCACTCTTCCATTGATTTTCCACCTTTTGCTTAACTTTCCATTGCCTAGCGCCCTTTGTAATCTCGTCAATGAACGTCGGTACTTCACAATGATCACTTTGTGAGTGGACAAACGAGCTATGCCTTGCAGGTTGGTGTATGACCCTTGGGTAGCAATGCCTACTGAATCTCCATACATGTTTGTCGATGACCAAATAGAGATAAAACCGTGTCTAGAAGGCTCCACAGACGAATTGTTGGGATTGAACCCTACAAAGGAACAGTTGATAAAGCCAAAACTGGTTCAGAGCAGTGGATTCACAATAAGCAGTTGTTTGTACTTAATCTTTCCCCTTGAAAGTGGCCCTAACATCTGATAACTCAAAGCACTGCTCTTCACAACTGCTGCTGCCCTAAAGAACTGATGAAGTCAAAGTATGAAGCTCAATCTACTGATATGTCTCAAGTACGGCTGAAGACCAAAGCACTGCTGGAGTTATAATAGTGGAATGAAGAATCAGTAGTTTTGTATTGCATTGTATTTGTTTATTGTAATCAGTGGTTTATGATCAGTGGATGTATAGAACAGTTGTTAGAGGTTGTTAGGAGGTTAGATGTCACTTTCATGGTGACGTCAGCCGAAGATGCTCAGTGGTTGTTCTGTACTATAAATAGAACAATATTCTGTACTGTTCTATTAGCTCTTTCACACAAAGTCATTTTGTACGGACAATCAAGTGAGCTCAGGCTGAGGGGGAGATTAGTGCATGCATGCATTGTAATTGAATTTTGTAATAAATACAATCATTCGATTTCATGTTAAACATGTTTGCTAAAACTCATTCTCTCATTGATTGTGTGTTGAAAGTTTGTTTCATCTAATTCCGCTGCAATACATCTCTGTTTCACCTTCTTTCTAATCAAACAAACATAATCAAAAGAAACTCAGATCCTAATAATTGGTATCAGAGCAAGGACAGTCAAATTTGATTTAACAGTCATTTTGACGTAAAAGTTCAGCTAAATTTCGTTGATACTTTCGATTGTTCGGTTTTAGTTGAAAAACAGAGTAAGGTGTAATCACGTATGTTGATACATGTATGTGGACGCGACTCGACTCGACGCGACTTGATTCGGTTCGACCCGGTTAGGTTCGGCTCAAGCCCGACGTCATGACATTCCTCCGTCGTGCGTCCCAGAGTTCGACACGCGAAGCACGGAGAGCCGAGAATGTTTCCCGCTTGACACATCACCATGACATCATCATGATGATGTCATGATGATGTCATCAGTTGGCTAAACATTTCAAGTCTTCAAATGTGATTTACGTAAGCCTGGGACAATCAACCTCAAGATAGAATGCATGTTGGGCCTAAGCCCATTATGGCGAAACAGAAGGATGTTGACGAAACAAGAGTTGTTTCGTTGACTTGATTCACTTTCGTCGAACATGGTTGTGATTCGCCAAGAACTGTTCTGTTTCGTGATGTGTGGGTATATATATAGACAGTCTCAGATAGAACACAACAGAGAACACTTTGTAGAGAGAATACACACACACGAGAGTTTTAGAGAGTTTGCAAAACATATTTGTAAACATTGCTTTGTAACTGAACTTTTCATAGTATTAATACAGAGGTGTTAATCGGTGAATCTTGCGTGTCGTGTATTTACGTGTTCGATCTCGGTTTGCTTTCCCGGTTGGATTCCGCACAACCGGGTTGGTTTGTACACAAGGATTAGGCGACTAGATCCTCCCCTAGCCGGACCTACAAGTGGTATCAGAGCCTTGGCTCTTCTCCTTGTTAAAACCGAGGTGTTCTTGGGTTGTTTTTCGGGTTTTTAAAATTCATATTTTTCTGGAAAAACACTTTAGATCTGGTTAAATCTTGTTGTTTTGCTTTGTGTTTGGTTAAAAACCTTGTTATTTCTCATTTTCACATGTTAGTTATGGGTTTTTATTAAACATTTTAGCAAAATTCGTGTTTCGGAAACTTTGTCGGTTCACCGGAAAACTCATAAGTCTACCGGAAACTTCATCAAGTTCATTGTGTTCATCTTCACATTCAAAGTGTTCTTGTTGTTTCACCTTTTTGATCTTTAAAAAAAAAAATTATATGTGAAAGGTGTTTGTGTGTTGGGAAGTGATATCAGATTAAAATAATCACACCTTGCTTGTTTGGTGAAACAAGCCGAAAGTAAGGTCTGCTTTGTGTCAGGATAAGATAAAGTCAACAGTTTACCTACCCCTCTGTTACCTTTTCGGCGAATCAAACCCCGACGAAACAGAAATCATTTTTATTTTGACGAAACAGCATCCTAATTCATGTTTGACGAAACATAAATCCTTTGACCAATCACATTCTATTTCGTCATTTCCTTCTGGCCCCTTTTTGATTCATCAAAAGCCCAAACATTTGTTTTGTTTCGTTGACCCAAGTAGCCCAAAAGCAACATATCCACAAATCTTTGTTTCGTTGACCAAAGAAATCACATAATCTTTTTATTTTTTTTATTTCGTCAATTTTAAAAGAAATCATATAACCATTCCATTTCGTCAAGTTAAATTATGAATCTGTTTCGCCAAACATTTTGTTTCGTCAAAACACTTGTCAGTTTTTAAAACAGAAGGTTTGCATTTGTGATTTACCTGTTTGTTTGAGGTGTGATTTTCAAGTATTCTTTTTCTTGATCAAAAATGAATCCGGCCTGGGGTACTCCGTCAAATACAGAAAACAAGTATAGAAGCCGTGAGGATTTATTTACAGAAATGTATTATGGAACACCCAGCACTTCTACAAAACCTTCTTCACATGCTCCAATTCAAACAGAGTTTGTGTCTCACACTGACATGTTTGGCAATACTATCCAAGTTCCAGTCCCTCCAAAAACAGATATGTTCGGAAATCCATTACCTGTTCGATCTACCGGACCAACAAGTGTGTCTAGCACTAGCTTGTATGGCATTCCTCCTCCAACAACAGACATATATGGAAATCCGCTTCAACCAGTTCTTCAACCAATGCCTCAACAGCAAACACAAAGGCCTCCTGTGACAACAGATCTACATGGCAATCCCATTCAAGTTCCTGTTAAGCCAGCTCAGCATGGGAACCAGAATCCTTTCAGAGATCAAGGAGACCAGCAGAATCAGAACAGGAACGATGAGCGTACATTGATACCTGTCAACAACCAAAGCCAAGCAGGACCATCAAATGCAAACCAGGCACTTGTGGTTCAAGTATATGAAAGTGGTGATTGGTCAATCAGGTTGAGTAGTGATGCTCCAGTTGGAACAGCTTGTTTTGCTGAAGTTGTCAAAGATGCCAGCAATGGTGAATCCTCGGGAAATAATGACAGTTCTGAACATGACAGTAGTTCAGATGAAGATGTTTCAACTTCAGTTGAGGATGATACTACTTCAAGTTCAAGCGAGGTTGGATCTGAATATGAATCATCAAGGGAGGTTGTTGATTCTGATGCAGAAAGGTCAACATCTGAGAGTGATCCAAGTCAGGTATGTGTCAATGAACCAACTGCTGTTATTTGTGATAGTTGTGCTAGATTAAAAGTTAAATGTTCTGATTTAGAAGCAAACATGTCTGAGTTGCAAGGCAAACATGATGCTTTACAAGCTAGTTTGTTTGACTTGCAAAACAAACATGTTGATTTAGATGCTAAGTGGTGTGAGTTGCAAGGCAAACACGAGGCTTTGCAAGACAAGTATGATGTGACATTCATTCACAACCAGAAGTTGACCGTGGATCTTTCTAAATGCACTGAAGCCAACATGTTTTATGAAAACCATGAAAAGAACTTTAAGTCGATGATTGAGACATTAAAGAAAGATAAAACAGAACTGACAAAAATGGTTTCAAGAAAACAAACTGACATAAACTTGTATATCACACGTCTTGAGATAATGCAAAAAGAAATGGCTTGTGTCAAAACTGAAAGTGAGGCGATCCGACTCAAGTTAGACAGTTATTTGAGCTCTAGCTATGTGTTGGATCACATCATTGATGTACAGAAAGAGAAACGGGATGTCACATGCATAGGCTACAAGAAATGTCCACCACCCGTGAGAAACAATTATGATGCCCTGCCTGATGAGGAGTATAGAACTCACTTTGAACCATCTGTTCCTCTAGACATTAAGGAATTTGCAGCAGGACTCGGATACAAGAAGGAAGTATCATCAGAATCGGATGTGTCAGCAGATACATGTGTGTCTTCTGCTGAACCGAGTCAGAATCCTCCAGTTGTGATTGAGGATACTGATTCTTCTGATGATGAATCTGATGATACCGATTCAGCAAAGTCTGATGCGGTGATCAAAGAAGAGGACATACCTCTTGAGAATCACATTCTTTGTGATCCACCTGCAAAACCGTTTGTGACTGCTACAACCAAGACTGTTGAATCCTCATCTGGAAGATGTGAAAGCGTGAACTTGCTTTACACGTTGATTGGATCTGACAAAATATATTCAGACAAGGATTTCCCTATCAAAAATGTCAATCAATCTTTGATTGATAAAGTTTTCGAAGATTCTACCAGTAAGTTTTTGGGAAAGTCGAGCCCAGGAGTTGTAGTAACTCAGTGTGCTCCTATCCCAAAATCCGAAGTTAGAAAGAAATATGGGAATCAAAAATTGCAAAAACAAAACAATCAACGAAAGCAAAATCACGCTGCCCAAGGAAATGGAAAAGGCAAACAGAGCCAAAACAAGAAAAAGGACAAGAAGGTAAACTTTGTGAAGTCAAGGGGAACGGACAAAATCGAAACTTTTGAAAATAAATCTAACTTGGATTTTGTTAAACAAGCAACAGTGTTGAAAAGAAATGAGCCAAACTGTTCGAAACCTAGTACCTCGAGATCACAAAGTTCATCATCATCGACAAGACGATCACATGTTTCTCCGAGGTTTGTAGAGCGGAGAATGTGTTTTGAATGTGGTACTATTGGACACATAATTCGAAACTGTCCGTATCTTCATAAGTTGAAAGCAAAGGTTGATGCCCCCCATGGTAACAATTACCATAAAAGATTTGTTTCACCAAAACAGGACCCTCGTCTTGTTAAACAACAAGAAGTGAAACAGAGAAAGAAACAACGGAAAAATGTTGAAAAGGTTTTAAAACCAGAGGTTGTCCATACAAAATCTGTCGAATCAAATGTTAAACATGAAAACCAAAAACAGATTTGGAAACCAAAATTGGAAATTGTTTCAGGGGGAGCTACATCAATTCCGAATCATCGGGAAATGGATGTTACAATTCTCGATGATGACGGACGACCCAAGTCTGTGAAGGCTTGGGTCCCCCTCTCCAACTAATCTCTGAATGAGTGTGCAGGATGTTCCAGGAGGAACTATTGATAGTCTTAGGATTGTTGATAGTGGAGCGTCCATGCACAAGATCGGCGACACCAGACTCCGAAACATCATTATATCTAGGAGTTGTTGCCATTGATGGAGAGGAAAAGAGAAAAGAAGACAAAAATGTCTGATGAAAGAATGTTGTTGAATGAAGTTGAAAAATTCGACATGATGAGATATGTACCAAAATTTGGTTGTAATGGTTTTTGATCGGGTCCTCAGGAAAGATTCCAATGAAAAGTACGCGACTGCAGCACGTCTGAAGCCTTTTAAAGGTTCATGGATTTTGCTTCCACAAGAAGTTCAAAGTCAACAAGATGAACGTGTAGGGTACTTTTCTCTACGGTGTGATTGAAGAAAATGTGTTGGTTGATCAAACCAACCGGGTGTGCGGATGCCATGGCGTGGATTGAACAACCGCACACTACTTCTCAAAGAGAAAGATAAAGACCTTCGCTGGTACAATGTGGAAGACCAGCCGGACCTAGAGGTTTATGATCTTGTTGCTGTGAAGGGATTTCAGTAGCTACAAAAAAAATCGACTTTGAAATCCACTCCGGGTGGATATCCAGTTTGGGGGAGCGCTCAGATTCCTTGCTATGCAAGAAGCAGTTGCAGGATACGGTTTTGAATTTCTAATCTCTCCTATACTTGTCGATATTTAAGCTGCTTTATAATTTATTATCCTCTCCTACAGCACTCTTTGACCAGACACGTTGAACTCGAATATCACCTCACACGTGATTGTTTCAATATGAAACTCGTCAATGTTGTCATGGTCCACACCGCTTACCGACGTGACAACTCATTTTTTCCAAAATTCGAGAAATCTTTTCTGATTAAAAATTAATTTTGGTAAACGGCATTGAGGTAAAACATGAGTTAAAACCAACATCGGAAAATCATTTTTGTAAATACCTTTGTGTTTTAAATTTGTCTTAGTTTCTTGATTTTAGGGGGAGTAAATCCAAAAATTTGAAAATCCAAAAACATAAAAAAATTTCAAAAACACAAAAACAATAGAAAAACAAAAATGAGTTTCCTGGCGAGCAAAAGAGAAAATGATAGTACATCGGTGGTCTGTCTAAGCCTCTTTAAACCTTAAATGCAAAATATGTTAAGCAGCTCTATATAAGATGTATCGGTAGGCTCACAATCATTTTAAAGTGTGCAGGGGTGATATAAACTTAAATCGACTGAAGACTGGGTGGGAACCATTCATTGGCATATGGTCTTGGTACCGAAATTTCGTTTGAGAGATTGCCGAGGTTCTGAGATATTCGGTCTTTATGCTGCTTATCATCTGGGTATCATGGTTGTATCTTTTTCCGAAAAATAACGGGGACACAAGTCTAGATCTTCCATGATACCATACATACGTGTACATACTGCATTCGACCTCAATAAGTGATCAACAATCACATGTCCCTCAAAATAAGTGATAATATATCACATTTATCCGGGAGTCAAGTTCGTCTCTCTGCTGTACGAAAGTACTGACCTGTTCACGGACTTGCTCCTGTGCCCTTCATGCATCGAAAATCAAGTTCCTCATCAATAAGTGATTATATCACATAGGGCTTGTTTTCAAATCAAAATAAGTGAGAATCTCACATCATATACGGTCAAACAGATGATAATCGGTATACTCACCGGTAAGATGAACCCTCGTGCATACCTTGATACGGGAATGTGTCGTGATGTGGATGAACACCGGTCGGTAAGTATAAATCATACCTTAACGTATCCCCTCGCCATGATTACATTTGATAAGTTGAGCTTATGTGGACAACAATACCGATAATTGTTATAGGATGCTTATCTTAATGTTAACTAATTGAACAAAAAGAGCGTTTTGGCATGACCGTACACTGATATGATTCTCTTACCCTCGAAACTCACAAAAAGAATGTCTGTAAATATTTATTTAATGCTTTCAGTTTCTGCATCTTTGTATATATTTATTTACTGCTTTCAGTCTTTCAGTTTGAAATATTCAAAATACCAAAAAGATTTTAGGTGTGTTTTAATATAAACTTTCTAAAAGCCAAAAAGATTTTATTTCTATCTTATTTTCGATTGTACGATGTTGGATCTCGAGTCTTCGTTGCCTAAAACCTGATGAAAACCAAAACGACTAAATCTTCATAAACGGTCGAAATTTGCAAGTTTTGAAAGTTAAAAACTAAAATTGACAAATTTGTTAAACTTTCAAACTGTCGGACGGTGTTTGATTAAACAATGGTCACACGTGTGTCGTTTGTTTATGTTACTATATTCCAAGCAGTTGTTCTCATTACGCGTTTAGATTTCTTGCATGTGCAGATTCTAAAGGCAAGGAGAACATGGTCGATGACAAGCTTCGGAATGAAGACACGACGTGAAGGCACTCAAATGATGAAGATGATCGAGTTGCCGCTGGCCATCATCAACACCATAAGGATCTCAAGTATTGAAGATCAAAAGATTCACGAGCATACCTCAAAGGGGAGCTTATGTTAAGGGGGAGTTTGTCAACACACTTCCTACATGAAACGGGGAGTTTGTTGATACACTTTCTGCTTACAAGACGTGAAGACTTTGAAGATCCTCCGACATAGAAGACATGAAAGGCGAATCTCGCGAGTAGCGTCCAAGGGGGAGTTTGTTGATACATGTATGTGGACGCGACTCGACTCGACGCGACTTGATTCGGTTCGACCCGGTTAGGTTCGGCTCAAGCCCGACGTCATGACATTCCTCCGTCGTGCGTCCCAGAGTTCGACACGCGAAGCACGGAGAGCCGAGAATGTTTCCCGCTTGACACATCACCATGACATCATCATGATGATGTCATGATGATGTCATCAGTTGGCTAAACATTTCAAGTCTTCAAATGTGATTTACGTAAGCCTGGGACAATCAACCTCAAGATAGAATGCATGTTGGGCCTAAGCCCATTATGGCGAAACAGAAGGATGTTGACGAAACAAGAGTTGTTTCGTTGACTTGATTCACTTTCGTCGAACATGGTTGTGATTCGCCAAGAACTGTTCTGTTTCGTGATGTGTGGGTATATATATAGACAGTCTCAGATAGAACACAACAGAGAACACTTTGTAGAGAGAATACACACACACGAGAGTTTTAGAGAGTTTGCAAAACATATTTGTAAACATTGCTTTGTAACTGAACTTTTCATAGTATTAATACAGAGGTGTTAATCGGTGAATCTTGCGTGTCGTGTATTTACGTGTTCGATCTCGGTTTGCTTTCCCGGTTGGATTCCGCACAACCGGGTTGGTTTGTACACAAGGATTAGGCGACTAGATCCTCCCCTAGCCGGACCTACAACGTACAAAGTTGATTATTCAATACCTGTAAAATAACCAAAATGCCTTCACAATCGCAGGATAACACTAATAACACTGGTTCACTCTTCAAACCACCTATGTTGGTCAGATCTGAATACAACATCTGGGAGCGAGGGATGGGTTACATCTTAGCTCAAGAAAATACCAGATGTTGGAAGTCGGTTGTCTTTGGACCACTTGTTCCAATGGTGCCGAGTGCTGAGGATCTAAAAGTTCTAGTACCTAAGAAAATTGAAAACTATACTGATCAGGATTTTCAGAAAATTGAACTGGATGCCAAGGCATTTAGCATCGTTGCATCTGCACTCTCAAATGAAATTTATGCTGGGCTGTTACACTATAACAGTGCCAAGGAATTGTGGGATGCACTTAAAGAACAATTTGGTGGGACTGAAGAAGTAATTGAAAATAACAGGGAAATTTTGAACCAACAGTATGAAACCTTTTGTCACATTAAGGGTGAATCATTAACACAACAGTTTGAGCGTTTTAGCTGTCTCATAAGTGAACTGAAACTTGTTAAGGTTGAATTTGCTAATGCAACACAAAACAGTAGGTTTCTTAGGTCACATCCTGAAAAATGGGACACAATTGCTTTTGTAATTAGGAATTCAGTTGGGTTCAAAGATCTAACCCTAACCCAACTTCATGGTAGACTCCTGACCTATGAAAGGGAGTTGTACCAGAAAAAGAAGTTACAAGAGTCTGGGAAGGTTGCAGATGATTATTCATTTGGAAACATAGCTCTTTTGGGTCAGGAAGAATCTGGTAGTAGTAAGGATCAGAGTTATGATCACTACATTGACATAACAGCTGGTGGAGCTTTTAACAACTCTGATTCTTACTCATCCAATTATGCTTTCACAGCTAATGGAGAAAACCAGCATTCTAACAATCTGTCATTTGAACTCAATGATCTCCAGCATTTTGATCCAACTGATCTGGAAGAAATGGATATTTTGCACCAACTTGCACTGCTGAGTGTTAGAACCAGCAAGTTTTACAAAAGGACAGGGAGAAAATTCCCAGAGTTACATGGGAACTTGAAAGTAGGGTTGGATAAATCAAAGATCAAATGCTACAAGTGTAATAGGTTAGGTCATTTTGATAGAGAGTGTAGGAGTCAAAACAGTGAACCAATCATTACACATCCTAGCCCTAGACCACAAAATAACCAAACCACTATGCAGTATTCCCAATATACCCCTGCTGCTCATGTAAACACTGCTCACTATGCACACCCTGCAACCCCTGTTCCCGTGCATTATGTCTAAACCATTGTTCCTCAGATACAGTATGTCCAAGCCCCAACACCTCAGGTTCAGGTGCAACAAGTTGCACCTCAACAAGCTACACAACCAACTGTTCAAGCAGAACAACAAAGCTTTTTAACCCAAGGCTTTGTTGATTGGAGTAGCTTTCCTGAGGATCTAGGTGATGAAAATTTTGCTCTATATGCTGATCAAGTTGTTTCAAGTGATGAATTCTGTTTTGCAGCATTAGAGTCAATTCCTGAAGGGCTGGAAACTGAAGAAGGAACATCCAGTGCAGAAACAGTGGATACAATTGCTGAAGTAGTGGTTACTGCTGTTGTTGGTGAACAACTGTTGGAAGAAAGTTAAGAACCACTGTTGGAACCACTGTCCAACCCCTGGTCTGCTGAAGAAGAGAAGAAACCAGAAGGAAGTGAACATGTCTGTGATTGTGCTATGATGGCTGCAACTAAGGTATCACCCCAAGTTCTTAAAAACCTTTGTTCAGACAAATGCATTATAGCATTTGCAAACATCAATGGTGTGAATGAAAACTTTAGAGATAGATTGTTAAATGATGAAGTACAATTTGAAAAATATTTAAAAGAATTGAAAATCAAATTGTCTGAAAAAGAACATGAGATTTGCAGCCTAAAAAATGAGCACATCATAACCAAGGATCAACTCCAGACAATGATAGAAAAATATCAAAAATGTAAAAAGGAGTTGGAATCCACCCAAATCACTTGTGAAAAATGGGTGAAATCCTGTAAAGGTTATGAAATTATGCTTGAAAAACATATTGAAAGCAATGTAAAATTTGGCATAGGGTTTAGGAAATATGACCAAGTTGAAAACACTGCTGCAAATCAGTCTGGTTCTATTGAAATCATACCCACCAACAAGGATGGTCAAGAAGTTAAAATAACTGATAAACTTGGCAACAAAATCACTCTGGAAAGATCAGTGGGGACCTAAACTTTTGAGGAGATTGAGAAATACCAATTTAAACCCACTTGGTCTGATGAGTGTGGCATCCTTGAAAACTTTAAACCCATGGACTTCACAACTGTGGATAGTGTCAAAGCTCCTAAGGCCAAGGTAATTCCTCTTAAGGACATCCGAACAGTGGTTCAAAACTCTGTTGCAAAGGAGTCTGAAAAGAAGAAAAGAAAAGAAAAGATTAAAAACTCGTTTTGTGATTTCTGTGAAAAGAAAAATCATTTGACCAAAGATTGTTTTCATTTGAAAGCTTATGACATTAACAAAACAAGCACCATTGTGCCTTCAAAGAGCTGCACCATATGTGATAAATTAAACCACCTCACTCAGGAATGTGTGTACCTAAAATCCTTTGAGGTCAAAAAGGAAGAGTACACTTCAAAAACACTCATGAGTTCATCAAAATCACAAGTCAAAAAGCAACCACTCTTTGTGCATGTCCAAACAGCTGTTACAAAACAGCTGAACCAAACCTCTGTTAAAAGAGAGGTTCAAGTGACAGATGCACCTCCTACTAACCAATACCATCAAAGAGGTAACGGCCAACCTCCATACCCAAGGGTCCCACATTTTATGAGGCTTACAAAAGGCCTTCTAAACCAAAAGTGAACAGGTATCCCTTTGGTTATCAACAGTTGATGGGAAATGACCCCCAACAGTGGTTAGAGAAAAATGTTTCAAAAACTGCCCAAACTCCTGAGCTAACCACTGTCCACCCTGAACTTAACACAGACACTGTTGAGACCCCATCCAAAGCCTTATTGGCTTTGGAGACCCTCCTGAACTAATTATTTACTTGCTGTGCATGAAGTTTCTGCATGCTTAGATAGTCTTTGGTATGTAGATAGTGGAGGCTCCAGGCACATGACTGGATGTAGAGCCCTACTCAAAGAATTCAAAACTCATGGAGGGGGTGATATATCTTTTGGTAATAATAGTAAAGGGAAGGTGATGGGTTCTGGTACAGTACAGTCTGGAAATGTTAAATTTGAAAATGTCAATCTGATTGACAATCTAAAATTCAACCTCCTTAGTGTCTCACAAATGAGTGACAAGGGTTATGGGTCATTCTTTACTAAGGAGTGTTGTAGGATTGTTGGACCAAAAATGGTCAAAAAGATTGAAGAAATAATAAAAACTGGAAAAACTCAACTTATTGCTCAAAGAAGTGGCAATGTTTATGTAGTTGATTTGTCAAAAGAGAGCCTCAGGACTGATGCCTGTTGTTCTCAGCTGCCTCTAACAAAGAGACGGAACTTTGGCACAGGAGATTGGGGCACACAAATCTCAAGACAATCACTGCTTTGTCAAAACAGGGTCTTGTAAGAGGTCTTCCTAAAAAACTGTTCACCTGTCCTGAGCATTGTTTTCTTGTTTAAAAGGGAAACAACATAAAAGCTCTTTTAAGTCCATTGAAGAGTCCAAAACAACCAAGTGTTTGCAAATGCTACACATGGATTTGTTTGGCCCAGTAAAAGTCATGAGTCTCAAAAAGAAAAGATATTGTTTGGTAATTGTAGATGACTTTTCTAGGTTTACATGGACTTATTTCTTACATTCTAAAGATGATACTGCAGGCATTCTGCAAGACTTTGTCAAACAGGTTGAAAAGCAGTTTGACTTGCCAGTAAAAGTCTTTAGGAGTGACAATGGCACATAATTCAGAAATAGGGAGTTGGATGAGTTTTGTGTGTCAAAAGGAATTGTAAGGCAGTACAGCATTCCAAGGACACCAGAACAAAATGGGGTTGTTGAGAGAAAGAACACGACACTGATTGAGGCTGCCATAACCATGCTTGCTGATTCAGGTTTGCCATTAACTTTCTGGGCAGAGGCTGTAAACACTGCCTGTTATGTCCAAAACAAAGTTTTGATCAACCCCAGGCAACAAAAGACTGCCTATGAAATTCTGTATAAAATCAAACCACTGATCTCATACTTTAAAGTATTTGGCTGCCCATGTTTCATTTTGAACCTAAAAGACTCAATTTCAAAATTTGCAGCCAAAGTAGACAGTGGATACCATTTGGGATACTCAACCACTGCTAAGGCCTACAAAGTGTTTAACACTCGGACTAAGACAGTGGAAGAGACTTTGAATGTAAAGTTCAATGAACTTTCTTCAATGAAAATCCTTGCAAATCCTGCTGACTTATTTGATCTTGATAAATTCACCTTTGAAAATGTTTCTGTCAAGACTAACAGTGCATGTCCATCTAAATCACCAACATACAATGTATATGAAGTGATCATTCCACAACAAAATTTCAAATCCATTGCCAGAGCAGCAGATGTCCAAAACATCTGTCAAAGCTCAACCACTGCTACATCAACAGTTGTTGACCAAAGTAGCCCTAAAACCCCTGCTTCCACATCCTCAAACACTGTTGATAGAAATCCTCAAACAGTGGATAAAAGTCAACATGTTTCCACACCACTTCCTCCTATTCCTCCACCTCCATTTCAAGATACTGTTGGATCATCAAAGTCACCAACAGTTGTTAACTCAGATGATTCACATCTGCAGCCCTCACCCTTAAATGCCATTGTTCCATACAAAGGAGATTTAATCTTCTTGAAGTCTCATCCACCAGACCAAATCATTGGCAACATCAGTGAAGGGGTGCTCACAAGAAGTCAATCCCAAAACATCTGTCTTTTTGCTGGTTTTCTATCACTTCATCAACCTGTCAAGTACAAAGAGGCACTGAAAGACAACTGTTGGGTGGAAGCCATGCATGAAGAGCTCCAACAGTTTAAGAGACAACAAGTATGGGAGCTTGTACCACTGCCAGAGGGTGTGAGTCCTATTGGCACAAAGCGGGTCTTCAAAAATAAAAATGATGAAAGGGGTATTGTTGTCAAGAATAAAGCAAGGCTTATGGTTCAAGGTTTCAGACAGGAAGAGGGCATTGACTATGATGAAACTTTTGCCCCTGTAGCAAGATTGGAAGCTATTAGACTGTTCTTGGCCTTTGCTGTCAACCACAACATAAAGGTGTTTCAAATGGATATCAAATGTGCATTCCTCTATGGTAAGATTCAAGAAGAGGCATATTTTTGTCAACCTCCTGGTTTTGAGGATCCATTTAATCCAGATCATGTCTACAAGCTAAATAAAGCTTTGTATGGCTTGAAACAAGCACCTAGAGCCTGGTATGAAACTCTTTCCACCTTTCTTCTCTCTATTGGCTTCATAAGAGGTAAAATTGACAAAACACTGTTTCTAAAATGGAGAGGGAAAGACTTGATGATTGTCCAGATTTATGTGGATGACATCATTTTTGGAAGCACATGTCCTAAAATGTGTGAAGAGTTCAGGCAACTCATGACAGCTGAGTTTGAGATGAGTGCAATGGGTGAATTACAGTGTTTTCTTGGTCTCTAAGTAAAACAACTGCAAAATGGTACATTCATTCATCAAAGCAAATATGCTAAAGAACTTTTAAACAAATTTGAGATGAATGACTGTAAACCATGTAGTACACCCATGGCAACCACCAAGCTAGTCATGACTGATGAGAAGGATGATTTGGTGGATCAAACCTTATATAGAAGCATGATTGGGTCTTTATTGTACCTAACTGCCTCTAGGCCAGACATCATGTTTGCAACATGTGTTTGTGCAAGATCCCAATTAGCCCCTAGAAATTCTAACCTAATAGCTGTGAAAAGGATACTCAGATACATAAAAAGTGCTTCCACACTTAGTATCTAGTACCCTGCTAATGGGAATATTAAGCTTTCAGGTTTCACAGATAGTGACTTTGCTGGGTGTAATGCAACAAGGAAGTCCACATCAGGAGGGTGCCAATTTCTAGGTGATTGCTTAGTATATTGGCAAAGCAAAAAGCAAGCAGCTGTTTCAACATCCACTGCTGAGGCAGAGTGTATTGCTACTGCAAGCTGTACAACCCAACTGTTATGGCTTCAAAATCAACTGCTGGATTTTGGTATCACTGCCTTAAAGACACCTCTCCTGTTGGATAGTCAGGCAGCAGAAAATATCATCAAAAATCCAGTATCACATTCAACCACCAAACACATTGACATCAGACATCACTTTGTGAGGGATTGCTATGAAAAAGGTTTGATTTCTCTGAATCATGTCCATACTAAAGATCAGCTGGCAGATGTGCTCACAAAGGCTTTAGACACATCTACCTTTGAAAGCTTGATCTCTAGGATTGGAATGCTTAACATGGAATAACAGGCAAAATCCTGTTTTTCTATGAATAAAGAGCATTAAAATGTTTTCATAAAACCAAAAATTCATCCTTAAAAATAGTTAAAAATGAAAATTTTTATTAATCCATAAAAGTCTGCCATAACCACTGTTTTTGGTTCAAACATCTGTTCTGTTGAATTCTATCCACTGCTGAAAGACAACCTCTTTTTCTCTCACTTCCATTGTTAATGACTGTTGTCAAACATCAGTGTCTTTAATCCACTGATATGCTATCCACTGATAGTTAAAAATCAGCCACTGTTTTCTTTTCACCATTGTAAACCACTGATATTGTTCAATCAATGGTTTCCCAAACAACTGTCATCCATTATTCATCGGAGGTTGTCATGTGGACAGTACTTAGGCGTTAGATCTTTTGTAACCGCTGCCACGTCAGCATTCACTTTTTCATTTTATAAGACCCTGATCAAAACCCAAACAGGGTTTTCATTGTCGAATCGAATTCAAAATTCTTTTCTAAAGCAGTTTCCATCAAAAACCTTCAAATCATTCATCTTCTTCCTTCTCTCGCAACTACTTTTGAATTCACCATGGCTCTCGCACTAAAAACCCCTCATAACTACATGTGTACACTTGAGAAAACAAGTCAAAACACAACCTTTCACTCCGTCATTGATGCTCTTTCCAAGTCAAAGTACAAAACTTTGCTAACTTGCAACGCCCCTATCTACCTGGATACCCTCCGAGATTTCTTGAAACATGCAAAAATTGAAAGCCAGGACAAAAAGCCCTGGGCTATTACTTCAACAGTTGGGGGAATTCAGGTTGCTGTCACACCTCAAACCATCTCTGAGGTTTTTGAAATAAATGATCATACAGGTAAAACTTCTTTCCCAAAGGAAGAATATCAAACTAATTTGATTGAGAGGGGGTGTGAAGAACAAATGAAAAAAGATACTTTACAAAAGGGAAGTTTTCCAGCTCCCATGAGATTTTTATTCCATACCCTCCTCATATTTGTGTCAAATAAACAACTGCCTTCAATGAAATACCATTGAAAATCCAATACCTGAGATATGCTATCATGGCAGAAGTTGATTTCAATTACTCTCAGGAGATTTTCAATGACATGGTTAAAAATGTTAATAATATCAAAAATAATAAGAAACCATTTTTACTATTTCCAAGGTTTTTGAGTTTTTATTTACAAAAGAAAATTCCCAAGGATAGTGCACATGTGCTTATCCAAGGAAATCCTTTTCAAATAAACAGCCTATCTTCTGAAACATTTACAAGGCTGTCAAAACCTTCTCAAACACAAACAGAGGAGCCTGAGCAGAATTTAGCTGAGACAACCTCTGCTCCTCAGGTTTCGGCTGTTAAGCCCACTGCTCTTGGTGATCACAGCAGCACCACCACTGCTGTGAAACCCACACCAAAACCTACCAAAAAGACCATCAAAAAGAAAATTACCAAAAAGCCCCCCAAACCCTCTCAAAAGGACCTTCTGGAAGATGAGATCCCAGAAGTAACTCCTATGACAACACCAAAGTCACCAATAACCACTGTTGCTACTTCCTCACAGCAGTTGGAAAAAAAATCTCAACCTGAGACTCAAACTCCTCCTGCATCCTCTCAAAAGGATCAGGTTGTATACACAAGGACACCACATTATGAAGCTCTGGAATCACTTGACTCAATCTTCCACAGCCCTACTCCCGGGGCAAATTCTCTTTCAACCCGTATCCTCACTTCACAAATTCCACCATCTTTCTTACCCCTGTTGAATGCTTTGGATATGGATCAGACAAAAACCAGTTCTTCTCAACAACCTATCACTGAGAAAATACCCCAACATGTGACGGAGTCTGGTTCCTCTATCATTGCTAACCAATCAACAGCTGAGGAGGTTACATTGCTGGAATTACAAGTAATTCCTGTCAGTAGTTCAAGTGGAGCAGCTACTACATGTATTGAATCCACCGATTTATACCTGGACAATAGTTTCATTAGTCAGACTCCCTTGAAGGCAATTTCTTCATTGGGAACCAAAGTGACCACTAGTGTGTATCCAATACCCACTGGTGTGTTTACAATGGTAACCACTGCTGAGGAAAGAAGTCCCCAGTACCAAGACAAAGGGGCATCAGTGGCTGAACCAGTAGAAACTTCTTCTGGTCCAACTACTGATACAACCACTGCTAGTGGGAAATCAGATGATCCCCTTCACTTGGGTGATGGTTTAAAATACCAAGAATTGACGAAGAGAGTTGGCAGAATTGAAACATCTGTTGAAGATATAAAAAATATGATGCGGCAGTTGTTACAATCTCAAAAAGCTCCATCAACTGCTTCATCATCTGCTCCATCGTCTGCTGAGATATGGCAAGTGTTTCAACCTCTGCTTCACAAACAAAGACAGTATGCTGATCAACAACATGAGATTCAGCTTCAAATGTTTAGAAATGTGATGGAAGCTAGGTACAAAGATACACAAGCTGATATAAAGGCAATCAAGGCCCATTTGCTTCAAACCACTGGCACTTCTCCTCCTACCATCATTTATGTTGAAAACCCTGATGATGCCAAAAAGGGGGAGAAAGGGAAGAAGGGAAAAGAAGGTCTGTACCTACCACCAGATCCAATGGCTAAAGCTGTTGTGGAAATCCCTAAGCCAGATGGCTTCAAAAAGGTTGATGTGACTCTAAATTCTTTTACTGAAGAAAAAGCAAAGTTAAAAGAGAAAATGGAAACAAAGGGAGACAAAAGATTTGAAGAGGAAAAGAAAGTTTTTATGGCTAAGGAGGCACAGGGTACTTTAAATAGAAGGAAGACTATTAGAAAGGTCAGTCAACCCAAAACCACACCTTCCAAAACCACTATACCTCCTCTTAAAATCCCCAAAAGTTCCTCACAACAAACCTCCAAACCAACAGATGTTAAGACACCTGTTGTATCAGCAGTTGTTGATACTTCGGTGGTTTCAACAAATGTTGTGTCAACCACCGCCCTCATCATTTCACCAACCATCACTACTCAATAACCACAAACAAAACCACCATCACAAAAACCACCACCTGCCATAAAGCAGAAGACAACAGTGGTTGAGACACCAGTTGTTTCAACAGCTGTTAGTCAGTCACCCATCACTTCAAACACCACCACTCAACCCACAAATACACCACCAACCACTCCAAAAACCAAAAGGAGAAGGATAACAAATGTTGTACTTGAAGATGATAATGTACCTTCTCCACTTCCAATTTCATCACAACCCCTTGTTCTATCCACTGTCCAAAAACCTATTCCAGTTTCTTCAATTCAAAACCCTGATCCAAACACTGCCTTGGTCCCTTTGGGAGTTAAATACCCTTTGGATCTTCCAGTAGTCAGAGAGGAGATCAAATCCTTCTACTCTGAAGATGATCCTGAAAAAAGGAATCTCCCATCTCTTCAAGGTTATCCTTTGCCAAGAAACATAGAAGAATATCTGAAATTGAAGGCCAAACAAGCAGAGAATATATCAAATAGAGACACAAAGGGAAAGACTGATAAAGAAATTCAAAGGAATCTGCAATATCTGCTTACACAAGTCAGAACTTTAGAGCAGTTTTCAAAAGACCTTTGTCAAAAGTTGTCAGAAAAGGATGATGAAAGCCTGAAACAAGACTACATTGAGCATATCATGGCATATAAGAAATAAAAGGCTGAAAAGCATCAATACAAGGAATGGACCATTAGTGAGCTCAAAGAAGAAATAGCAAGAATTCAAGAGATGCTTGACAACAAAATACAACAAACTCCTCCAGTTTGGTCAAAATATAAGAAGAATGTACCTGAAAAGGTTTTGATGTTGAAAAGAATGAAGGAAGAGCTTATAGTTGCAAACTATGGCTCAAGGAATCAGGTGACAAGATGGACAGAGGTGAAAGTGTTAGAAACCTATAAAAGGTTAGAAGCAAGAAGAAAGAAAGACCCCACTGCTCCTCAAAAGCCAGATTATTCAGCAGCAGTGGTTCCAGCCAAACAGACCCTGCAAATCAAAAGACCTGTTCAACCCACTGTTCCACTTGCTGTTGTCTACAATCAAAGAAAGAAGCAAAAGCAGATAGATGCAGAAGAATAGCAGGCATAGGTTGATTATATTATGAAGATGGTCCTTCAGGATATGATTGTTGAAAATGCTGAAAAAGGTGTCATCACCAGGCCTCCATCTCCAAACTCATCAAAAATAAAGACTCTCCCAAGAAACCCAATGGATTCAAAAATATTAAAGTGGAAGTCTGATCAAAAGACCTACGTATTGACTCTGCTAAAATCCAGTGGTGAAGTGAAGCATATATCAAGGGAAAATGCACTTAGCCTGAGTGTAGAAGACTTACAAGATCTCCTTGAGCTTCCACTGTGCATGGATGAGGATGATGAGGATTCCATGAACTTTGAATTACAATTCAAAGGACAAGTTAGGGAATTCCTGATGAGGCAATAAAAATCCTAAATAATGAAGTGTTTTGGCATCATCTGTTCCAGGGGGAGATTGTTGGGATTGAACCCTACAAAGGAAAAGTTGATAAAGCTAAAACTTGTTCAGAGCAGTGGATTCACAATAAGCAGTTGTCTGTACTTAATCTTTCTCCTTGAAAGTGGCCCTAACATCTGATAACTCAAAGCACTGCTCTTCACAACTGCTGCTGCCCTAAAGAACTGATGAAGTCAAAGTACTGAAGCTCAATCTACTGATATGTCTCAAGTACTGCTGAAGACCAAAGCACTGCTGGAGCTATAACAGTGGAATGAAGAATCAGTAGTTTTGTATTGCATTGTATTTGTTTATTGTAATCAGTGGTTTATGATTAGTGGATGTATAGAACAATTCTTAGAGGTTGTTAGGAGGTTAGATGTCACTTTCATGGTGACGTCAGCCGAAGATGCTCAGTGGTTGTTCTGTACTATAAATAAAATAGTATTCTGTACTGTTCTATTAGCTCTTTCACACAAAGTCATTTTATACGGACAATCAAGTGAGCTCAGGCTGAGGGGGAGATTAGTGCATGCATGCATTGTAATTGAATTTTGTAATAAATACAATCATTCGATTTCATGTTAAACATGTTTGCTAAAACTCATTCTCTCATTGATTGTGTGTTGAAAGTTTGTTTCATCTAATTCCGCTGCAATACATCTCTGTTTCACCTTCTTTCTAATCAAACAAACACAATCAAAAGAAACTCAGATCCTAACACGAATCAACATTCCTTTCTTGCTGAGCCTTTAAGGTTGGACGACCCCGTCGGTTTTTCTTCATGACAGGCTGTTTGACATTTATCTGATTTATAACAACCCGCGTCTTTGAAGTCAAAGTCAAAGTTAAAGGAATAAAAGATTGCTAAATGCGATCTGTCACTCCTTGCTTAATTATTGATTGTACACCTTGACTTGTAATCTATTTCTTTAATTTATGTACTTTAGTTGTATTATGTGGAGTAAATGCTAATAACCGCAATAATAGATGATAATCGCTAATTTATCTATCGCTAATCGCATCGCAACTTAAATTATAGGTTCTGTATATTGTTTTACGTGTGTGTGCTATTTATGTGTTACTTGTGCATGTTTATTATATGTTTGTGGTGATTAATCGAAAAACGCAATCGCAACTCTATCGCAACGCAATCTCATCGCGAACCAGAAACGTAAGTTTATTTATGTTGTTGTAAGTTAGTTATGTTAATTGTGTGACTATTATTTAAATCTATCGCGTCGCTTAATCGACACTCGCCTAAACGCATCACAACGCTCAATGCACGAAACGAAACATCAAAACTCAACTCACCGGAGACGTTCGATCGAATGACCATTCGATCGAATGGACATCCATATGGATGACCATTCGATCGGATGGCCATCCGATCGGACTGCCCTCTGATCTGTCACCTGCACCCATGGTTGTAAAAGTCGCTAGGCGCTCCCTAGTCGGTCGACCGGGGAGCTGAGAGTACTCGGTCTAGGCGGAGAGTACACGGAGAGTACTCGGAGATGCCAAATTATAAAGAAAGTAGTTTTCGGATATTAAATATATGTCAAATAACATAAATTTACTAATATTTATAACAAAATACGTGAAATTGATATTCATTTTTTAATATGATAGGCATAGAAATTATGTTTTTGTTTATTTTAAGTCAAACTCGGCCCGAGTTGACCTACTAGATCCAATATTGGCCAATGTTGACCGCATTTGATCGATTCCGAGTAATTAGTCGGAGTTGAAGAAAGTCGCCTCGGCAACCTACCTTGTAGCGACTACTCGAGGAGTACTCGGACTTGGAGACCTTGTTTTACAACCATGCCTGCACCGCCTTTCCTCTTTTGTCACCTATAAATAGTACCTGTCACATCATGAAGATGTGTGTGTTGACCATGAAGATGTGTGTGTAGACCATAAAATCTTAACTTTTCACCCTGAAATCTGTCCGATTTGGGCTGTTCTAGGGTGGTGTCATCATGGGTTCTCATGAACTTCCAATTGTGACCTCATTCCACCAAGAACAACTCAGATCTAAGAGATTTCAAAATGTATAAACACTGATTTCATTTAGATCTAAACACTTTCAAGAATAAAAGAGTTGAAAGATGATTTCATGACTTTTTTTCTACTTTCTTTTACACTCTTGCACTCAAAACAGGTAGAATCGGAACTCATTCAGGCCTCCTACTCATTCTTTAGTGAAGTGTCGGTCTAGGAACTGATTCCTATCAAAGAGACAACCGATTCATGGGTTGAACATGAACAACCGTCACGAACAGTTAACTGATCGAGCTGGGGTGATTCCCACTTCGATCGGATGACTCGGACTTGATGGAGTTCCCGTTGTTTAACATGTTGTCATACCGTCTCGGTTAAACCGTAAACTTTTCAGACTTAACGAAATTTTACAAGTTTCAAACCATCTGGTCACTGAACGGATTGCCGTCCGATCGGATTTCCATCCGATCGAAAGCCAATCCGATCGGATGACATGTGGTCTTCAACACTTAAACATTTTACAAGTTTTCAATAAATTTCAAACTCCAAACGAATGGTCATCCGATTGGACGACCATCCGATCGAATGACCATCCTATTGTGAACTTGTTCTCTATGAAGTGTCTCGCGGGACGGATCGCCATCCGAGCGAACGGCCATCCGACCGGACGACCGTTCGACCGGAATACCTGAAAGGTAGAGATACTTCTCTGTTTTTAAAATGCTACAACGAAAACTTCAAAGCCATCATACACAAACACATCCATCCCAAACGAATGACAATCCGACCGAATGGCCATCCGACCGGATGACCATCCGTCTGGATTGTCATCCGATCGAATGACCATCCGTCCAGATTATCATCCGATCGAATGATACTTCGTCACTTAGTCACGCAACTCCGTTTAACGCACTGTTCATCGCTTTTGCTGTCGTTCTGTAATCAGGCTAACTTTCCAGCGCTCCCTTTAATCCAATCCAAGACTGTGTTATTCATTTAACATGATCTGTGAGTATACTCGAACCCTTTTTGCTTTACGCACTTTTAGGTGTTACATACGTTACCTATTCAAATCACAATCGACACACAACGCAAACACTTTTATACGCTGATCGTTATTGCATGTTATACGTGTTATTCGATGAATGCTGGTATGTTATGTTTACATAGTGATTGTTGCTTGACACCTTAGCAACGATAGTACTATAGTTTGGACTCAACACCTGTCGTGGACAGGGGTTGTTAAGGGCTTTACTTCACGTGTCACAGTGGTGATATGTGTTGCGCATTCTACAACTCGCAGTCACGTCTGTGCATATTTCATTGTCGATAACCTACTAACTTCACCTTGCTACATGTTATATGCTGGTTATGCGTAAACGTTTCGCTATCTATTATACTGTTAAACTTGTATGCTCACCTTTACACAATGTGTATTGACCTCAATTTTAACGTATGTGACAGGTGTTTAGGATGCTTGTGCTATGTTCGCTGTTCAAGAATCAAGTAGGAGAGTCTTGAAACAAACAATTTAATTATGAGTTGTCGAAACAGTACTTTATTTGTCTTTGAGAACTATTGTCTGTAATAACTGTGCTACTTATTATGTCATGGTATGAGACGTGATGTTTAAATAATTGGTAATCATAGTTGTATGGAATCTCTTGGACAATCTGTTTCGCTCAGTGCCTCACCCCGATATTTCCGCCATCGGTTGGGGTGTGACAGATTGGTATCAGAGCCATAACTATAGCGAATTAGGCAAGACTCGACCTAGTCCGGGTCGATGTCTTAGAAACGACCTAGTCTATAGTTTAAGTACTAATAGACCGCCTTGTGCGAACCCGTAGGGGTCCGCACGAGCCTATTTCTGTTATTCGAGCGACTCGCAATCATACTATACTCTATCCGCCTTTCCTAAGGCTGGAATACTATCACTCTGCCTTTTCTAAGGCAGTCACATCACACTATTTTCGAAAATGAACGAGTGATCAGATCGAGACTAGGTGTGAAAACCGCAAATTCTCGATTGGATCGCTTGTTTGACGCGAATTTTTACTATAAACATGAGAATTTGCGTTGAATTAGGAGTGAAATCCGTACTTCGACGCAATTTTCTCTCGCTATCTCGTAATTCTATCACACCATCAGGAATAAGGTCGTTAAGCTAGGGGTGAAACCCGAATCTTGATAACTTGTTCCGTTCTCTATTTTGGTTTTACAAAACTCTCACCAAAGTCTCGATGGATTCCAACGACTCGAGTTGCGTAAATAACCGAAAGGATGCGTGCCATTCACCATATTATGGTGATTGAGCATAGTCTATTAGGCCAAAATGTGTACTCGAAGCCCTTGAGAATAGTCGAATCACTTTGGGTAGTCGACGTCTATCAGCCGAGACAATCTCTTTTCGATTTTATGTGTTTCGATTCTGAGCCCGCAACCACTGACTCTGTGATTTACCGCTTTTATGTGGAGTTTTATGTGATTTATGTGGTTTTACATGTTTATGTGTTTTGATTTTTGGTGATTTATACACTTTCGCTTTGATCAACACACACAATACGCACTGCACATCTATCTCAATACGCTAACAAATCGCTGCTACTCTGTGACCCAAATCGAATGCTATGTTACTCTCTTATGCCATACTACTCGCTATGCTACTCGTTGTGTACTCGCTAATCGCAATCGCTACTCTTGAACGCGCGAACCTTTAATGATAGGTGAACACGTGCAATATATGTAGGTGAATACGTGTAAAATATAGTGTGGTTTCTGCAAGCTCTGTGTTCTATGTGTTTTACGTGCTTCTGTGCTCTACGTGCTTATGTGCTACTATGGTTTATGTGCCTACGTGACTATGTGCTTATGTGTTTGAACGTGTTCCTGAGCTTTATTTAGTAGTAGTGCGTGTGAGGTGAGATTCGATTATATAGTGTTTGAGTCCTATGGCGATGTCTGTTGCAGACAATGTCGTCATTTGGATCACGTCTCTCTCGCGCTGCCCGAAGAAACCATGAGGACAAACGCATTGCTGCCCTCTTCTGTCACCCCCCGACCGCGTAAAACAACAAACCGCGACGGAAACGTCGGGGAGTGTCGTAAGAGAATCATTGTTTCATAACACATGGAAATTTAAGTTTTATTTTATTGAATTAAAAGATGTTACAATGTCTTAAAAACAAAGAGACATAACATAATTAACTAGTCTTGCATCTTTTATTGTCACTAAGGCCCTCGTCCAATCCTATGTTTGCATCATGATCATCTAATAACAGCACCTGAAACACATGTGAAAATAGGTACGTCAGCATAAAAATGCCTGTGAGATACATAGGTTTTATTGATTTAGGATTCATGACTTATAAGTTTAAAGAAAATGTTTAACAAAAGTTAGTCATGAACCTTGTAAAATGTTTTCTTTTATAATTCATACAATATTTATAAGAAATCAGATGATATAAAAGAAAGATGCATAGATAAATAAATAACCAAGTGAAAATGAGTTTGAATAAAATATGTTGCTTGTAAAACAATGTTTTGTAAAGATATGTTATTTGTGTAAAATGTAATATGTCTAATTGAAATGGTTTAAATAACGCTACGATATGTAATATCATAAAAGCACTTATATATAGGAAGTACCAGCGGCGTATCCACCATGCTTTTTATCATATTACACACACCTCGTTATTTAAATCACTTACCCAAACAAACCACCAAACTATATTGTTTAAACCAATGTAAAAATGTTCATGTATAAACAATGTCAAATGCCAAATGTAAATCATGTTCATGTATAATCAAATGTTATGTATGGTGAATAAAAATTGTCTACTCAACCATATATAAAATGCACAAAACAATGTATTTGAATAAATCATAGTTTAAATCAAAAGTTATGTTTTGTAAAATAAATGCGTGCTTTACTGATACAAACATCTATGCGATAATGTTAAACGCCTACATCCAAGCCTTGCGACTGTAGGATAAACCCTAAAACAAGTCAAAGGTCTACCAAAAATGAATTCGGATTCGGTCATTCCTTACGTCCAAACAAACCTAGGATTTCAGAAATGGGAGTTGTCAAGTCCTATGGTACCACTACCTACTACCGAGCGGCATGATCGGTGTTAATGAATGTATTTATGTCCCGTTTAAACAAACCAAATGTCATACCAAGTGTAAGCATGTTTTATGAAAATAATGTACTAAATATGCTAAATGAATATACAAAGTAGAAATGTAAAACAATGTGTCCATATGCTGAGTAAACATATGCAACAGAAATGCAATGTAAATCAATGTGTCCATATGCTGAGTGAACATATGCAACAAAAATGTAATATATGAAAATCAATGTGCTAGCATGCTAAGTGAACATACATAGCAAAACATAATGAAATGATGTACTATATGTGTACTAATGAACATAGCAAGTATATGTCATAAAAGCATGAAAAACATGAAAATTACAAGTAGGCACATGTGTTCCACCCCAAAACAGTTGGAAAATAGTAAAAGAGGGGTCTATGTACTCACTTGAGAATGCTTAGAAGTCTTGAATAACAACCAAGCAAAGCTAGAGGGATCACGGAAATTAAACGACACCTAATATAAGTAACTATGTTAATAAACCGGACCTAAATCGGAAGATCGGATAGAATGAGGTTTCGTAAACCAAATGAGTATAGGTGTAGGATCGTTGTGCGACCTAAATGAGTCGTTCAGAAGAGCTTATATCCGAGTCTAAGGCGGAATTCATAGAAACGGACTTGTTTACAGCTTGATTCAATTTAAATGTCTCTATTATTGATATAACAACAATTTACAACCTGGAGACAATTTGGCAGCACTTCGTTACCAAATCAGAAAAGTTACAAATGAATTGGAGATCAAGGTATTTATAGGTGATGTAATTTCGTGCGAAATAACAAAGTGTTATTTCATGCGAAATTACTAAATGTTATTTCGTGCGAAATAACACTTTGCTATTTCGTGCGAAATTACATCAATCACACATAAAACCTGTTTTCTCGTACTACGAGCCCTGATCTAACAATCCTATTACATGACTTGATACAAGACGAAGTCAACAGACATAGTGCACTAACAGACTCCTCCTTGGATGTTGACGAAGTCTTCAGTGTCTAATCTTCAGCATGACACCTCTTCAGTCTTGATCAGTCTTCAAACTCTTTCCAAATTGTCTAACATTGTAAGCATCCATCAATCTTTATCTTCTTCAATCAGCTTCTATCTTTGAATATTATACCATAATCTGACTCTGGCTCTTACAATAACATCTTTTAGAAACACTTTTTTCAGGCTCCCCCTTTCGTCAAGCTTCCGTGCTTTAGGGATCGACACCTTTCTTTCTGGTTACAAACTCCCTCTTACTTTGAGCTTGTTTTCAGACTCCCCCTTAGTCTCAGCTGTCAGGATCGTAGTCTGGAATTTCATCTGCATCACTCAAACATTTATAACTAACAATGTTTTGAATTTCAATAAACAAATATCCTGACTCTCTAGCATATTTTAACAATCTAAGAATCCAACTCCCTCACAGTTAATCATCCAAGTCCAACTTAATGACCTTGGAGATATCACAAACTGTTTTTGATTTTTGATTTTAAAACTACAAGTTTCAAATTAATGAACTTGTTTATTTTCAGAAACACAATTAGCATACTAAGATTTTTAAACTCAGTTCTCAGACATCGGTTGTCGAAAATAAAGTAGAATAAAAAAAACTTTTTGAATTTTTCTGAAATATAAAGCAGTAAAGAAATATTTACAAACATATTTACAAGCAATATTTTTGTTTGAGTTTGCGTCAGAGGATCATATCAGTTTTTGACAAGTCACAAGTACCGTTGAGCTTAGTTACACATTAAGAATTAAACAATTCACTTAGATTGTCGATATACTGATCCACTTAAATTTTCACACAAATTTCAACTGATTCAGGATACGAATTAGGTGTATTAAGAACTTAAACTCATTCAAGTGTCCCACCTCTTGAATATACTCACGTATCCAGATCCCAATATTCAGTCTTACAGGTGAGTATACCTAGATGATATCTGTAAAGGATTAAATGCGAGACCGTGAGAGCTCAGGCTATTGCTTCCGCAAAATCAGAGAGATGACGGTTCGACTTTAGGTGTGTTCCCTTTAGAGAATCTTTTCTTCAACATCACATGATTAGCATTTTGCAATGTTTCATCATTTTTTGTACTGAGGGTGGTGCTATATTTCAAGCACGCAGAAAGTATTATACGGGGACTAGGCCATTGCTTCCGTATTATCAGAAGTCCCAGAATAATACCCCAGATATCACTAAGCATAAAGACCTAGTATCTCAGAAAGAGGGACCTTTCAAACAAGATTTCAGGGGTTACCTATATATCCAAGTAGTGTTCCCCACGAAACAAGCAAGTTTGAATTTATGTTTATATACCGAAAAAAGTTTACTAAATGTGTAAAAACCTATCGGCATATCATCAGTGAAACTGTTTAACGCTATAAAATCATTACATTTCTTTAGCATACTGTAACTGTCTACTGATGTACTATCATTTCCTCTTTATACACAAAAACTCATTTTTGAATTTTATCATGTTTTTGACTATTTCAAATTTTCTAATGTTTTTGGATTTTCTGACAATAATACTCCCCCTAAAATGCAAAATCATTTAAAGAAAATTTGACAAACCGACACTGATAGCTTCGTCTCACCATCCATTTTCTGCTTTTTGTACACTAAATTGCAAAAAAAAATATACGCATGAGAAGCAGAAATTATAACATACCCCCATGATTTACAACACATTGATATTTTACAGTTTGAAAACCGTTTTTTAATCTTGTGAAATTAATCATGTTTGTTCCGCCGTGAGGGTTTCGGCATATTCAAGTAACATATTTTTGAATTTTTGACAACTATAAAAACAAACATATTTTTGATTTTTCAAAATTTTGACAAAATAAAAATATATTTTTGGTTTTTAAATTTTTCAATTTTTAAGGTTTTTGAAATATTGTTTATTTATGTACAGAAATCAAACAAACTCCCTGTTTCAACCAACACAGGGTTCAGCAGCCTCGTCTTCCCGTTGTACCAGGCTGCTCCGAATTCTATTTTCACAATCTTTAGTTTTCTTGAGCACCTGCACATTCAACTAATTCAATCACTTGAACAAGTTAGCCCAGGTCTGTTTGACCTTAGGCATTTCAACACAATATGCTTCATTCAATTTCGGAAAATCTTTATCATTCTGAACAAAGACTTTGTCAATTTCAATTTCAACTTTTTCATCATTTACCGGAACAATTTGTTTCTTAGCACTCCAAGTTTGACCTTTAGGAGTACCTCGTTTGTAAAAATGTAAATCTTTTTGAACATTTTGATTTTGAACAACAACTTTTGGTTTCCAAAACTCATTTGGTTTTGTTGCATCGACAGTTGTTTTACAACTTTGTGTTGTTATTAAACTGGGTGTGTGAGAATTCCAGGTCTGTCTTGAATCGAACCTATTCGGGTTTGATTTCCATGTTTGGTTCGAAGCAAACTTGTTTGTGTTGTACCTCCAAGTTTGTTTTGAATCAAATTTGATTGACCTTTGTTTCACATGCTCAGATTTTTGTTCTCGAACATTATTAAACTCCTTTTTCAACTCAAACTCAACAGATTTTAGATTCGGACACTTGCGTGCAAGATGTCCAATTTGATCACACTTAAAACATGTTCTCTTCGAAACATCTTTGACCTGTGATTGTTGCTTTTTCTTTTGAGCATAGAACTCTTCATTAGACTGTCGTCTGAATTGGAGTTCTTTCTCTTCTTCAGAACTTGTTCCATGAAAAAAATTCATCTTTGCCTGATAATTCTGCGTTTCATTTCTTTTCCAACTTTTTTTCTTCTTATAACCCAACCCAGCCTTCATGTTTTTCTTCTTGACACCAGGTTTGTTATAAAAAAAATTGTGACTCTTTCCAGCAAACTTTGAAATTTCAGATTTTTCAATCTCAACCATTTTGAAAACTTTATCAATCTCACATTCTGAATTGGGAATACAATATCTAAGAATAATTTTTCCGATCCAATCATGGTATAAACCAATCCTTTTGAATCATCATCCGGATTTTTCTCAGATTTTGAGTTTTTAAGATATCCATCATGAAAATTACCTTCATTTTCATCCTGTGATTCAGATTTACCTGTTACAACCGACTCTTCTTTTAACACACTTTCAACGACCTTACCTACCACCTCTGAATCACTAGAATCATCAGATTTGGAATAGGTTACGTCAATGTTATCTGGCAACTGATCTACCATGTTGAAAGCTTTTTCGACCTTTTCATCGTCATAAAATGCAAACTTTTCCGGTGGTGGAACTTGATGAAACTCTGAGCCAATGCCTTTCTTGTTTTGCTCAGACTCACCATCACCCGGTTTTATCTTGAAAATTCTTTCAAGCACATATGATGATGCATGATAACTTTTTAACTTGTTATTACCCTGTTCTAAATCAGCAATCTGACGCTTTAGCTTAGCAACATCCTCAATGTAAGAATTTACAACTTGTTGCTTTATTTCATAATTTCGCTTAAACGTATTAGTTGTCTCAGAACAGTAATCCAATCTTGATTGAACAAATTTCATTTCACTTTTCACCTTTTCATATGACTCTTTTGTAATGTGATAAGCCAATTTTATTGAGTCATATTCTTTTTTCATTTCTTGACAATCATTTTCCTTTTGAGAACATTCTTCTTTCATTTTCAAAACATTTTCTTTCAAATTTTCATTTTCTTTTTCTAATTTTTTTACATTTTTCCAAAAGTTTTTCATCATTATCTTTCAAAAATTTTTCATTTTCTAACATTTCTTTGTATTTATTTTTAAAAACATTTTCAATCTTTGTGAATTCAAGATCTCTTGTTCTGAACTTTTCGTCTTTTTCAGTACAAGCACTGCATGGTTTCATGCATTTCTTGCACTGTTCAGCATTTTCATTTAAGATTTCGGAGTCAAAATTTACCTCAGTGATTGGTACCTCGGTGTTTATTACAACCTCCGATTGATCATCATCTTTCTTTTTCTCATCACCAGCACCAGCTTCACTCTTCACTTCATCCGAACTTTCTAGCTTCTCCTCAGCTTCTTCAACTTGCTGTTCTTCTATAACAACTTCTTTTACAACTTCTTCTTTCACAATCTCTGTTTCTTCAACAACTTTTTCTTCTACCATCACATTCTCAACTTTAATAGTTTCAACTTTAACTTCTTCAGCAACCTTTTTCAACTCTTCAACCATACACTCAACATTCTTCTTCATTCTTTCCTCATCCCTCTTCCTCAGACTTGAAGTCATGACATCTCTTAAGAGTTTTTCAAACTTTTTCACATATGTTTTATCTTTTCCAACATTTGTATAGTATTCAATGGATCGAGGGATTACTAAAAGAACATCATCAAAGATTATGTCATTTTTGGAAACAACCGGTTCTCCATTTCTGTTGACATAGCATTCTCGTTTCTAGTCCCATCTCTTATTGCTGACAGCATCTTCATATTCTTCTTACATATCGTCAATTCTGCTCTAAGCAATGTTTCTTTCTCTGTATGTTTTCTCTTTCAGAATCTCTTCTCTGGTTTTCTCTTTGATTTCAGCTATAACATTTTCTTCTTTGTTTTCCTCTTTAATTTCAGCAATAAAAACATAATGGTTGCTCTTTGATGTACTTCTTCCATGAGCTGTAACTCGATTATCCACACGATCTTCTTCTGGAAGAATCTGACTCCAATCATATCCTTCGTCATCATGGATTACTGCACAAGCTCTTGATTTTTCTCTGGGATTATTTTCAATCATTTTCTGCTCTTCTTTGCTACGGTGGTAGATTGCCTTTCGGTAATAATCATCATTGAACGGATTTTCATTTCCACCAACTGCAGAATTGTTGCATTCTCTTTTGAAATGACCTTTTTGCTTACATTTGAAGCAGGTCACTTTGGACTTGTCAAATCCAATCTTTGTTGATGGTCCACCGATGCACTGCTTTCCAGTAATCTCCATATATCTCTGAGCTCTGCGGATGCAACTTGCCAAACACCACCGAATATCAATGAGTTCCATTTCTTCAGGATCAATCTGGTCGTAGTCTTCTTTGGTTAACTCTGAATTTCCAATTTTACCGGCTACAAGACCTTCATATGATTCCAGAACAGATGCAAGGAAGCTCATTTGCTGTTTAGCAGCACGGATGCTCATTGCAGGAGAATTCTTAAGCTTAAGAGTAATGTTGCACAGTATCTCCTCTGATTCTTCAAAATTAACTTTTGAAGAAAATGAACGATAACCCGGATCATAACTTGATGAGCTTTTCTGAGGTTCTTTTGTCCTCTCACTACTGAATGCTGTCTTTGGCGATTCACCAACTTTCACCGAAGGTAAATTACCTTTGTAATAGAGACCAACATTCTGTTGATGTGAAGAACTGCTCATCTTGTTTTGTTTCTGCAATTCAAGCTCATGAGTTTCAATCTTTTCAATTAACACATCAAGAGAAATTGTTTCATACAAAGCATCATTTTTCAATATAAACACAAACGTTTGCCACTGATCAGCTCGTGGTAACGCTTCTATGATTTTGTCAATTATTTCTTCTCTTGTTTTCTCAATCTTAAATCTTTCAAGTTCGATTTTTAGATGACAAAAACGTTCAATCATTTGTCGAACTGATTCACCGTTAAGACTATCAAACAAATCAAATTCTTTCTTTAATAAGGCAATCTTATTCTTCTTGATTTGTTTACCCCCCTCAGCTTTAACTCGTAAAGCTTCCCACACAGATTTTGATGTTCCGTCATGTTGTAGTAACGCAAACATGTCATTTCTGATTGACGATTGAATTAAGGCAATCATTCTCTGTTCAGCTGCAAATTCTGATTTGTCTTCTTTAGATAAACCTTTTAGAGGTAGATCTTCTCCTTTATCATCGGTCAGCCTTTTATAACCAAATTCCAAACAAAACCAGCTCTCGTGTGCATAGGCTTTTGCCCAGTTAATGAAACGTTCTTTCCACCACGTATAGTCTTCAATACTTTCAAGAGTTGGTGGTTTTGAATGTGTGCCGTAAAAATTATCATGTTTAATGTTTTCATTGATTGCTTTTGTTATGGTTTTTGGTGTAACAGTTGAAGTTTTGGAAGATTCTGATGTTAATGCATTGTAGAACGTGTTGTAGAATTCTTCAGCCATGATGAGAATTTCTTGAATTTCCTGAAAACAACAAGCAAACACAATCAATCTAACAATATCAAACAATCTTGAAACAAACTTATACTCGGTTGATGCGAAATGATCTTGACACGAAATAACTTTGATACGAAATAACCCTTTCAAACGAAATTCCTTCAAACGAAATTCCTTCAAACGAAATAACAACTCAAGCAAAATCACTTTGATGCGGAAACACTTTCTTCAAACGAAATCACTTTGGTGCGGAATATCCTTTCAAGCGAAATACCAATTTTCAAACGAAATATGTGATTTCATGTGAAATACTCAAACGAAATTCCACTTTGATGCGAAATAGCTGATTTCGTATGAAACTTCTCAAATGAAATTTGATTTCGTATGAAATTATAGTGACTATTTCGTGCGAAATAAGGATGACATCATCATTTCGATCACCATTTTGTCTAATTGATCCAGTAAAAGGTTGAATTATGATCTGAAACTTTCAAGGATTCATTAAAACTGTGTTTCACATGTAATATGTGAAATTCAATCCATTTTGTCCGTAAAATTTTGTTAATTCTGAAAAAGAAGGTGTAGAAGTCAGAAAACTGATGATATCAAGCTGAACTCTTCCTCCTGAGCTCTGATACCACTTGTAGGATCATTGTGCGACCTAAATGAGTCGTTCAGAAGAGCTTATATCCGAGTCTAAGGCAGAATTCAGAGAAACGGACTTGTTTACAGCTTGATTCAATTTAAATGTCTCTATTATTGATATAACAGCAATTTACAACCTGGAGACAATTTGGCAGCACTTCGTTACCAAATCAGAAAAGTTACAAATGAATTGGAGATCAAGGTATTTATAGGTGATGTAATTTTGTGCGAAATAACAAAGTGTTATTTCATGCGAAATTATTAAATGTTATTTCGTGCGAAATAGCACTTTGCTATTTCGTGCGAAATTACATCAATCACACATAAAACCTGTTTTCTCGTACTACGAGCCCTGATCTAACAATCCTATTATATGACTTGATACAAGACGAAGTCAACAGACATAGTGCACTAACAATAGGAACTCATGTAATATGGTTTAACAAAGCCTACATTCTAAAACGAAACCTATCCTAAGTGCTTACGACCCATTACGACCCGTTTAGGTAGCTTACGATACTTTAACGCTTCGTTCGTGTAAAACGCGTTCGGACTGCCTAACTAGTCCTATGACAAGTATTATATGCCTTAACATGTCTAATAATGTTACCTAATCAGTTTAGATGTAAAGGTTTAGGTTACATATGCTTAACATGAATTTATGCTTAAAAATGGCGTTTTGGTCAATTTCCTAAGGCATATAAACTACCTATCATACAACTAACTAAACGAAGTGACCATAAGGTATAACCTCGGAAGGTTATTCCCTATACAACTATGGTCACAATATATGTTTGGTCGGATCCTAATGATCGACCAAACGGGTCGGGTTCGAAAGTCTAAGCGGTTGTTTAGACTGCTTATCTTACGACCCTATATAAGCACTAAACTAAAAGTGACGAGTTAAACATGTTAAAACATGTTTAACGAAGTTAGAAAATAGGTTTGATATCAAAACAAAGGGTTTTGATACCCAAGAATAGTTTGGTTGCAAAATACACATAAACGCGTATTTTGATCGAAACTATGACTCGTCACTATGCCTAAATAACGTGGTAATCAGTAGGTATAGTCACAAGGGACTATAACCATCGTGATTACGCTCACGTTGCGAAGTTCAAATGAACTTCGTGTTGACCATTGACTGGTCAAAGCAGAAAGTCAAACACTGTTTGACTTTTGTGCTTAAAAACGCATAAAAGATGAAAGAATACTTACAAGAGGTCCAAGCAATGGAGATTTGATTCAAGTTACTCAGGTATGAGGTGTGGAAACCCCAACTTAGAGCAGAAATGAATCAAGGTGTGAAGAACAAGTGAATTCAAGGTGCGTATTTATATAGTTTGGACAACCTTTAGGATCGTTTCTTGGAATACGAGCTTCGATCTTGACCCTCCATGTGTGCCCACTGATTTAACATACTATGGGTGCCTAAAACCAAGCTCAAGGTTTGAAGAAACCATGTCCAAAACCAGAAACCAGCTGTTGAAACAGAAAAACTGAGTTTCTGATCTGGGCTGTTTACATAGGCTACGTAAGGGGAAGCCTTGGACTACGCGCCCCGCCTAGACCATCTTTCAGAAAATGTCAGAAATGGTCCCTGCAGGTCTGAAACTTGGTTTTCGATGCATTTTTGGCACGTTTAAGCCCGTTAACCCCATTTCAAGGCTCTAAAATGAAGTTAAAGTATAGGGAACTTAAAATATGCTCAAAAATGTCTCGGATGTCGGTTCGTTTGGTCGTACGGTTGCATTGTTCGGTTAATTACGACGAAACATTAACGTACGCGAATAACGATCCAAATTACGCGACGAATGGAATTTTATCATGACAATCACTAAAATAAAATATTTTAATGATTACATAAATTTTTGGATGTCCGGATATATTCAGAACGTAAGATATGCGCGTAAATGCAAACTTATGCATTTTTGATGCTTTTAGTCCCTGTTTGACCAAAAAGTGTATTTTTGCGCACCAAACACCTCAAAGCCAATTTCTAAACTATGTAAAGGATATTTAGGGCATGTTTAACTTATGATCAAGTTCCGGAATGTTCGATACCATACGAATCAGCAGACTTTTGCAGTTTGATGCAAATAGTCCCTGTGATCGAATAAACTTGATTTCGACACACCAAACCCTCCAAAACTTATTTCTCAGTTATGTAAAGGTTATTTATGGTATGTGTTGGTGCATGCGTCTGTCGACTTCGTCTTGTATCGAGTCTTATTTGTACTAGATAGATCAGGGCTCGAAAAACGAGAATGTGTATGTGGGTAATTTCGCTTGAAATGGTTCATGACCATTTCAAACGAAATCATGTTTAGTAATTTCGCTTGAGTTGGTTTCAAACGAAATCTGATTTTGTTTGGGGTTGATTCAAACGAAATTACACACACTATATATACCCCATGTGTCTTGTTCATTTGTAATGATTCCGGTCAGTGTAACGAAGTGCTGCCGAAGTGTCCACAGGCTTGTATTTGATCTAAAATCAATATACAGACAGTTTAAAGTGTGAATCTAGCTGAATTGAACTCGATACGTTTGTTTCCGCCACTCGTATTGAGATAAACTCTTCTGATCGACTCGTTCGGGTCTGAAAACGATCCTACAAGTGGTATCAGAGCACAGGAGGAAGAGTTCATACCAATTCAGTTGCAAATTCTGATTTTCTACACCTTCTTTCAAAATTGAACAAGTTTTCACGGTTAAAAACGTCTGATTTTCACATATCATATGCGTAATGATGTTTTAACAAATCCTAGAAAGTTTCAGAACTAAAATCGGCTTAAAACTTGATCAATTGGACAAACTTTGGACCGAAATGATGATGTCATGCTGATTTCATTTGAACTTGATGACTGATTTCGTTTGAGAGAGTGCATAGTTGCTGATTTCGTTTGAAAGAACCTGGTGATTTCGTTTGAAATCGGGTATCTCGTTTGAAAAGCTGGTTGATATCGTTTGAAAGATGTATTCCGTTTGAAATGTTGTGATTGATTTCGTTTGAGGTCCTTATTCCGTTTGAGAATTTAGTTTGAGACTTGCATTTCCGTTTCTAGGTGGGATTTCGTTTGAGATTTCAAACGAAATTAGAGATCTCGTTTGATATAGGGTATTCCGTTTGAATGTGGTTGTTCTGTTTGAAAGGGGATTTCGCTTGAAGCTTGATATTCCGTTTAAAGGACTGTTTTTGTGAACTTTGAAAAACCGAAACATGGACGAGGATTTTTACAACGCATTCACTACCCCGATTACTCTTTCACAGAACACGATGTTGGAAAATGAAACTGGAACGATGCAGAAACCTCCAAAACTCATGAATATTGAAGAATATAAAAGTTGGGAGGAAAAGTTCGAAAACTGGGTACAAGCCAATTACTTAGATGCTTGGGAGAATGTTGAGACGAAATACGTTAGACCAATGAATGATGACGAAGAGATAATTGCAATTAAAGATCTGAGTGCCGATAATAGAAAGAAATATAAAGATGAGAAAATGATGCTAAGTCTACTTCAACAAGCTGTGAAAGAAGACATCTTGGTTCTCTTGCAACATAATGGAACTTCTTATTCGATTTGGAAAGCTTTAAAATCAAAGTTTCAAGGAAGTGAAGAAATGGTTAAAAACAAAAAGTCACTATTGAAGAAAGAGTTTGATCTGTTTCGTGGTTTGAAAAATGAAAGCACAAAACAAATTATTGACAGATACTGCAATTTGCTAGCTAACATGAAGAGGTTGAAAATCACTAAAGATAATGAGGAGTTGATTGAAAAATTATCTAATGCTTTACCATATGAAACTTGGGGTACATATCTCATGATGTTGAGGAACAAGAAAGGATTTAAAAATTTAACTTTGAGCAAGTTCATTGAGAAATTAGAAGCCCAGGAGATGGAACAAAGGAAAGTCTCGAGAAGGAAAGATTTCGATGGTGAACAAGACATTGGTCTTTATTACAAAGGTGGTGTCAATGATAAAACCTCTAACTTGTCACCAAAGGTAGAGACTGCATACAATGCAAAAAGTTTATCTGGAAGTTCTTCCAAAGGATCAAACAGCAACTCAAGTTTTTCATCATATCCATCATTTGATCCAAACATTTCAACAACAAAGAATGGCAAGAAGCTACAATGCAATATTGTTCTGAATCTGGAGAATGATGAGGATTATTCAGCAGAAATTGCTAAGAGTCATATGTATTTGTTGGGAACTGTATTGGAATTTTATGGTAGTTTTGTTGCAGGTCAGATCGGGAATCCAATGCTTACAAAAGAGGATTACGATCAGATTGATGCTGAAGAGATGGAACTGATGGACATAAAGTGGTGTCTGCCAAGTGTGTTGAGATGAGCTGAGAAATTTAAGCAGATCATAGGAAGAGATGATTTACGTGAAGCTAATATTTCTACTTTAGGATTTGATAAATCTAAAGTCACTTGTTTTCGTTGCAGGGAAAAAGGACACTTCAAGAGAGAGTGCAAAAACCGCGAAGCAAGTGGAGCTCAAAATCCGTTCAACAACAACAATGATTACTATCGAAAGGTGATCTATCATCAAGTTGCTCAACAACAACAAGAACCACAAGTGGCACATGGAAGAAAAGTGATTGAAGAATCTTCAAAGAGAGCTTGTATGGTAAATCAGGATGACAAAGAGCCAACCAAAGGATTCAGTTAGGACAATTATATCTCAGCTGATAACAAAGCATGCCTGATAAACCAAGATGATGAAAAGCTACCAGAAGGATTTAACTGGGAAGGTTTTAGTTGGGATGATTATGATCCAAACAAAACTACAAATCACAAAGCTTATGTCGCTCGTGTTGAAGAAGATAGTGATGATGATCGTGAATATTATGCAAGAAGATTGGCAGCTGATTTGAAATTGATAGCAGAAAGCGATAGTGAAGATGAAAAAGTCAAAAAGAAAAATAAAAAGGTAAAAACACCGGTCAGCAGTGATGATGAAGCTGTTCCAGTGATAAAGAAAAAGGTGAAAGATGTTCCAAAGTTCAAGGTTGATGCAGAAGTTAATGATAAAAAGATTCCGGTGATTTGTGAGAACTGTGAAATTATAAAGAAGAAAAACAGTGAGTTGATTAACAACATAAACCAGTTGAAGGAATCTTACGATGTTTTGAACAAGGCCATGAATCAGTACAACCAAACAAGTGAAGAACAAGCAACGGCCATGAAGACACTTCAGGGAGCTTTCATGATAAAGCAGAAAAGTGTGAACAGTTACATTGAAAAGTGTGCTGTACTTGAGCAAAAATTGGAAACCCAAAGAATTGAAACTGAAAGAGTAAACCGTTTGTTAAAAAGTTACTCATGTACTTCTTATGTCACTGACAGGATTTATCCAACTGTTGAAGGCATGAAGGCATTTGAAGATGATGAAGTAACTGAAGAACAGAAAGTTTCTGAAGAAAAGAATCCTGAAAAGAAGAAAGAAAAGAAGAAGGATTCTAAAGTGAATGATTCTGGTAAGAAACAAGGTTTCTGTTACAACAAGTGTCCACCCCCGCTTGAAAATGGATATTCTCCGAGAAATCCAAATTTAGAAAGAGTCGAAAAGGAAACAAATTTACAGTGGGAGTCGGAGTCTACAGTTAACTTGCCAGAAAATATTGATGTCACATTTACATCATCTGACACTGATCATGAGTCCGAGTTAATAAAGAAAGTGGTCGATCAGGTGTTGGATAAAGATGAATCCGAGGAGTCAAAGTCGGAGTCTATTTCAGAGTCAAAGTCTGAGTCAAGCATTCCGAGTCAAACCAACAAACAGGGCAAAAGAGTTTATAATAAAGAATTCCTGTTATCAAAATCTAATTTGAATGACGAAACATTTAAAGTTGCATATACTTTGAATGATTCCGACATATTATATTCTGATAAGGAATTTCCAATAAGAGGTGTTAAACCAGAAATGATAAAAAAAGGTTTTCAAACTAACAGAAATTAATATTTCTGAAATAAAAGATGAAAATCTTTCTGTAAAACCAAAACCTTACACCTCAAGATTTAAACAAAGAGAAAACAAGAAAAAGGGTTACAGTTCTGGTTCTGGTTATCGAAAGAAACCAAACCATAACGGTAATTTCAAAAAGAAAGGATTAGGTTTTATTCCACCAGAAAATTATAAAAATAAAAAATATGTTCGAGATTTTAAATCAAAAATGGTATTTGTTTCAGGGACAAGTGCTGAAGAAGAACAAAAGAGTACTTTCTGGAAGCAATCGAACAGAGAATTCCTTGCAAAGAAGCAAGAAGAGATGAAGTTTGCTGATCAGATAAGAGAAACGAGAACCTGTTTCCAATGCAATACTGTTGGTCATATTTCCAAGAATTGTTCAAAGGCAAAACTATCAAAACAGGGAGTTTCTCGTAAACTGAAAGAAAAAGTGATTGAGTTTGAACCACCAATTGATAGAACAAAACTTTTCAAAAATTCAATTTTTGAAATTGGTGAATGTTCAAAACGTTTTTACAAGAAAAGGGGAAATCTTGATAACCAGAAATGGGTTGTTAAGAAATCAGATGATAGTTCTAGCGATGATTCTGATAGGTCAAAATCAGAGGATCTATCTTCTGGCAATGAATCTGATTCCACAAAATCAGAGGAGCCACATGTTGAGATTAAAGGTGAAAAATCAGTACCGATTGTGGATGATGTGAATTTTCCACCACTTCGGGCTGAAAATTTTAAGAAGAAAGTTGGTAAAGTTGAGATTTCAAATCAATTCTTTTCTGAAAAGAAAGAATTTGATATTGAAAAGGCATTTAATTCCAAAGTTCATAACATTTTTGGAAAAATGGTTGACAGGAAGGTCAAGGGAGTCAAGGAGTTTTACGAGAAGAAAACAAAGAAGCAAGGTAAAGTATCATCCCTGGTTTGTGACTGGGATGGTACATATTACGAACAGTAAAATCCTGGACTTGCCAGAGCTTCCAAGTTAGTAATCGCGAAGCATGAATCGGCATCATTTATTGTTTATGAAAAGTGTTTCTGTATAAGTGTGAGTTGCCGGAACTCCCAGGTTGGTAAATGTGGAGTAGGAATCGGCATCTTGAGAATTCTACCTACAAGTGGTTTTTGGTTGAAATAGAAGCACATAGTTTATCAAGGTCATTAGTTTGAACTTGATTGAATCATTCTTACAAGTGGTATTTGTGAACAACAATGTGATGAACCCCTATTTTACAAGTGGTAAAATCAACAAAACTTATTTTCCGGAAAAACCATTTGATTAAAACAAACTTAATTGTTTTGAAATCACTATGGGAAAATAGTTTGTTGTAAGGGGGAGTTCTGATTGTTTAAGTCAAGTGGATGGCGAATTGAAGCGATTCGATATCGGTTGTGATGTTTCTTGTATAGTTTGTTTTCAAATTTCTTTAAATGTTTCTGCATTTTAGGGGGAGTAAGAATTTCAGAAAATCCAAAAACATTAGAAAATTGAAAAAGTCAAAAACATGATAAAATGCAAAAATGAGTTTTGTTGTATAAAAGAGGAAATAATAGTATATCAGTGGACAATCACGGCATGCTAAAGAATTGGAAAGTCAAAATGTGATAAACGGTCTCACTGATGATGTGCCAGTAGGTTTTTGCACATTTAGTAGATTGTGACGAGATATAAATCTAAATTTCAAACTTGCTTATATCGTGGGGAACATCTCTCGGATATATGGGTAACCCCCGAAATCTTGTTTGAAAGGTCCCTCTTTCTGAGATACTAGGTCTTTATGCTCAGTGATATCTGGGGTATTATCCCGGGACTTCTGATAATGCGGAAGCAATGGCCTAGTCCCCGGAGAATACTTTACGCTTGCTTGAAATATAGCTCACCCTCAGCATAAAAAATGATGAAACATTGAAAAATGCTAATCATGTGCTGTTGAAACAAAAGATCCTCTAAAGGGGACACACCAAAAGTCGAAGCCGTCATCTCTCTGCTGAACGGAAGTTCTGACCTGAGCTCTCACGGTTTTCGCAATATAACCCCTTACAGATATCATCTGTGGTATACTCACCTGTAAGACTGAATATTGGGATATGGATACGGGAGTATATTCTGAGGTGGGACACATGATAAAGGTTAAGTGCTTAAGACATTAATCTCGTATCTCGAAACAGTTGAACTTTGTGTGAAAATTTAAGTGGATCAGTATACTGACAATCTAAGTGAATCGTTTAGAACTTAAAATGTTTAAAGCTTAACGGTGTTGATGATTTGTCTCAAAAATTGATATGATCCTCTTACACAAACTCACAAAAATAGTGTCTGTAAATATTTCTTTACTGTATTTTCTTTTACATTAAAAAATCCAAAAAGATTTTCAGTGTTTTTTAGCATAAATTTTGAAAAATTCAAAAAGATTTTCGACAACTGATGTTGGAGAGCTGATTTTCAAAATTCCAAGTGCTAAACTTGATGAACAGGTTTGGGAATGAATGTATGAAGAAGTTGTGTTTTTAAGTGGTTATTAAAGATTTAATCATTTTTGAATGATACCTGCAAGTGGTTTCTAAATTTGCAAAATTTTAAATTTGTTAAACTTATTTTTGGGTAGAGTGTGCAGGAGAAAGGAATTGGTTCTAATTAGAGAATTCCAGACTGCGATCCCAGCTTAGCGAAAGGGGGAGTCTGATGACATCAAGAGGGAGTCTGAAGATTATAGAGACTGTTTCAGATCCTGAAGACTACGAGAAAGAGAAAGGGATTGATTGAGGATGCTTACAATGGAGATATTTGAAGAGAGTGAGCAGACTAATAAAGACTGAAGGTTTGACAACCAGAAGACTCGACACTGAAGACTCGTCAACATTCAAGGGGGAGTCTGTTGGTGCATGCGTCTGTCGACTTCGTCTTGTATCGAGTCTTATTTGTACTAGATAGATCAGGGCTCGAAAAACGAGAATGTGTATGTGGGTAATTTCGCTTGAGTTGGTTTCAAACGAAATCTGATTTCGTTTGGGGTTGATTCAAATGAAATTACACACACTATATATACCCCATGTGTCTTGTTCATTTGTAACGATTCCGGTCAGTGTAACGAAGTGCTGCCGAAGTGTCCACAGGCTTGTATTTGATCTAAAATCAATATACGGACAGTTTAAAGTGTGAATCTAGCTGAATTGAACTCGATACGTTTGTTTTCGCCACTCGCATTGAGATAAACTCTTCTGATCGACTCGTTCTGGTCTGAAAACGATCCTACAGTATGTTAAGCCCATGTCACTATTACGGAGTGTTTGTCATGTTAAACTGATTACGTTTATGCATCAGTTCTTGTATAACTTTCCAGAAAGCAATTTAGAGCTCGAAATCGAACAAGAATTGATATGTGCAAATGATACACATATTTATACAAATCCCAAGTACGAAACACAATATTTCATTGATTTGGTATTTGTTTGATGGTCGTAGAGACACAGATGTCACACTCGTCGCTAAGCAAATGGCGAAAGTTATCCCGCAAATCATCAGTGAGCTCAATGAGAATACCAGCAAGTCCTCTGGGGAATCAAGGACTGACTCGCCTAAGGGTACTTTCAGCTTTAAGCAGTTCAAGGCCTGTGGCCCAAAAGACTTCATGGGTGAAGACGAACCAAGCGCAATGTTTCAATGGTTCGACTCAATCGAAGTCACGCTACGTCAGCGAGGATGTCCCGAACACCTACGAACTGTCAACGCAACCGACGTCTTCCAGTCCAGGGTTCTGGAGTGGTGGACAGCCAAAAGAAACAGATGTGGAAATGATGCAGCCTTTGGGCTCACTTGGGATGAGTTGAAGGAACTCATGATGAAGGAATTCTGCCCACCCCACGAGCTCCAAAAGCTGGAGAATGAGTTCTGGCACATCAAGTAGGATGGTGGCGATAACGCCGGTCTAAGTGCCCGCTTCAAACAGCTGAGTACCATTTGTCCAAGCCAGGTGGCGACACCTGAAATGACGATCAAGAAATATATCCGTGCTTTACCGGATTGTGTTGCTGACTTTGTGCAAGCCGCAGAGACAACAACAATTGAAGAAACCTACCTACTCGCTGATGAGATTAACGATAAACGAGTTCTCGCTGGGTACTTCAAGAACACTCTGAAGAGCCTTCATCAAGCTACCGCCTCTCCCACCGCTAAAACCGCCGTTTCGCAAGCTTCAATGTCTTCCCGCCGCAAGAGAAAGAACAACAACAACAACAGTAGCAAGAATTGCACTGTCACAGCTGCCGCTCCGCTCCAAGCTATACCTGCTCAACCGCAACCTCAAAACCGCCAAGTAGCGGCACCGGTGACTAATGCACCGCTGGCTAAGTGTGCATATACTGGTCCTCACCCGGCTTGCCCTACCTGTACCTATCATCATCCCACGGGGATTGCTTGCAGGTTTTGTGTTAACTACAACATGTACGACCACTTTAATGCCAATTGCCGTATTGGTCCACGCCAAGCTCTAGCTCTAGCTCAAGCTCATGCTCCTGCACCACAAGCTCTCCTTCCTGCTCCCTAGGGCCAACAAGCAGCTTCCGCACCCGCTGTTCACGCTAGAGCTTGCTTTGCATGTGGTGATCCCAACCACTCTGCAAACATGTGCCCCAATAGAGTGGTGAAGCAAGAGCCACAACAGCAGCAACCTCAACATCAACAACAGCAGCCTCAGCAGCAGCCAGCAGCCCGCGGTCATGCTTTCAACATCAACGCCCGCCAGGCTCAAGCAGATAATAACGTGGTTAATGTTACGTTCCTCGTTAATGGTATATATGCTTCGTGTTTATTTGATACTGGAGCCGATAACTGTTTTATGTCGTTAGAATTCGAAAAGCTCCTTAATCGTAAGCGTGCCCATCTCCCTACGACGTTCGACGTTGAAGTTGCCACTGGAAGAACCGTAACTGTTTGTTTTGTCCTACGTGATTGTACTCTTGAACTCAACAATCACGTCTTTCTTATCGATCTTATCCTGATGCAGCTTGGTAGTTTCGATATCATAGTAGGCACGGATTTTATTCGTGAAAATCATGCTGAAGTCATTTGCTTTGATAAAATGATTCGTTTCTCGCTCGCAAATGGTGATCAACTTTGTCTCTACGGTGAAGTCGCTTCAAAGAATCTTAAGCTTATGTCGTGTGTCCAAGCAAGCAAGTATCTCCGCAAGGAATACAAAGCTTTCTTAGCACACATCGTAGTAGCGGAGGAAAAGGAAAAGAAGGCAATGGATAAGGTGCATGTGGTTCGTGATTTTCCTAAAGTCTTTCCTGATGATTTACCTGGTTTACCCCCGAGTCGTGATATTGATTTTCGTATTGACCTCATTCCTGGAGCCAATCCTGTTGCTAAATCTCCTTATCGCCTCGCTCCGTCCAAAATGCGTGAACTCTCGAGTCAACTCCAGGAATTACTTGACAAAGGCTTCATTCGCCCTAGCACCTCTCCTTGGGGCGTACCAGTTCTCTTCGTCAAAAAGAAGGATGGGTCGTTCCGGATGTGCATCGACTATAGGGAGTTGAATAAGCTGACTATCAAGAATCGCTATCCCCTGCCCCGAATTGATGATTTGTTTGATCAATTACAAGGTGCTAAGTGTTTCTCAAAGATTGACTTACGCTCAGGCTATCACCAGTTACGAATCCAAGAGGAAGATATACCGAAAAACGCTTTCTGAAACCCGATACGGCCATTATGAATTCGTCGTAATGCCCTTTGGTTTAACCAATGCACCCGCGGTTTTCATGGATTTGATGTATCGCGTGTGTAAACCATTTCTGGACTGCTTCGTCATCGTGTTCATCAATGATATCCTTATCTATTCGAAGTCCAAAGCCAAACATGCGTAGCATCTATGTTTGGTTCTCAAATTGCTCCAAGGGAATCGACTCTATGCCAAGTTCTCCAAGTTTGAATTTTGGCTGGAGGAGGTTCAATTCCTCGGTCACATCGTTAATAGTCAAGGTATATACGTCGACCCCACGAAGATCGAAGCTGTTAAGAGCTGGGTTACTCCAAAATCACCATCCGATGTTCGTTCGTTCCTCGGATTGGCGGGCTATTACCATCGATTCATCGCTGACTTTTCGAAAATCACCGTTCCGCTTACTTCGTTGACGCATAAAGACAAGCCTTTTGTTTGGGGAACTGAACAAGAGACTGCCTTTCAAACTCTCAAGCATATGCTCTACAATGCTCCTATCCTCGCTCTACCTGATGGAAATGATGACTTCGTTGTCTATTGTGATGCCTCGAACCTTGGGTTCGGTTGTGTTCTCATGCAGCGGGACAAGGTTATCGCTTACGCCTCTCGTCAGCTCAAGATCCATGAGAAGAACTATACAACCCACGACCTCGAGCTAGGCGCAGTTGTTTTTGCGTTGACGATTTGGCAACACTACCTATACGGTACCAAGTGTACGGTCTTCACCGACCATAAGAGCCTACAACATATCCTCAACCAAAAAGAACTGAATATGCGTCAACGCCGATGGGTTGAACTTCTCAATGATTACGGTTGTGAGATTCGCTATCAACCTGGCAAAGCAAATGTTGTGGCCGATGCACTAAGCAGACGAAGCTATTTGCATAGCGTTCGTAACACTCACGCCCAGCACGACCTCAAAGCCTTGATTCGTGATGCTCAACACGCCTGCTTCGTTGAAGATACCAAGCGAGAGGAAATGAAAAAGTGTGGTACTGAATCGCACTTTGTCACCAAATCGAACGGTATCTACTACTATCTAGATCGCATCTGGATTCCAAGTCGCAATGACCTTCGAGATATATTGTTGACTGAAGCTCACAAGTCTCGATATTCCATTCATCCTGGTGCCGACAAAATGTACCATGACCTTGTCTACGGTACTGGTGGCCTGGAATGAAGAAGGATATCGCAATCTATGTTTCGAAGTGCCTGACTTATTCGAAAGTCAAGGTCGAGCAACAAAGACCCTCTGGCTTGCTTGTGCAACCCGAGATCCCTATGTGGAAATGGGAGAGCATAGCCATGGACTTTATAACGAAACTTCCGCGTACGCCTTCAGGTCACGATAGCATATGGGTTATCGTTGACCGTTTGACTAAATCTGCTCATTTTCTGCCGATACGAGAAGACTTTAAGGTAGAAAAATTAGCCCGGATCTACACCGACGAGATCATATGTCGACATGGGACGCCTCGTGACATCATCTCTGACCGCGATGGTCGGTTTACCTTGCGACTTTGGGAAACATTTCAATCTGTTCTCGGTACTATTCTTAATCTAAGTACCGTTTTCATCCCCAAACCGACGGTCAGACTGAAAGAACGATTCGTACCATTGAAGACATGCTTCGCTCGTGTGTCATAGATTTCGCTGGTAATTGGGACGCGCACATACCTTTGGTCGAATTCTCGTACAATAAAAGTTATCATTCTAGCATTCAAATGGCACCATTCGAGGCATTATACGGAAGAAAATGTCGATCGCCGATTGTGTGGCATGAGATCGGAAATGCACAAATAACCGGTCCTGAGCTGCTGTAAGAAACGACTGACAAGATCGTCCAAATTCGAGACAATCTGCTGAAAGCTCGGAGCCGTTAGAAAAGTTACGCCGATAGACGCCGCAAGCCCCTTGAATTTGACGTTGGCGATCACGTACTCCTAAAGGTTTCACCTTGGAAGGGGGTGATCAGATTCAGCAAGAAAGGGAAACTCGCGCCTCGATATGTTGGACCCTTTAAAATTCTGGAAAGGATTGGGAAGGTGGCCTACAGACTCGAACTACTGGAGGAACTTAGCAACATCCACCCAACGTTCCATGTTTCGAACCTCAAAAAGTGTCTGGCTGAGTAGAATTTACACGTGCCACTTGAGGATCTACAAGTGGACGAAGAATTACACTTCGTGGAGAAGCCTGTCGAGATCATGGATCGAGAAACCAAGAAGCTCAGACGCTCACGCATTCCCATTGTGAAGGTTCGCTGGGAAGGCAAACGCGACGCAGAGTTCACCTGGGAACTCGAAAGTGACATGAAGGATAAGTATCCACAGTTGTTTGTTACGTCTGCAGCCTAATTTCGGGACGAAATTCCCTTAAGTAGGGAAGGGTGTAACAACCCGCGTCTTTGAAGTCAAAGTACAAGTCAAAGTCAAAGGAAGCAAAGATTGCTAAATGCGATCTATCACTCCTTGCTTAATTATTGATTGTACACCTTGACTTGTAATCTATTTCTTTAATTTATGTACTTTAGTTGTATTATGTGGAGTAAATGCTAGTAATCGCAGTAATCGATGATAATCGCTAATTTATCTATCGCTAATCATATCGCAATCGCATCGCAACTTGAATTATAGGTTCTGTATATTGTTTTATGTGTGTGTGCTATTTATGTGTTACTTGTGCAAGTTTATTATATGTTTGTGGTGATTAATCGAAAAACGCAATCGCAACTCTATCGCAACGCAATCTCATCGAGAACTAGAAACACAAGTTTATTTATGTTGTTGTAAGTTAGTTATGGTAATGGTGAGACTATTATTTAAATCTATCGTGTCGCTTAATCAACACTCGCCTAAACGCATAACAACGCTCAACGCACGAAACGAAACATCAAAACTCAACTCACCGGAGATGTTCGATCGAATGGTCATCCGTATGGATGACCATCCGATCGGATGGCCATCCGATCGAATGGTCACCTGCACCGCCTTTCTTCTTCTGTCACCTATAAATAACACCTGTCATATCATGAACAGTGATGTGACAGCTCTCCTCCGACCCTTTCGACTTCTCAGGCTATTTTCTCTCGATTTCTCACGATTCTTGTAATTTTTCACTCAAATCTTGTACTTCTATGATCTACACACATATCTTCATCATTTTCACCATCAAATCTTAACTTTTCACCATGAAATCTGTCCGATTTGTGTTGTTCAAGGGTGATGTCATCATGGGTTCTCATGAACTTCCAAGTGTGACCTCATTCCACCAAGAACAACTCAGATCTAAGAGATTTCAAAATGTATAAACACTGATTTCATTTAGATCTAAACACTTTCAAGAATAACAGAGCTGAAAGATGATTCCATGACTTTTCTTCTACTTTCTTTTACACTCTTGCACTAAAAACCGATAGAATCGGAGCTCATTCAAGCCTCCTACTCATTCTTTAGTGAAATGTCAGTTAGGGAACTGATTCCTATCAAAGAGACAACTAATTCACGGGTTGAACATGAACAACCATCACGAACAGTTTACTGATCGGGCTGGGGTGATTCCCACTTCGATCGGATGACTAGGACTTGATGGAGTTCCCGTTGTTTAACACGTTGTCATACCGTCTTGGTTAAACTGCAAACTTTTCAAACTTAACGAAATTTTACAAGTTTCAAACGATCTGGTCACTGGACGGATTACCGTCTGATCGGATTGCCATCCGATCGAATGACAATCTGATCGGATGACATGTGGTCTTCAACATTTAAACATTTTACAAGTTTTCAATAAATTTCAAACTCCAAACGAATGGTCATCCGATCGGACGACCATCCGATCGAATGACCATCCTACTATGAACTTGTTCTCTATGAAGTGTCTCACTGGACGGATCGCCATCCGAGCGAACGACCATCCGACCGGACGACCTAAAAGGTAGAGATACTTCTCTGTTTTTAGAATGCTACAACGAAAACTTCAAAGCCATCATACACAAACACATCCATCCCAAACGAATGACAATCCGACCGAATGGCCATCCGACCGGATGACCATCCGTCCGGATTGTCATCCGATCGAATGATACTTCGTCACTTAGTCACGCAACACCGTTTAACGCACTGTTTATCGCTTATGCTATCGTTCTGTAATCAGGCTAACATTCCAGCGCTCCCTTCAATCCAATCCAAGACTGTGTTATTCATTTAACACGATCTGTGAGTATACTCGAACCCTTTTTGCTTTACGCACTTTTGGGCGTTACATACGTTACCTATTCAAATCACAATTGACACACCACAAACACTTTTATTCACTGACCGTGATTACATGTTATTCGATGAATGCTGGTATGTTATGTTTACACAGTGATTGTTGCCTGACACCTTAGCAACGATAGTACTATAGTTTGGACTTAGCACCTGTCATGGACAGGGGTTGTTAAGGGCTTTACTTCACATGTCATAGTGGTGATATGTGTTGCGCATTCTACGACTCGCAGTCATGTCTGTGCATATTTCATTGTCGATAACCTACTAGCTTCACCTTGCTACATGTTATATGTTGGTTATGCGTAAACGTTTCGCTATCTATTATACTATTAAACTTGTATGCTCACCTTTACACAATGTGTATTGACCTCTATTTTAACGTATGTGACAGGTGTTTAGGATGCTTGTTCTATGTTCGCTGTTCAAGAATCAAGTAGGAGAGTCTAGAAACAAACCATTTAATTATGAGTTGTCGGAACAGTACTTTATTTGTCTTTGAGAACTATTGTCTGTAATAACTGTGCTACTTATTATGTCATGGTATGGGACGTGAAGTTTAAATAATTGGTAATCGTAGTTGTTATGGAATCTCTTGGACAATCTGTTTCGCTCAGTGCCTCACCCCGATGTTTCCGCCATCGGTTGGGGTGTGACATGATTGGGGTTAAACATCTCCTTTATCTTCTGAAACATGTTTCTCTTAATCGCTCTGGGCTGCCCCAAAAAACGTTGTTTAAGATTCTCCAGTTCATTGATTATGTCGAAGAACTCCTCCTCGCACTCTTCGTTTAAAGGTATAAAATCTAGCTTTTTCCAAAAGGGGTCTATCAACTCCAACGAAATCCTTTGATCTACATTAAAATAAAACAACAAACAAGAGAAAATGTTAAAATCATTGCGAGATGAAAAATGCGCTTATTATAAGACGTCGTCGGTCGAAGAATGTATTACGATTTTGTATATACGGTACCAATCAGCACGCAGCTTGTAAACAAATGGCACGCGCATATACCGTTAGCTACTTTTAAGATCTCTGTTTGTTGAACTTCGTTTCTTAACAGGTCTACGCATTCATGTGAAACCTTTTTTCGAATGAGATTAAAAACAAGTTCGTTATGTGGACCCATTGTATGACTCTTGCTTGCTGCAATGCTGGCTTTTATTTCAGTGACCTGGTTTTTCATTAGTTGATCGATAAGCGGTACAACCTTATCCAGCGTGTGGTTGGGTTCGCCGAGGTATTATTTCAAGAGTGCATGTTGACTCTCTACCCTGTTGGTTGAGCGATTTCCGAAGTTCAGATGTTGGCAGGTCCAGTAAAAAATAAACCGGTCTCCATATGGTTGTAACCAGTTTGAGAACAAGTAGTCCATGATGTCTGACAAAAAAGTGAAGTGCAGTCAAGCCAAGTCATATAAGTACGATTAATAAGAAAATTACTAGGAAACTTACCATTGTGTCTTTTGTTTGGCAGTCCTGCTCGTATACGCTCGTACCAATAGTTGTAGTCGTATTGGGTCGTTGAGTTAATCAACCTGCCTCACTTGTATAAAAACTTTTCCCACCCTTGTTCCATTTTAAAGTCTGGCTTGCAATATTTTGCGATGTTTTGATGTATGTGCCACCTACAAAGTGAGTGTCTAGCGTTCAGAAACACACTTGCACATGCGTTCATAAGGGCGAGATCTCTGTCCGTTGCTATTACACGGGGCTCCATAACGCCGTCCAGTGAGTCTTTCAACCTCTGTAGCAGCCATGTGAAGTTTTCCTCTTTCTTGTTGGCTATGAACGCATGCGCAACGCAGAACGACATGGATGTGGACGTGACACCGATAATATGAACTAGCGGCATTTTGTACTGGTTCGTCTTGTAGGTGGAGTCTATAAGCAACACATGCGGGAAGGCGCGCCGCAACCTATTGGACACCGGGTGGATAAAGGAAACATCTTGTACCCTTTCGTCGTTTTCAGATGTTTTGTGGAAGAAAACAAACCCAACTGTCGTCAAACGGTGGAAAAGTATCTGCATTGGTGTCTCGCCGACTTGCTGAATTCGACCTAATTTGGCACGGGCGTTGTATATGGTGTTTCTTGTTGAGACATTCTCGGGGTTCTGTTCCTTAATGATAGTAAGAATGTCTCGTGGTTTCATATTCTGGTACGTCAGTTGCTCCAACGTCCTCTCTTTTTCTTAAGTCAGCCTCATTAGGGACGGATGACCCTCTGGATACAGAAAGGGTTCGTGGTTATGCTGAACATAGTCAACCCTTAGATCCCAACACAGTGACCTCTTTTTGTATGTTCCGCAACTGGTTTTTCTGCTCCCGGTCCATCTCACCATGGCTGTTGGCTTGTGGTGGCCGGAACAATCGTACGTTAACCAAAATTTTAACGGCTGCCGCTTAGGGGTTTGTCGTAGATCGTGTGTTTTGTGATTATGGCATACCCATTTTGGCGTCCGACTCCTCTACACCACTCCACCAATTCATCCATGCTATCGAATTTCTAACGAAACACTTATATGTGAGAATTTATGAATGTATACGGCTCGTATAACATTATACGGGTCGTATAGAACGTTTATTATTTTTTTATTCGCTCATATAGTCAATATATGAGCACCGTTTATGGCTTGTATATGGGTCGTATAACAATATACGGCTTGTATACAAGTAACACACACACACACACACACACATATATATATATATATTATTCGTATAGGTGAAATTGAAAAAATCGTACTCGGTATGTGTTCTGAGATTAAGTTTACTTTGCTTTGCTTTTGCTTCATGTTTATTAACTGGTCTTTGTTTGACTTCAAACGTATAAATAGTAATATAAAACGTACGGCAAATAAACGTATAAATAAATGTTATACCTGATTGGTTGTAAACTCACTAGGTTCCTGGTCAACGTTTGGACCTTCAGACGGTCCACCACTACCGGGAGGAGATTGAAAACTATCGAGCAGCAGTCTACCACTAGCAGGAAGGGATTGATAACCAATGGGCAGCTGTGGATAATAACAAGCATAATTAGCTTGAAAGACATCCAAACCCCAAGGATCCTGACTTGCATCAAACGCAAGGTTGAGATCGAATAGAACATTTATATCGAACGAACCCGGATTGTTATTTTGATTGTTTTGATGACTCTCCTGATTCGACTCGTTAGCTGAGTCACTACCGAAAATGTTCCAAAACGACATTGATAACGTAATTTAATTTGAATACAGAGAAATATAGAAGAAACGAATAGAAGTTGAATGAAAATGAATAAGATTAATGTCATTTATATAGACGTTTCTACGGAATATTACATCGTATCAAATGATTAACACGCGTATCGGGGAATCTAACATTGAATCCTATAACTTGCACAAATATCAAGGAATCTAACGTCTAATCGTACGAAATTCGGAATATACGGCCGTATAACGTTATACGGCCCGTATAAAGTGTCGTATACATTATATACGACCAGACAAAAATCTTATTCTTACATGGTGTATACGGGCCGTATAAGGTTATACGACCCGTATAAAATAAAGTCAACTGAACTGACAAAGGCTGTTGGCACAGCCTTTGTCAGTTGACTTTATTCTATACGGGTCGTATAACCTTCCAGAAGCCTTTTTCAGTTGACTTTATTCTATACGGGTCGTATAACCTTATACGGCCTGTATACACTATGTGAGAATAAAATTTTACCATGTAGGATTATTAACTCCATAAATTAAAATCTTTACAACAAACGCTATTTAAAAAATAAATTTTCGTGTATTATTTTGTAAAAAGGTAATTGTGAGTACTTTACATTGTTCAATTTTTTATAACTTCTGAATGCTTTGGGTACACGTAAGTTAAGCACTTTTCTTTTGATATGTATTCTTTAGCTCAAACTATCAAGACTTATTCTTGGTTGTCTCTTATCTATCTCTTTCTCTCTTCTCATTGTTTAGACTTGCACAATGTTTGCAAGCTCTCTTCTTCCATCCAATGATTCCAACCTTTCAAATTATCAGGTGGATCTGAGAGCTTTTGACAATGGCGAATGGCCGCTGCCATTATAACTAAAGCTGTCCCGCGGTTTGGTGGTGGTGTTGCGTTGGAGATGGTGTTGTGTTGTGTTAGTGGTGCTACGGTGGTGGCAGTGCTGTAGTGGTTGGCGGCGGTGGCAATTTTGACGGTGGTGCGATGGCTGTATTAGGGGTGAGCAATGGTGGCTGGGTTTTTAGAGTGAGAGTGTTGTTGAGTTTTAGTGAGAGAGAGAGAGAGAGAGAGAGAAAAGGAGTGGTGGTGGTGATTTTTGTTCCCCAAATACGTTCCCTCAAAATTATCAGATGAAATCAAGGGTTTTTATTATTTGTTGATATGGGAACAAATCAGATGATTTTTGAAGATAAACCGAGTTTACAATTTTTAGAGTTGATTAAAATAATTCTCTTACCCGCTTTAATAATTAGAGATTTTTACATATTTCCTCATTCTAAGCTGCCTTATTACGTATTTCTCCAAACCATAAAAACAATTACATGTTTCCTTTTTTTTTGAGAAATTACCCAGTTACCCTCGTAATAACCCATCGGCGCATTTCCCTTCGTATAATCACGACACCCAAACCCTGCACAACAACATCGACCTTTCTTCTTCCCACCGAAACTAACGACGCACCAACTGTGCCATCGAATTTGCTTGTTCATCTTCCTCCTCTGGTATGTTGATTCTTATCGAACTACGCCATACATGCCTTCGAATCTTGCTAGTTCAATCATCAAATCTTGCTTGTTCAATCATCGAATCCTGCTGCAACCAAATCTTTACTAGGGTTTATCGAATCTTTACTTTGTTTAATATGTGAACTGATGCTATGTTAAAAAACCCTTACTCTCTCTCTAGCCAGGCGATTTCTGTTCCTCATGAAATCTTAGTTTTTCTTCGTGATCCGTTGTATAACAGTCTGTTATTAGTTTTCTGATTTATCAAACATCTAATACGAACTCGTTAGCAATAGTAATCGATTAGAAACTAGGGTTCTTGATTCGTTTTTTTTCAATCGCCGCCTGTACCTATGCACTCGATCTGGTTGTATAGATCTATTGTTTTGTCGGTCCTTCTGGTTAGGCAGAAACCGAGACTTAATGAGATCTCTATACGATTTAGCTAGGAGCATGAGCTAGGGTTTTATGCTAGATTAGGGTTTTACTTTTCTTTTTTTGTTCGTCTGGTTTTCGGGTTTCTTGTTGCATGGTTTGTTGTTGATTCGTCATTGGAAAGAGTTGAAGTTATTAGTATGGATGAACGTAAAAAATCTGAGGGTAATGTGCATGATGGTCGTTACAAGCCGCCGATATCTTTTCAAGGAATAGCGAGCCGAGTGGTGGATGTTGAGGGGAGCACTTTTATGCCGCGTAGGGGTGTTGTCCAGCCACCTAATGCTGATCCCAAATTGTTTAATGTAATTGATGAACTTACGAGGATCACGGTTACAGTTGAGACGGGTACTCGTGATGAAGAAACTTCAAATCCGGCTAATCAAAATGATAACAACGTAAAGGGGCAGTCATATGCGAAGAAACTAGCTACTGTCAAACCAACACAGAAGGTAAATTTTCGTTTCATGGAGAACTCTAAAGCTGTGGAGGATGTTGATGTTGATGTCACCATTCCGATAGCTTCGGTTAAACAGGTTCAGGATAGATTTACCAATCTGTTATTTGGGTATTTTCTGGGGAAAAGATTAGCGTTTCTAGTCGTTGAGTATTTTGTTAGCCATAGGTGGGAAAAATATGGATTGCAAAAATGTATGATGAATGGTAAAGGATTTTTCTTTTTTAAGTTTAATTCAAAAGATGGAATGGAGCAAGTTTTGCAAGATGGACCATGGCTTATTAGGAACATACCACTTTTCTTAAAACATTGGTCGCCAAACACTGAACTTAAGAAGGAAGAGTTGAAGAAGATACCCGTTTGGGTTAAGATGCTTGATGTTCCATTGGCAGCCTATATGGAGGATGGGCTTAGTTTGATTGCTTCTAAAATAGGAGCCCCTAAGGTGCTTGAGAATGAAACGACTAAAATGTGTCTGGACTCGTGGGGAAGAAGCGGGTTTGCAAGAGCTATAATTGAGTTAGATGCTGAAAAGGATCTAAAAGAGAGTGTTACTGTGGTTATTCCTAATATTGAAGAAGGTGGGTATCTAAAGAGTAATATTAGGGTGGAGTATGAATGGAAACCACCACGATGCAATACTTGTAACGTGTTTGGTCATGGTATTGATGAATGTCCAACAAGGATAAATGAGAAATCTGATAAGAGGGTTCATGAGAAAGAAAACGTTGATGATAAGGGTTTTAAAAGTGGCAACAGTAGGAAAAAGGCAACAAAACATCAGTATATTGTTAAGGATAAGCAGCGATTTATTTATAGGCCAAAGAAACCAGCTGATAAGATGGAGTCTTCCAAACCGAGTTCATCCAAGGGACTGGGTATTCGAACTAGTAACACATTTGATGCTCTCAATGATGTGGCCGATGAAGGGGGGTCTGATGCTGATGAAGTTAGGTTGAATACGGATGCTAGTGGGTACAATTTTATGGACGAGACACAACACGTTATTTATAACAAAACAGGTGCAAGCACACCTGCTCCAGGGGTTATCAATGGATAGTATAGCTGCATGGAATGTCAGGGGTTTGAACCACCCCCTCAAACAAAAAGAGGTTCAAAAGTTTGTGAAAGATAATGGGTTGCAGGTCTTGGCAGTTTTGGAGTCGCATATTAAGGTGGAAAATCTTAATAAAGTTTGCAAGAATGTTTTCAGGAGTTGGGAAAGGACCTCAAATGGAAATATGTGCAACAAAGGTACAAGAGTCATCTTAGGATGGAATGTTGATAGTGTTGACGTTATGGTGCTGCATGCTACTGATCAAGTCGTTCACACCCAAGTTGTTTTCAAAAAAGATAAAGCAATGATAAATGTTTCGTTTGTGTATGCGAGCAATAGTGATCAAGAAAGAAAGCATCTATGGGATTCTTTGAGAATGCATAAAGGAGTTGTTCGGACAAGTCCGTGCATCATCATGGGGGACATTAATGTTGTGCTGAATTTAGAAGATAAGTGTATGGGTTCTTCTATTATTATTGCCGCAATGAAAGATTTTAATGACTGTGTTAATTTGCTTGAAGTGTTTGATGTTAGAGCTCATGGTATGCATTATACCTGGAATCAACGACCAAAAAATGGTATGGGGATCCGGAAGAAGTTGGACAGAATCATGGAAAATGTCAGCTTTGTGGATAAGTTTGTGGACGCTTATGCGTCTTTTCTTCCGAATGGGGGTTCAGATCATTGCCCCTCTTTGTTGAGGATGCATATGGCCAATCGGAATAAACCAAAGCCTTTTAAGTTTACAAACTTATTGACCCATAAAAAAGAATTTATGGACGTGGTTACCAGTGGTTGGGCCGTGGACGTGGTGGGTGTTCTGATGTTCCGAGTGGTCAAGAAACTTAGGGGATTAAAGCACCTGTTGAGATCGTTACTGTGTAAACAAGGTAACCTCCATAAGAAAGTGCTGGAACTTAAAGATGAGCTGGATAAATTGCAGCTTAATTTGGATGATAACCCTTTCAACATGGAGATTAAGGAAGCGGAAACAGTATGTGTAAAGAAGTATCAGGAGGCTACTCTTGACGAGGAGAGGTTCTTGAAACAAAAAGCAAAACAAAAATGGCTGGAGGCAGGTGACTCGAATACAGCTTTTTTCCATAATGTGGTGAAATGTCGAAACTATATTAATAAAATTCATGTTATCAAAGACACTTCGGGCAATCTGCATGAAGGAGATGGGGTATCGATGGCTTTGGTTAATCACTTTCGAGGGTTCCTGGGTACGGACGGGGGTATGGTTAGCAGAGTGAACCATGATATCTTTTCGGCTAGACTCAATCCTCACGTGGCTGACTTTATGTGTAGACCAGTGACTCCGGATGAAGTTAAAGCTACTATTTTTTCTATTAATGAAAATAAGGCGCCTGGCCCGGATGGATATACGTCTGAGTTCTTTAAAAAGGCATGGTCTATAGTTGGTAGTGATGTTACTTCTGCTGTGATCGATTTCTTTGAAACAGGAAGAATGCTTCAGGAAGTTAATCATACGTTTATTGCCCTCATTCCTAAGGTTACTACTCCTGGTGTAGTAACTGATTACAGGCCTATCTCGTGTTGTAATGTTGTGTATAAGGGGATAAGTAAGATTATCACTAACAGGATTCTTGAAGGTTTAAAGGAAATCATAAGTGATAACCAGTCCGCGTTTGTGCCAGGTAGGAGGATTTCTGATAATATAATGTTAACTCAAGAGCTCATGCACAATTACCATCGTCAGATTGGTCCACCTAGATGTGCAATGAAAGTGGATATCCAAAAAGCTTACGATACAGTTGATTGGAGATTCTTGTGTGATATTTTGCATGGTTTTGGGTTTCACCAGCGGTTTATCTCTTGGATAGTGGAGTGTGTTACTTCTACCTCCTTCTCTTTAAGTATAAATGGTAATATACATGGATACTTTAAAGGTAAGCGAGGATTACGCCAGGGAGATCCAATGTCCCCATACTTATTTACTATGGTGATGGAAGTGTTAACGCTGCTTCTTACCAAAGCAGCTGACTTGGATACTTCGTTTAGGTTCCATAACAAATGTGAGAAGCAAATGATAATAAATCTACGTTTTGCTTATGTCCTTTTCTTATTCGCTAGGGGTGATATGGGTTCGGTCAAGGTTATTATGAGATGTTTGAAGAAGTTTGAAGCTGTTTCGGGTTTGTTCCCTAGTAACTCCAAAAGTACTATATTTTTTTGTAATGTTCCAAGTCATGCTAAGGCCAGGATTACAGAGCTGGTTCCGTTCGAGGAAAGGAAGCTTCCTATTAAGTATTTGGGAGTTCCATTGCTGGCATCTAGACTCTTAGTTAAAGACTGCAAGGTTCTGGTGGAACGTATGAATAAACGGATTGCTGATTGGAAGAACAGGTTTCTTTCGTTTGCTGGTAGGCTTCAGTTGGTGATCTCTGTGCTCTCTTCTATTCATGTGTATTGGGCGTCGGTGTTTATTCTGCCGACCAGTATTATAAAGGAGCTGGAAAGCAAAATGAAATGGTTTCTATGGGGATATGGTACTGTTTCTAAGAGGAGAGCTAAGGTGGCTTGGAAGGAGGTTTGTCTTCCAAAGACGGAGGGTGGTTTAGGCATAAGACGCATCTCGGATGTGAACAAGTCCTTGATGGCTTATCATATCTATAGTCTTTTATCAGGTAGGAAGTCATTATGGACTACTTGGATAGGTATGCATAGGCTTCAAGGCCGCAGCTTGTGGGACATTCCGGTTCAAAACAACTCCCCTTGGGGTTGGAAAAGATTAATGAAATGCAGACATGTCTTTTGGGACTACTTGTGGAGTAAAGTGGGAAATGGTCAAAGCGTGTTTCTTTGGTTTGATAAGTGGAATACTGTGCGCCCGCTTGCAAATGTGGTTACTCCGCGTCAAATGGCCCGTTATGGTTTTAGCGTGAAGTCAAAAGTGGCTGATGCCATATACAATGGATTGTGGGTGTGGCCGGAAGCTTGGAGGAGTATGTACCCAGTTTTGTTTCAGCTCCAACCTCTTAATCTGTCTAACGCGCAGGATAGAATCATTTGGAGGAACTCGGAAGGTAAATTGGTGCCGTTCACGTCAAAAGAGGTTTGGGATTCTATTCGAGTCCATGATCAACCAGTTGTTTGGTCGAAGATTGTTTGGTCTTCCTTCAATATTCCTAAGCATGCTTTCATTTGTTGGCTTATTTTCAAGAGGAAGCTTTGGACGCAAGACCGTATTATGCAGTGGAATCACTTGGTTACGGGTTCTATGAACCAAATGTGTTGATTGTTGTGTTATGCAGGTCTTGAGACTCATGAGCATTTGTTTTTCCAATGTTCTTACTCAAGATCGGTGTGGTACAGTGTTCGACGTAGAGTGGGCATGAACTCAGTTCAAGAGACATGGGATGATATATCCAGTTGGCTGGTCCCGAGAGCCAAATCGAGAGCTATATATTCAGTTGCTAGTAAACTTGTGGTTGCGGCCGCGTCGTATGCTATTGGGAATGAAAGGAATTCCAGATTTTTCAGTAACCGGTTGAGACCTCCTGAGCAGATTGTTGATGTTATCATTAGCACGGTGCGAGCAAAGTTAATCTCTTTCAAATATAAACAAACACCCAATGTTAAGCGGTTCTCGAGGAGTGGAAACTGGATGAGGAAGACTTCTTCGACGAAGATTGAAGACCATAGATACTAGTTTCATTTTATGTTCTAGTTTGGTTGTTTGTTTGGGTTGATTTCTTGTTTACTCTTTAGGGGTATGCCGCTAAGAGAACTAGGGGGTATTGTTAGCCTCCCTACTTGTTTTGTTTGATATGTTATAAAATCACCGGGGTAACCATTTACCCAAAAAAGAATCTTTACTTTGTTTATTTCGAATCTTTACTAGGTTTATCGAATCTTTACTTTGCTGCAATCGAACTAGGGTTTATCATGATCCCAACGTGAAATTATTTTGTAACTAAAAGTGAATACATAAAAATTAGAACGGAGTGCATCATGTAATAATCATTAAAACTTTAAATTTTACATATAAATCCAAACCCTAAAGAATATATGTGATGTTTGAACGCGGTTTGCAAAGGGCTTGTAACGGTTTTAGTTTTCCCATCGACACGCCATAAAAAGCAGTCATGTCGACCTCCTCAGTTCCTATCTTCTCCCATTCGAATGCTTGAATTAAAGTTCCCAATGCCAACCCAAGGACACGATATCCTAAATTGGTTCCGGGACATGCGCGCCTACCTACACCAAACGCAAGAATGTTGTATCTATTGTCAACCCTCTTATCGTTATCAAATCTTTCAGGCATAAACTTATCATGTTCATCCCACAGGACAGGATCCCTCTGAATGGCCCATGCATTAACCCAGTGGCGGATCTAGAAAATCCTCCAAGCCGTAACGTTTTATAAATAAGCCGTAACGAAATCGAAAAAACCTCAAATTTTTCCAAAATTTACACTAATTTTTCCAAATTTTTCCGCGCCAAGCCGTAGCGGGCGTTGCCCCCCGCTACATGGTAGATCCGCCCCTGCATTAACCATTAACATTGTTCCACGAGGCACCAAGTAGCCACCAATTGTGATATCCTTAGAAGCTTCACGTGAAAGTAGTAAGGGAAGAGTTGGGTACAAACGTATGCTCTCATTTATAACATTTTGAAGGTAACTTAGTTTACCCAAATCACTTTCTTGTACTAAACAGTCAAAACCAACATGATTGTTGATCTCGTTCTTGACAGTTTCCATAGCTTTTGGATTGTTGAGTAACAACGACATAGACCACTCAAGTGTTAAGTATGGCGTTTCTGTACCAGCAATTAACATTGTCTGCAAATTTTAAGGCATAAAGTTGGTTAACATTCCTCATAGTTATTGCAACAAATATAAATGTTGTTATTCCAAGGAAAAGAATTATTTGAAAACATTGGAGTTGTTTCAGGCCAGATTTATGAGTGTTTTTGAAACCCTAATATGACTAGGATTTAGTAATTTAATACTTTGTATCTAAAAAAGAAAGTAAAAATATAAACATTGTGAGTAAGCTAGTTATTTTTCATACACTACAGAGGACTACATTCTAAAATCATACGTATATAGGGTAGGGTTCCAGCGTGAACAACCTCTCAAGAGTGAACTGCGTGAACAGATATGGACCCTTGATTTCTTTTTTAGTTGTTAAGGGTAGGATTGTAATTATATAAAAAATTAGATTTAATTCATTATTTTAATAATTGAATTAAGTTTACATCTTTCCTAATTTAAATTCATTATCCACATTATGTTTATTTATTAATAAGATAATTATCAAAACAAACAACAAATCACCAGATTTCAATTTTAATTTTTATTTCAGATTTCATCACCAGAATTCAAATTTTGATTTTTAAGATCCACATAACCTTCATATTTCAACGGTATACACATGTGTACTTGGATATAAATAGAACAGTACACATGTGTACTCAGCATCGTACATATGTGTACAATAATTCACAGGTGTACATCAACATTCAATACAAAAAAATTCTAAGATATCACAAAAACAGACGATATACACATGTGTACATCGCATTAAAAAGAGGGCACAATCAGAATACACATGTGTATATAGCATTTAAACAAATAATTATTTTAATAATTGAATTAAGTTACATCTTTTCTAATCCTTGATTTGATTTGTGAGAGATTTATGCAATCAATTTAAGAGGATAATTGATTACTTGATTTGTGAGAGATTTATGCAATCAATTTAAGATTGAAATTACACATATACCCTTTTTGTATTTAATTAAATGAAAAAAATTAACCAAATAATTACCATCATGCCACTCACTTTAATCTCATGATCATAAAAAATCAAGGGCCCAGATCAGTTCACGCAGTTCACTCTTGGGATTTTGTTCACGTTTGAACCTAATCCGTTTATTTATTTTTTAATGATAACTTTTAAAGGTATTTTTTAATAATATATTAGTTTCAGAATACTTTATCCATATACTTAAAACATAGTCGTGCCATAAAATAAATATATTTGACACTATAGTTGTAAATTTATTTAATTATTAATATATAATTATTTACATCAAGATAGTTGTTAAACGGGCAACAAGCTGCGCCGCTACCCCAAATAGAAGAATCGATTTATGTTAGTTGCACTCCTCCTAATCTATCGAATGAGAGTTTCGAAGAGAAAGAACAAGAAAGTTCAGCTTTAGTGGCTACACATAAAAAGTCACCACTAAAGCTCATAATCTGAACACGGGCTTTAGAATTGATCTGGGCCGTTGTTTGCTTATCTGATCCAATGGCTAGGGTATATCCGTTTTAGCGACCATTTTCCCTCCAAGATGAAATTTGCACACATGCTTCTCTCACACACCACATCGCCCCCGCACCACATTGACTCTGCTGGAGCACCACTGCACCACCTTCACTCTGCCGGAGCACCGCCATCTCTTTCCACCTCAATCTCTGTCGCCACTCGAGCAGTGGCGCAACTTAGGGGAGGCCGGACCGGGCCTCGGCCAGTGCGGTTTTTTCGCCCAGTAGTGTTAAATTTCAGGTTTTCGAGAATTTTTTTAAATGTGTATTGGTGCCGCCCAGACTGATTTTATCTCCAAAAAACATTGGGTCCATGCTGAGTTTTAGGTAAAGATCCGCCATTGCACTCTAGAACGGTACGTACAATCCGAATTTCTTTGCAATTTTGGTGGATATTGATAATTTAAGTAGCTCTATGTAGTTTTTTTAACCAACAATGAAACCGTAGAATAGTTGACTTCAAAGAGGAAGACAAACAAACATATTAACATATTAGACCGTGGAGTATGGTGGGACGGGGTTTTGGGGCATGGGTTGACATGTGGATATGGGGCACTCAATACACAAACCCAAGTTTCATAGGGGTATGGTGGGCGTGGCTGGGCTGGCGTGGCCAAGCCACATCATTTTTTTTAAAATTTAAAATGGCCTGCTATGCCCTAGCTAACAAGCCAATAAGAGCCGGCTACATAGGATCTCTAGCATGCCCCACGCCCGGCCTTAAACTCCCGTCCAAGGGGCCACGCCCAAACCCAAGCCCACCCGGGGTGGTGACTTGGGCGTTTCTCTCTAACCCACGCCCAAACCCCCGCCCCATACCCATAGTCTTAGGTCGATGTGTGTATGTAATTCGGAAATTGGAATGTGCGTTTTCTATGTAGGAATTTGGCTGGTTTTGATGCTAAAAAAAACCAGTTAAAATATTAGTCAAATTGCATTAGCTAGTGGCTGGGTTTTAATATTAAAAAATTAAACAGACTAATCATTGGCTAGGTTTTAATATACCTCAAGTTTCATTAGAAGATCCCTGGTATACCGAATCAAACCAAACTGATAAAAATTAAAACCGAAATGTTGAAATATAAAACCAAATCGAAATCAAACCATTACTCATGGTTTGATTCCGGTTCAATTTCATGGTTTATTAGGTCTTTATTTAGAACACATAATGTATAAAATAAAAGGTTGTCTAAAATTATATTAATCAAACCATCCAAAAAAACAAGTTCTGTTGAAAAACACTGCCATTAACAAAGGATATAGATTAAAAGAAAACATAATTGTTGCAACTCTTATGACTATGCTTATTAGTTATTACAGTGCTAATCTAACTGCTTATTTAAAAATAACATAGTATATATATTTTTTTAATGGTTAAACTTGCATATTATGGGGATTGAACCCATGTCTTTATACTCTCCTACAAGTTATCTAACTCAGCAACACCAATAAGAACCGTTTATTACAGATTGAAACAAACGGTTTATAATAAGAAATTTCAAGTTATTTATCGCGGGTTGGCGGGTCCAATCCGACCGAACCCGAAAATTTTACACTAACCCGAACCTGACTCGAACCCGAAAATTGTGTCAAATACCGAAACCCGAACACGACCCAAATATTCGCAGGTTGACCTGAAAATTACCCATTTGACTCGAATTTTTTTTATTTTTTATTTTCTTTCGCAGATTAATATTTTAAAATTAAATTTTACAACAAAAAATACTAATGCATATAAAATAAGTACATTTTATTTATAAAATCTTATGTTAAGTTATCTTTTAAGTTATGGTTGACGCATAAAATACCCAACCAATTTAACTTATAACATAAAAATACATTTTGGAAAATTAAAATATAATATAAATTGGTTAAACGGGTTAACCCAAACCCGACCCGTTTAGCTAAACGGGTTCGCGGGTTCAACCTGACACCGACCCAAACCCAATTAGACTATACCCAAACCGGCTAATTTCACGTTACTTCGTGTCGGGTTTTGGGTTTGTTTAAGAGATTCACACCTCTATGTACATCACAAGCTTAGAAATACCCACCCAAAATTGATTTAGAAATTAATTTCGGGCTGTCCCCGTTTTGGGATTGGTTTTTGAATACTTTATCTTATTTAGGATGTAAATGTGTGTTACATGATTGTTTGTTTTTGAAAAATTCAGTTGTCATTTCCTCTTTGCTCCTCGGGTATATATATCTATAGATATATACTTGGGGGCTTAGAGGAAATGTTGCTGAATTTTTCTTAAACAAACAATCGTGTAATACACATTCATATATGAGATGAAGTATTCAAAAAACGGGTTTAGCAACCTACCCTTTGGTTGGCAATAATCATCTCAAAAACACTAAATTTGTTCCAGTTACATTATCATGGCAATCGATAAAAGCTAGCTTACCTCTAATCGTAAATCACCTTAGTACAATCAAGAACTCAATTCCTTTATAGAGATGTGCAAAGAACATATTGTGACAACCGGCAAAAATAATGTTAATTCCGTACAACTTAAACGCTTGATTTAAACATTTAATTGCGTTCATTACGATTTAATTATTGCGTGATTAGGTCGTGTAAAGTCTAGCAATCATAGGACATGGTTAAATATGTTAAACAATATTAATACAATCGCCACGTCGCGAGAAAACTGCAAACTATGTCCTAATATGTTGGCAAAAATGCTGAAAACACTATTCACCGGATCACACTATTCATGCCAGCAATTTCTGAAAACTGTTCGAACAAGCGACGAATGGTGTGAACGCACTTTATAGTTGAAATACAAATAAAAATCCCTAATTAGGGACACTAAACACTAAAACGCCCTAACTTTCCGGTAAACGCACATAATTACACTTTGTCCGTTCCACGCTAAATTATAACAAAATAAAATGTCCGCGACACTAAAATCCAGCATCTTAATGTCCGTAGGACTTGTAAATAATATAATACACCCTAAATAAGCTTGGGGATATCAATTGGATATCCGACACACAAGTTCCCGGTACTAAGTCGCAACGTTCACAACTTTGCCGAAATTGCGCCGACGAACTAGTTAGTGGTATTTTTACCACTCTAACACCTAAACTAAATTCCAGTGAACTAGTAAGCTATATTTTGGTGTCAAAAATACCGCCGTGACGCTAATGGTACAAGAACTCCTTAAACCCCCCTAAACCCCTAAACACTTTTATAATTTACAACTTATATTATGTAATCTTTAGAAATAAAAAACCTATGACCCCCCCCCCCCCATTTCGGTCAACATGATGGACCCCACCAAGATCAATCTACATCAAGTTTTGAGAAAGGAGTGCAAGATTTGAAGTATGGTTTGTGAAGACTTTTGTTGATCAAAATCTCATAACACACCTTACCACATCATTCACCCATTCCATATCATTTCACCCACAAATTGCAACCAAGAAACTCCCTTCTCTTCCCCTCCATTCTCGGCTCACATACACCCCTATTACACCACCATTTTCACTTCTAAAACACCATATTTTTACCATAATCAAGCCATTACAAGATCATCTAAGCATAGTTAAGGCATGGAGCATCATTAGGGCTTTATTTGGAGCTTAACCTCTTCCTAATCTTCATTTGTTTGTGCAAAGTTGTAAGCCCTCATTTACCATTTTCTAAGCTTATTATTATGTATAGATCATAGAAGTACTTGCTGATCATCTTGAAGATTAAGAAAAATCTAACTTAAAAACCCTAATCACATCTTAACAACTTACTAAATATGAAGTATTATGTGATTATTATGTGTATTAGTGTTGAAAAGTTGGTATGATCATGCTGATTTGGTTAAAGTAGGTTGATTAATCATGTGATTTATGATGATCATGATGCTTGTTTAGTGTAGTAACTTATGTTAGTGATGATCTTGTTATATTAAGCTTAAAAATATGATTTAAACAACTAGATGTTTAAATCAAGAAGGATTATCATCTTCATGACTCATGAGCCTTGAATATATGTTTGTCACTTGAAAGGTTAAGAACTTTAATGGACTTAAAGTCGGTGTTTAAGAACTAATGAGCTTGATTTTTATAAAACAAGTGACACAATAACTGTATATATAAAAAGTGCAATTAAAAAAGTCTTAACTTTTTAACACATAAAAGTCTTGAAATTTTTAGAAAATTCAAAGTATAAAAGCTCGTGAAGTGTAGAGATAAAATTGTAGTATTAGTTGCTTGAAAGATAAAGTTTGATGAAATTAGTAAGTTGATGATGATTTGGAAATTGAAATTTGGTTTAAACGCGTTTTGAAAACGTGGAAACGCGATAGTTCAGGGGAAACTATGACGAAATTTTCTAAAAATCTAATCGCGATTAAATTGAGATTAACGGGGTGATTAAAAAGGTTAAACGCGATTAGAAACTTTAATCGTCATTAAGGAAGTTTTAATGAAAAGGGTTAAGCCCAAATCATTCAAGAGTTTTTATAAACATATATATGTATATATATTTTACCAAGTATAATGAGTAAAAGTAATAAATATATGTTAATATAATTTTTGGTAAAATTTTTATACTTTAAACACTTTGCTTGGTGTATAATAATTGTATATTATGTGTATGTATTAGTGTTAGTAAATACATACTAAAATACTAAATACATTACTTATGAAAATATACACATACACCATACCCGAAAACTTCGTAAATATTCACAAGCATGACGATGATCACGAACCTTCGTGAACACATAAAACGGACACTTATGTAATATCATAAAACAAGACGCGGACACCGGACGACGAACATCGGACAACACCTTTTATAACTATATATATATCGACGAGATAATAATGTATGTTTCATCGACGAAACGGACGTATCGGCACCTCGAGGAGTTACTACGACGTTTGGACAACTTTCGACACAAAAGTTATATATATTAACCAACTACGACGACGAGTCTAAAAATAAAAATATTTTTAGACACTTAACTAATATATATTAACGACAACAAAAACCGGAAAGTTTAATATGAAAATGACACTAAGTATAATTATACAAGTTTAGTAGTATGTTTATTTAATTATACTATACTTAGTAAAAGATTACCAAAAATACAAGAACACAAAATTTGGGCTTATATAACTAATATTGGGCTTAAATAATAAATGTTGGGCTAGGCCCAATCTCCTAAATACATGGGCATGACCCATTTCAATAAACACTTATGTAAGCCCATTTATAATACAGAACTTGAGCCAGACCCAAATACAATAAGAGTATGAGCTAGGCCCAATAACATAAAGACTTGGGCTAGGCCCAATTACAATAAAAACATGGGTTAAGCCCAATAACACAAGGATTCAGGCTAGGCCCAATGAAAATACATGTATATATATATATATATATATATATTGTAAAAAATACACCTTAAATACAATGAATATACATATACATGTATAATACGGTATACCTACACGTATAAATACGGTATACCTACACGTATAGTACGGTATACCTACACGTATAAATACGGTATACTTACACGTATAAAACACACAAATACAAGTATACATACGATATATGTATACGTATAAAAGACTCAAATACATGGTGACGTACTCAATACACTTGTTGAAGTGTACTCTCACAAGGATGTCGTACACGTACAGCAACGTGTTTACGATGTTAAAATAAATATTTTTAACACCTATATCAATAAAAGATATAGAGTAAACTGCCATTTTGGTCTCTGTGGTTTGGGAACTTTTGCCATTTTAGTCCAAATCTCAAACTTTTTACATCTGGGTCCCTGTGGTTTCACTTTTATTGCCATTTTAGTCCAAAATTCAAACCCCGCCCCCCTTTTTGACTGTTACAACCTGCTATTTTGTCCTTTTCAACAGGGGCAAAATGGTCATTTAACATAACAAAACCCTCAACCTCTCCTCACACTCTCTCTCTAAACCTCTACTCTCAAGACTCAACATCTGCTCTCAACCTCTACTCACACTCTCTCTCAACCTCGAACACCACCGCCGTCGACCCTGCTGTAAAGGCTCTCTCTCTCCTCTCTCTTGAACACCACCATCGTCGTCCCTGCTGTGGTGGCGTATGGCTGAGCTGCGGCGGACTCACGACATCGATGCCAACTTCCGACATGTACACAACTCACAGCATCAGACTTTCTTTTCTTGTCTCTGTTGCGTGTGATTTAAGAGGTATATTCCTAGCACCCCTTTAAACTTTCACATCAGTTTCTTTTGGCCGATTTAGGGTTTATTGCGTGTGATTTAAGAGGTATTATTTACAGTCAAGAACCGAGGTAGGTTTGTTTGTTTTGGAAGAGGGTTTCTTTAAAAAGTGCTTCATTGTGGTTGTTGTGGTTGGAAAGACATAACTTTTATGCTTATTTTATGTCAGATTTGTGATGGAAACAGGTGGAGGTGGTGAAGGATCTTTTGGTACATAGATGGAGTAGAGTGTAGAGATAGGGATGACAATCTGGGTAAATCTGAAACCAGATGGTACATAGTAGGAGAGAGAGAGAGATTTGGTTGTTTTGCGGTGGGGATGGTGGTGGTGCGGTGGGGATGGTGGTGGTGTATTGGTGGTGTGGTGGGAATGATAGTGGAGTGGTGGTGTTAATGGAGGGGGGAGGAGGTGGCGGTGGTGAGAAGGGGGGGGGGAGAAGAGAGAGAAAGGGGGTGTTGAGAGAGAGTGCAGATCTGGTGTTTGGGATTTTATTTATATAATTTTTCAATGACGAAAATACCCCTGAGCAAAAGGACAAAACAGGGGGGTTTAAATTGGGTAATTTGGCCAAATTTGAAATTTAGACTAAAATGGCAACAAAATTGAAATCACAGGGACCCAGATTTAAAAAGTTTGAGATTTGGACTAAAATGGCAAAAGTGCCCAAACCACAGGGACTAAAATGGCAGTTTACTCAAAGATATATAATTATACTTGTGTAACAAATATAAAGTCTCGAATGAAAGCTTATACAAGAAACAAATGGCAACATATTATTAAAATACGCAAGTGTTAAAAAAAAAAAACGATTATAATAAACATTCAAGATGAGCAACGAGTACAAGGTCTAGAAGAGACCAAAGTGACTAATGAGTTAGAACACTTGTAGGTTAACTCACGTGCTGGAACACCATTACTAGCATTATATCTCTCTCAAGACGCAAAGCTGTGAGTTCATGTCCCCCTTTTCTCTTAAATGTTTTCGGTTTTATAACTCTCGGGGGAAATACATGTCTCGATGGTATGGTTTAGCTAGGGAATGAACTGTTAGATCATGTGCGAATAGGGTCTCTCTTAAGAGCTATCAATCTTGTATAAGACCGAGGGCCAAGAGTGGTAGATCTATCGAGGGTAGCGAGCCCCACTCATGGGTCCTTGTGTGGCCCATGTAGTGCTTTTGTTGTTCCAACCGGGTGGACCGGATGAAATTCGCTAGGGCCGAGTGCTTCCTATGTCGTCACACATATTAATGTCCTTGCAAAACATTAATGATCAGTTCATAGACGCTTTACATACCACATTGTTATATACGAACTCTCAAATATTTTTAGATTTAATTGGAGCTCACATAAAACACATGAACTCGCTCAACTTTTGTTGATGTTTTTAAACTTACATGTATTTTAGGAAACTAAAGGGATCTTGGTGTTGTCGGTTCTCAAGAAGCGTTTGGTTTATCAAGTTAACGATGTCATCCTTTTGAAGGCGTTTGTTCCATATATCTCATCTTCAATGGGATTTAGGAAGCAAAGCCTTATATTTCTAAATTATATCAAACTAGTCTTTTGTAAAAAGTTATAACTTATGTTGTCATGTTCAGTAAATAACTTATGGTGTGTATTTCCTAATTATGTCAATGGATGAACATCGTATGTTTTAATCATGCAGTTGTTTACTTATATCGTATACGATGAAAACTAATCAAGTTCACAACGCGCGATTCCGCTATCGAACGGGTGTGACACATATCGACAACGAAGGCAAAGATGTCCGTGTATAAAGTGTCATAATCCAGGCTTAATATCCTACACAAAAATGAAAATCCATTTGCGAATATCGGGTTTCTATCGAGATTACACAACGTGGACCTATCACATTGAAAGTGCAATTCCTGCCGTTGTAAATGTAGATGATGTTGCGCCAAGAAACTATATGGATTAAGCTATTAAAGACCTTATTGGGGAGTGTATGGAAGAGGATACCGACCTTAACGAAGGGAACTCAGATATAGAGAGTAGTGGTGTTCGTGATGATTATGAAGCCTTGTTAGGGGAAGTCAAATCAGAATTATATCATGGTTGTACTAACTTTTCTTTCCTTGACTTTTTAGAAATTCTTATGCATTTAAAGGTGAAGAACAAATGGACTAATAGTTCATTTGATGAGCTCCTTGAGTTGTTGCAAACTTCACTTCCGAAAGGCAACAAGATTCCTCCTTCACATTATATAGCTAAAAATAAATTAAGAAGATTAGTTTGGGGTATGAGTTATAAACGTGTACAAAAGTGATTGTGCTATCTTCTGGAAAGAACACCAGTCATTGCAGAATTGTCATGTTTGTAATGAGAGTCTGTGGGTAAATAAAGACACAAATGGCATGAAGATAGCTTACACGGTGTTACGATACTTCCCTTTGACCCCCAGACGACAACGTTTGTATTGCTCAAGGCACACAACAAAAGATATGATATGAGACAGTACTGGACGATCAGAAGAGGGTACTATGCGTCGTCCTGTTGATGGATCTTCATGGGAAAAAATGATATAAAGTACCCAAACTTCTTAAGAGAACCCCAAAATGTTCGCTTAGGGTTTGCAGCTGACAGTTTTAATCCATTCGGTAACAAATGTACGACTCATATCACGTAGCCGGTTATACTCACCACATACAATCTGCCTCCATGGCTATGCATGAAAGAGACCTCATTCACGTTGACCTTATTGATTCTTTGACCTAAATCCCTCGAGAAGGACATGGAAATTTTTCTTAGACCATTGGTGGATGATCTTAAACATTTGTGGCAGTCAGGTGTATTGGGCCTAAACCTTGTTCAAGTTCCACGCACGTTGTCTCTGGTGCGGTGTCGCAAACTCCACAATTTTCAGAGGAACACTAGCTTATTTTAGTTTAAAAACTTATATAAGGATCGATGAATGATGTTAGGATGATACTTGGGTATTTCGTATATGTTGGTTGCTTTTATTGGTAGTTTGATAAAATTAGTATATATATGTTGGTAAATGTTATTATAGTTTGATAAATTTGGTATATATATATATATATATATATATATATTGTTGTAGGCTTAATTTCAGAGTTGGTTCCAAACCCGGATTTTAGAGATGAACTCCAAAACGTTTTGAGTTTGAGTTACCCGAAAAAGTTTGGAAACAAAGATGTTCATGATGAAGAAGCTGATGATGGCAACGATGATGACACGAATATGATGTAGAATTATGAAATTTTAGACGTGAAGTAGTTTTATGACGTGTTAGTGACTTAAAACGATCCCGGATTGTGGTGTTTATGTAGTTTACATTTATGTATTCTAATTAGTTTTTATGTGTCGTGAACCAGAAATGAACAGGTTTTGATTAAAAAAAAACTGGAAAACTGAAAAAAAAAAACAGAAAAAATCCAAAAAAAAGCTTTAGCGACGACCCATGTCGTGGCTATTGCTTAACAGGTTTTAGTGACGAAAAGAGTAACAGTGGCGACAGTATTTAGCGACGAAATGTAAGCAATAGCGACAACAATTTTAGCGACGACATGCGTCGTCGCCAAAGCTCAATTTTCTTGTAGTGGCATGAACATCCATAACGCACCGTTCAGTGCTTGTGCTTTGCTTTTCGGACGAGCAACAAACGGAACAACACATTGGCGCTCGATGACTGGACAGTCTGAGGGAAACACAACGGACTGGTTTGGTTTGTGGATGAGTGGGTCCCGCGACATGCTTTTTGAACGGTTACAATTTAAAAAAATATTAATTTTGTTTTCAAAATTTAAACATCAATCGTTTTTTAAATAAATAAATTTTATTATTTTCAAAAACATAACCCACTACAACATTATCAAATTCACGCTAACCTCAAACATTCAAACTTTTACTTTTAACCAATCATCCATTTTACACAAACCTTTAACACTTAACCTTTTACTCTCATCACAAATTCTTCTATGAATGACCAAAGAAGTTTTCAAGAAATGTTAGGCTACGTTTCAACTTCAAATTCACAAACAAGTTTGTGAGGGAAATAAGAAAAAACATGGATGCGCTTAACTTTGTGTTATTTTTATTATTTATATGTTTTTAGGTTTTAGGTTTAAGTTTGTCTTTTTCATTTTTATCTTTAGCTTTTAAGTGTGTTTTTTAATTTAAATTGTTGTAAGTGTGTTTTTTTATTTAATTAATTATCTAGTTTTTAATTTTGTTTTTCCAGATATTTTATATAATTTAATAAAAATATCATTAAGTAAATAAATTATAGACAATATAAATAGTTTAAATAAAAGGAAAAATAGGTGATGAGATAAAGGTTTGTTGGTTTATTGTTGGAGGAAAAAGTGGGATTTGGAATGGTTGTGGTTTGCAATAATGTGGCAGCTTAACTAGGCGCAAGTCCGGATTTTGGACCGGTCCAACGTTTTCAATGCTCTTATGTAAAAACGAGCTACTTTGTAATTATTAGCATGCAAATTATTCAAAAAGTATAATATGAAAAATCAATGAAAATAATAAAATTAAATGTGTCACATGGTCATCTTTAACATAATAAAAATTTTTACAAAAATATGTCACCTGGTCATCTTTAACATAATATTTTTTTTACAAAAATATAAATTACTAATTTATTTAACAATGAGTGTTCATATTCATACAAGCAAGCTAGACTAGCTTGAGTTGACCTGTTACCACACAGTCATCATCTGACACGTATACAAGTAGGTTTGATTAGAACACACGGTGGAGGCGTGAGAATATGGCGTTTAGGACTCTTCACACCGTGCACATCGGTCCGTGAATGGTATGGAGGGCAGCATGGGGCTTGAGGTGGTAGGATTTCCATTGGTGTGGGAAACATATCTGGGGCGATGTGGCACGTTCTTAGTGGACATGGGTAGTAGCTATTGTGTGTCAATGGTAAGTTTATTTTTTTATTTTTTTAAAAATAAATAACTTCCCCTATATAAACAACCCCTTCTACCATTTTTTTACAAACTCTCTCACTTCAACTAAATTCCTTTCAACTTTTACAATTTCACTTAAAAAATTCCAAAGAAAATGGCAACAATTCCAACAATTTCATTGCACAACGTGTTGGAAATGAGGATGGTGACCTTCGGGAAGACGACATCATACAAGTCACCCTCATCAACTATGAGCACGCCTACAACCGTGACTTCAAACACGTTTCAGCATGACAGACAATTAGATTTTTTTTTGTTTAATTATGATTAGGTTTAATGTTTTATTTTAATTATGAAATCCTTTTTTTTGTTTATTTCGTTTGGTTTTTTTAGTTTCGTTTTTTAAGTTATGTAATGTTTTTGTTTTTTAAATTATGTAATGTTTTATTATTATTGTTATTTGTTTAATTATTATTAATGATTTTTTTTAAATTAAATAAATTTGATATAATTTTGAATAATAATACAAAGTGTGTGACTTCACCTTTTCACGCCCCGTCCCCATGGGCGGACCTATATGTATGTAAGGGGTGGCGTCCGCTACCCCTTGGTCGGAAAAATTTTGGAAAAATTAGTGTAAATTTTGGAAAAATTTGACGTTTTTTCAATTTCGTTACCGCTTATTTATAAAACGTTACCGCTTGGTCGGAATCCTAGATCCGCCACTGCCCGTCCCACTCCTATTTTTGCATCATGCCACTTTTCTGATGCGTGTTGATGTGACGCCCACATGTCACATAATGTACAAGCCCCCACTCCATATAGTGTTAGAGAGAAAATCAGGAAATGTTATTTGATGAAACAAATTAACTAAAAGATAACCACAAATAAAATAAAAATGTCTATCCTCTTACAGTCTCACACCACAATAGAAACATAAAAAACATCAACCCAACATAATATGCGAGATGGCTTTAAAAACAGTAAAAATGCTATGTAGTCTCTTTTCGTGAAAATCATGCTTTTGAAGTCACTTTCGGATTTAAGTTTAAGTTACATGAAGGTATTATTATTTGACTGTTTCATTCCTTGATAATTTAACTTACACTTGGAATAGTTTAGAAGAATTGATTTGTCTTAATAATGTTTTTCCATACCTAACTCAAACATTCTTTTAGATAATTTTGTTGGTATTAGAGCGTTAGTTTTCTTTGGATTAAGAATAATCACAAAACTACAAATGGATATAGTGGCGGACCCAACAAAAGGGTTGGGTGATCGGAAAACTTAACCAAACTTTTAAGGGAGACGATCGAGATTTTTACCTAAAAACACACTAATAATTTTTTACGGGGGTGGGGTCGCCCCAAACACTTGAGTGTAGGTCCGCCAATGTTTACTAGCATGATGCCATTTGGTTTAAAATTTTAAACTAAACCCAAACCCATTAACTATAACTACCCTTAACTATTGGTCATTGGCCGCTGCCACCCCAACTATCACTTTGACTCCCGCCACCCCCAACTTAACACTTAGTGTGTTCGGTCACCAGATCACTAACTTCTAATACTGTTACTGTACTTTTGGGGGTGTCCTAAGATCCCGAAAACCTTCCCAAGATCCCTATGACACCCCAAAAAGTGTAGTAACGTGATCAAAAGTTAGTGATCAGTTAACGACGTGGTGACAGAACACACTAAGTGTTAAGCTGGGGGTGACGGATGTCAAAATGATAGTTGGAGGTGGCAGCGGCCAATAGACAATAGTTGGGGGTGATAAAATCTAATAACCCATAATATAAAAAAGGTAAGAAATATAGTTTTACCAGTATAAGGCCTTTAATGATTTCATCGGTATAAAGCTCAGGTTCTTCTTGCCGTAAAGCGAGCAATTTATCCACCATGATCCCCGACTCACCACTCCCTATACGACGACGTTCTTCTGTAACCTCTCCAAGAAACTTATCTATTATCTTCATAAAACTAATCAACTTCTTCTCAACACCCCCAACACCAAACCACCCTAAAACCGGCAGAAAATCTCCAACATTTGGCGTACGTATCAGCTTGAACATCCCCTCTACCATGTCGCGATACGCCAACGCTTCTTTTAAATCGCCAACATTAACATCATCTCCATAATACCTCTTCCCTATTATGGCCATTGTTGTTACGTTATTCAAAAGGTCTCTAAACCAAGACTTGAGATCTACTTCATGTGAAGATTGTTTGATAATATGTCTACACATAAGTTTGACCTCGTGTTCACGCAAATGCGCGGAGGCATCGAGACGGGAGGTGGATAAGAGCTCGGAGACAGACACTCTACGTAGAGCACGCCAAAGGTCACCATACGGGGCGGCACCCATGGCTGTGTAGTTATAGTTAAAGTGTTTAAAAGAAGGGGTTAGTGGTCGATTGGCTAACACAATGTCGTTTGTTTTGGTAAAGCATTCTTCAACCGCGGACGGAGAGGTGATAACGACTGCTGGGCGGACACCGAACCGGAGGAACATCACTGGACCATACTTGTGAGAGAGGTTAAGTAGGGTTTCATGGAGGGGTTTGTTAAGCAGGTGGAGATGGCCGAGAATAGGAAGTGATGGAGGGCTTGGGGGTAGGTTTGATTTGCTTCTTTTTTTGAAGATAAATACAACAAGAGTGAATATTAACAAGAGAATGAAGAGGAATACATTTGTTTCCACCATTTTGTTTAAAGATAATTCTTCAAATGCAAGTGGAAAATCTGATACAAATGTTGATATTTATATTGCAAAAATATTCCTCTATCATAATTCAAGGATATTATTCTCTTTTCTATGGAAGTAGGATATACGTTTGTTTTAATGTCAATTTATTGATTTACACTTTAACACGTGGAGAGAACACATTTTTTATGTGACGCAATATTTTGGTAATGTACCTAATTTCTGGGCAATTTGTACACATACGCAAACTATTGAAATATTGAACGAACACGGAATCACTATCGGGGTGATTTGAACCGCTCTCTCTAAAAGATTGAAAACCACACCTTGAGAAAGGAGAAAAATGGAGATGTATAAATGGCTGTAGAGGAAGAAACCCTGTTTCTAGCTACAAAAAGTGTGTTTGTCCTGTCTTTTTTTTTAATAATGAGGTGAAGACCTCCGTTCTTATATACGAGGCATGTGCAACCCGATCTCAATGGGCTAAAGTTAGGTGTTCTCTCTACAAGCCCATAACTTACTGTAGTGTAAACTACATCGCGCTAGGCTTCGCGGGTTAGTACACAATAATAAATAACATAATAAAATGCGATAAACAAAATGATCAGTCGTTTGAGTCGGATCCAATACCATACCTCTACAAGTCCCCATGTCTAGTGTTTCTTCCGCGTGCAAGCGCTGGGTGGAGCACTAGACTTATATGGAGTGCTTGAAACTGAAGATCATTAGTTCTAGGCTTACCTGTCACCAGAGTGTGGGAGCTTTGCTGACCACTGATGTGCTAAAAGTGGTCTAATTAAATTAACTAAAATCAAACCCTAAACTAGACTCTCTAAGTTTTAAATTTATAACTAAGACTCTCTATGTCACACCCCAACCGATGGCGTAAACATCGGGTGAGGCACTGAGTGAAAAAGATTGTCCAGGAGAAATCCATAACAACTAAATTACCGGATAATTAACATTATGTCCCATACCATAACTTATCAAATAAAGCCGTTATTACAGACATAGATATCTCAAGACAAATCATAGTTTCGACAACTCAAATATTAAATGTTTTGTTTCTAGACTCTTCCTAACTTGATTCCACAAAAGCTAGAAAGCACGGCATCCTAAACACCTGTCACATACGTTAAAATAGAGGTCAATACACATAGTGCAAATGTGAGCACACAAGTTTAATAGTATAATAGATAGTGAAATCGGTTTACGTATAACCAGCATGTAACATGTAGCAAAATGAAGCTAGTAGGTTATCGACAATGAAATATGCACAGACGAGACTGCGAGTTGTAGAATGCGCAACACATATCACCACTATGACACGTGAAGTAAAGCCCTTAACAACCCCTGTCCACGACAGGTGCTGAGTCCAAACTATAGTACTATCGTTGCTAAGGTGTCAGACAACAATCACTGTGTAAACATAACATACAAGCATTCATCGAGTAACACGTATAACATGCAATAACGGTCAGCGTATAAAAGTGTTTGCGTTGTGTGTTGATTGTGATTTGAATAAGTAACGTATGTAACACCCAAAAGTGCGTAAAGCAAAAAGGGTTCGAGTATACTCACAGATTGTGTTAAATGAATAACACAGCCTTGGATTGGATTGAAGGGAGCGCTGGAAAGTTAGCCTGATTACAGAACGATAGTATAAGCGATGAACAGTGCGTTAAACGGTGTGGAGTGGGAAGTGAGTGAAGAAGGGTCATCCGATCGGATGGCCATTCGGTCGGATTGTCATTCATTTGTGTTGGGATTGAACCCTATCAGAGGAACAGATAATAAGAGCCAAAACCGGATCACAACAGTGGATTCATAATAAGCAGCTGTTTACATTAGACTTTCCCCTTGAAAGTGATTATAACATCTGATGGTCCTCTATCCACTTTCCGTATACAACTGCTGCTGTCCTACAAACTGCTGATGAAGCCCTGAAGACTGCTAAGAAGTAAACACTGCTGGTTTAATCTACTGATGCTAAAGAACTGCCCATTCAAGGACTGATCAACCTTGAGGAATGCACTGATGAAAGAAGAAAGCAGTAGTTTAGTATGTCATTTGTTTTGTACAAAGTCAGTGGTTAAGAATAGCAGTGTTTGTATAGGAACAGTGGTTACGGGTTGTTAGGTTGTTAGATGTCACTTTCATGGTGACGTCAGCTGAGATGCTTCAGTGGTTTGGTTTGCCTATAAATGGAGCAGTACCTTGTACTGTTACATTTGATTGACTGAGTGAGTTCTTCTCCTCTAGTCCAATCCTTTCATCTTGTGCAATCAACCATGGAGTATCAGGCTGAGGGGGAGTTTAATTTGTAAGCATGCTTTGTAATCTTTTGATTTGTATTGTAATCATTCGACTCAATGAAAAGCATGTGTTTATCAAACCATTTTCTTCTTTGATTGTGTTTACAAAGTTTGTTGTTCATTTCCGCTGCACTTAAACTCAGTTCATTTCTATTGATTTGTTCAAATTATACAAACAAACACAATCATATGGAGCCTCAGATCCTAACAATTGGTATCAGAGCCTGGACAGTCAAATTCGATCTAACAGTCAATTTGACATAACAGTTCAGCTCAAAATTCATTGATACTAAGGTTGATTGTATTTAGTTGAAAAACAGAGTAACGAGAAGTCATGTTCAAAGTGACTATTCAAAAGCTCTGTAAAAGAACCAAGATGTCATAAGACACACAAAATTCACACAACAAATGATGTCATACATAAATCACCTATAAGTTTCAGATCTGAAAATATATCTGTTAACTATGGTATTATTATCTTCTTTACAAAATTGATTTCAATTGTTGTTATGAACTTTTGTGCTGTATTCATCATGTTTGCTGCTAAAGTGTGTACCTCATGTCAACAAAACCTATGCTTGATTAAATAACATTAGTGTTCTTGTTAACATAAAAAGAGGGATATTAAAACTTTAGTTACAAGATCTTATGTGTTGAAAAACAGGTTGGGAATCCTGTTGAAAAGGACCAAATCAACTCTGTTATAAACACATGAAGAAAATCAGGTGTTGAAATAGTCCAAATCATACGTAATGTGAGATTTGACATATGCATGTACAAAATATAACCAGATCTCTCAAAAGGGGGAGAAAATCTAACAATTGGTAAAAAGGGAAGAAGGAAAATCACAAAAACTCAGAAGTGTGTTTATCTCAAAACTTTTGAAGTCAAAAGAAAAGAGTATAAATATAAAACACTTAAGAGTCAGAAATTGGGGTAAAAATGGTCATCAAGCAACTGTGTGCATTCATTGGGTCAGGGAAGTTCAGGTAACAATAGTATCCTCAGTGAATAAACTTACAAGAGGACTAGACAAGTTTTTCAGAATCATCACATGGTAACAAAGTCTTTAACAGGGCTTTCAAAAACTCATGAGAACATGTCTCCTCATTTTTCAATCAATCAACAAGGAAAAGGTTCCAAACAGTGGTTATTAAAATGTATTTCAAACCACTGACCATTTTTCTAAAACTTGAGATTGATGAGACTATGGGTATTATTAGGAAATTTACCAGATCCTTTTGATTCTATTTTTAGAAAAACCTTCAATTATTTTTTTAAAAAAATGTTTTTCTCAAATAAAACAGGATATATTATTCTTCATTTTTTTTAATAATATATTTTGTACTTTTGCTTGTTTTTTATAGCAAAATTTTCAAACTCCTGTCAGGATTATATACCATCATTTTTTTTTTGGTAATATCCTTGAAAATAGGTCAAAAGGAAATGGTACAAGTGTCAAGGTCTTGTCAAACTCAAGTTTGGTTTTAACACTGATCAAAGATTGATTGCTAAACAGATCTTAAAATACTCGGGTATTCATGTCCTAATTCAAATATTATGACAAAAATGAGTAGCCATAGTAAAAAGTTTCCATCATCTGGGGTACTAAACCACTGTCAGGAATCTATAAAAGCTTCAAAATGTGTAATTGACATGTGGCAAAACCTTGAATGAAAATTCTCATAAAAGCTGCTGACATGTTGAACTTGACAATTTGCATCTAAAATGTATGTTGTTAAGGATAGCATTCTTGCAGACATTTCAGAATCAACATCAACAGATGTTAGAAATGATGTTGTGATTTCACAAGATAAAATCATTTCTTTCATCAGTACAGCAGATGCTCAAAATATTTGTCAAAAGCTTATCCACTGGTGCATTAACAGTTGCAGATATACTTGCATTTCAAATCCTTACCATTACCTTACCCCTAACCACTGTTTTGTTCAAACATCTGTTTTCTAAATACTGACCACTGCTGAAAGTCAGCCCCTGATCTTTCATTTTCTTGGCAAGCATTGATGCTCAAAATCAGTGTCTTATCCACTGATATGATATCCAGTGATAGTAATAATCACCCACTGCTCTCATATTGTTACCGTTGTAACCACTGATATTTGCTTCATCAGTGGTTCTCCAAAACAACTGTCCTCCATTATTCATCTTGTCATCAGAGGTTGGCACGTGGTCAGTTTTTAGCCATCAGATCTTTGTAACCGCTGCCACATCAGCACTTACTTTTTCCCTAAATAAAACCCTGATCAAAACCCCCAAACAGGGTTTTACACTGTCGAATTGAATTCCAAAATTCTCTTCTCAAAGCAGTTTCCCACTCTCCATCTCAAATCATTCTTCATTCGTCCTCATCAAAATGACTAAATCAAAATCAAAATCAAAATCAAAATCAAAATCAAAATCAAAAGCATCCTCATCTTCAGCTTCCAAAGAAGCCACACAAATGGCCGCTGAACCCATTGAAATCCCATACAAATCCCCTCACAATTATTTGGGTTTACTCACAAAACCCACTACCACCAACACCTTCGATTCAATCATTGATATTCTTTCAGCATCAAAGTACAAAACTTTGTTAACTGCTGATGCTCCAATTTACCAACAAACCCAGAGAGAGTTTTGGAAAAATGCTACCCTTGACAAACAAGGCGAGAAATTTATAGCCATTAACTCTTCCATACAGGGTAAAACGATTCAAATTACTCCGCAATCCATCTCAGAAGTCTTTAAACTCTATGATCAAAAAGGTAAAACTTCTTTTCTTAAAAGCGAGTTGAAAACTGATTTTCTGAAAAGAGGGTATGCAGAACAAACAAAAATAGATACCTTACAAAAAGGTTTCTTCCCTTCTGCACCTAGATTTTTATTTCATACACTTTTGATGTGTGTTTCAAATAAAACAACTGCTTTTAACGAAATACCATTGAAGATCCAATGTCTGGGTTATGCTATTTTAAATAATGAAAATTATAACTATTCCTAGGAGATCTTTGATGACTTGGTAAAAAATGTCGATAGCAAATCATTTTTACTTTTTCCAAGGTTTCTAAGCTACTATTTTAAACAAAAATTTGGAAAGGAAAATGAAAATCTGCTCAAACAAGGTGTTTATTTTCAAATAAAAGGTTTAACACCTGAAACATTCACTAGAATGTTAACACCTTCAAAAACAAAAGCAGAGGTGCCTGAGCAGAATTTAGCAGCTACCACTGCTCCTCAGGTATCAGCTGCTGAGCCCACTGCTCCAGGTGATCATAGCAGCACAACCACTGCTTTGAAACCCACACCTGCCATTACCAAAAAGACCAAAAAGAAAACATCCAGAAAGCCCCCCAAACAAAAAACAAAGGCAACTCTGGAAGATGAGATCCCAGAGCCACTGCCAGTGACAACACAAATGTCACCTACAACCACTGCTGCTACTTCCTCACAGCAGATGGAAGAAAGATCTCCACCATTGCCTCAAACTCCTCCTGCATCCTCACAAAAGGATCAGGTTGTAATCACAGGGACCCCACATTATGAAGCTTTGGATTCAATTGAATCCATCTTCCTCAGTCCTGATCCCAAGGACATGTCTCTTTCATCACCTATATCTTCACCCCTCACATTACCACAGTCCATAATACCCTTGTTGCATGCAGTTGCTATAGCTCAGACACAAACCAGTTCCTCTCTATCACCTATAACTGAGAGTATACTCCAACAAGTGACTGGGTCTGATGCTTATACCTCTGCTATCCCAGCAACAATTGAGGAGGTTACACTGCAGGAGTTACAAGTAATTCTTGACAGTAGTTCAAGTGGAGCAGCAACTACAAATGTTGGATCAACAGATCTACATTTGGCGAGTTGTTTCATCAATCAGACTCCCTTGAAGGCAATTTCTTCCATAGCACCTCTGATAACCACTAGTGAGTTTGTTTTAACCACTGGTACCCTAAAAAGGTTATCAAGTGTTGAAGAAAGAAGACCCCAGAACCAAGAACAAGGGGCATCAATGGGTGATTTCTGGGATTCACTTCCTAAGTCACACATTGATATAACCACTCCTGGTGGGGAATCGGATGATCCCATTAACTTAGGTGATGATTCACAATATCAAGAATTGACGGGGAGAATTGACAACCTTGAAACATCTGTTGCTGAAATAAAGGATATGGTGCAACAGCTGTTAAAAGCTCAAAATGCACAATCCACTGCTGTTCCAGCTCAAGCACCTGCACAACCTGCACCTGCTGCAAATGAGTTATGGAATTTGTTTCAACCCCTGCTCCAAAAACAAAGAGAAATGGCTTATCAGCAGCATGCTATACATGTTCAAGAGCTGAGAAACATGATGGAGTCCTGGATCAAAGATACCCAAGCAGACATCAAGGCTATAAAGGCCCATATCCTGAACACCACTGGCAAAGCTCCTCCCACTGTACTCTTCATTGATAACCCCCTTCCAGATAATGCCAAAAAGGGGGAGAAAATCAAGCAGTGGAGAAAGAAGGGAATAGAAGATGGCCTCTACATTGAACCAGTAAAAGAAAACATGACTAAAAACATCCCTTTGCCAGATGGTAGCAAGAAAGTTGATACTACCACAAATGCACTTGCAGAAGCAAAAGCAAGTGTTAAAAGAGATAGAGAGGCTAAGGATAAAGCCAGGTGGGAACAGGAGAAAAGAGCCTATATAAAGCTGAATGCACAGGGTACTTCTGGGTCAAAGGATGATGAAAATCCTAAGGATGAAAAGAAGAAGCCCACTAGACAAGTGAGGGAAGCCAAATCCATACCATTCAGACCCACAAAGCTTGCTTCCAAACCACCTCCCAAAGGCTCTAAACCTCAAACCACAAAATCTCAAACCTCCATCCAAACAGCTGATATATCAGTAGTTTCAAAAACTGCTAGCCAAGCAGCTGGCATCTCTTCAACTCACACCACTACAACACACACTACAACCACTGCCCTACCATCACAACCTAAAACTACATCACCACCCACCAAATTACCACCTGCTCAAAAGCAAAGGGCATCTACTGACACATCAGTAGTTGTAATGACAACAGAGGTTGAAACACCAGTTGTTTCAACAGCTGTTTGCCAGCCATCCACCACTGCTCTCATCAATGTCACATCACCACCATCACCTCCTGCTAAAAAGCATAAGACATCAGATGTTACAACATCTGTTGTAATGACAACAGTGGATCAAACACCGGTTGTCTCAACACCTGTCTGTCCAAGCACCCTCACTTCACTTCAAGCCATTTTCACTCCAATCAACAAATCACCCAAAAGCACTCCTTCACTGGAGAAAACTTACACAAGAAAAAGAAAAACAACTCAGGCAAATGATGACAAATATGATCCTTTTGCAGCAAAATATCCACTGGAACTGGAAGCTGTAAAAAATGAGATGAGACAATTCTACACTGAGGAAGATCCTTCAAAAAGAAGATTTCCTTCTCTCATAGGCTTCATAATTCCAGAAAATATGGATGAATATCTCAAGCTCAAAGCAAGGCAGGCTAAGATAAGAGCCAAACTTGAATGTGAATATCAAAGTGACAAAGCCATTTCTGAAAGAATGGAATTTTTGCTCACTAAAGTCAAACAGATGGAAGACTATGCAGTAGATCTGAGCAAGGAAATGTCAAATTTACCACCCAAAGCAGATCTACGAAAAGAAATGAGAAAAGAATATCTTGCATACATCATGAAAGAAAAATTTTATCCAGCTGAAGAAAAACAATTCGAAGAATGGCCAATAGTTGCATTAAAGCATGAGGCAAACATAATTGAAAGAATACAAAATGATCCAAGCAAGAAGAGGACAGCTCCAAACTGGAGCAAATACAAAAAGTTCATTGTTGATCTTACATCTGAGTACAAAAGAAAGAAGCAGGAGTTGGTGGATGCAAAGGTGGATACTGCTAATGCCATAGCAAAATGGACAAAGCAGTATACAGATGAGGCTTATGAAAGGCTGAAAAGAAGAAAAATGACAGATCCTAATTCACCAAAGAAGCCTGAACACAAAGAGCCAAAACAGGTCATTTATCCTAAACCACTGTTCACATCAGCAGATACCTCTATCATTGTGTTAAACCAAGAAAAGAGGAAACAGCTGACCAATGTAGAAGAAAAAGAAAAAGAAGTTGAGTACTTTAAAGAAGCCATCAATAAAATGGCTTTAAATGAAGATAGAACAGCAAAACTTCAAGACCTTGCCAAAAAGGTGTTGAATAAACCATCATCACCAAACACATCAGCATATATCTCAGACATTGAGCTAGATCAAAGAAAGAGACAAGAGCAGATTGAAAAAGAAGTTGCAGAAGATATAGCTGCAGCAAATGAAGTCATAGAAAAGGCTTTCAAACAAATGTCTGAAAATTCTGAACTAGCAAAAGCTCAGGGTACTGCTTCACAAATCTTTACAAGGCCAAAATCTCCCAACTCATCAGTAAATAAACCTCTCCCAAGAAACCCATTGGGTTAAAAAATACTAAAATGGATGTCTGATCAAAAGACCCATGTATTGACCCTGCTCAGATCCAATGGAGAAGTGAAGTACATATAAAGGAAACAAGCACTAGGCCTTGGTGTTGAAGATCTACAAGATCTCCTTGAACTTACACTGTGCAGGGATGAGGATGACTCAAGTTCCAAGGACTTTGAAGTGGAATTTAAAAGACAAGCTAAGGAACTTCTGATGAGACAATAAAGATCCAGAATAATGAAGGGTTTTGGCATTATCTGTTCCATGGGGAGATTGTTGGGATTGAACCCTATCAGAGGAACAGATAATAAGAGCCAAAACCGGATCACAACAGTGGATTCATAATAAGCAGCTGTTTACATTAGACTTTCCCCTTGAAAGTGATTATAACATCTGATGGTCCTCTATCCATTGTCCGTATACAACTGCTGCTGTCCTACAAACTGCTGATGAAGCCCTGAAGACTGCTAAGAAGTAAACACTTCTGGTTTAATCTACTGATGCTAAAGAACTGCCCATTCAAGGACTGATCAACCTTGAGGAAAGCACTGATGAAAGAAGAAAGCAGTAGTTTAGTATGTCACTTGTTTTGTACAAAGTCAGTGGTTAAGAATAGCAGTGTTTGTATAGGAACAGTGGTTACAGGTAGGGGTGCAAACGAGCCGAGCTACTCGTGAGCTACTCGAGCTCGGCTCGAAAAAAAGCTCAAACGTGCCGAGCTTAAACGAGCTCGAGCTTGATCCCGAGCCTAAAAACAAGCTCGTTTACTAAACGAGCCCGAGCCCGAGCTTCGCTTATCGAGCTCGAGCCGGCTCGCGAGCCTAATCGAGCTTTCTATTTATATATTTTTTATTAATATATTAAACATATATTTATATAATAATAATTATCATTTATCTAAATATAAATAAATAACTAAATTATATGTAAAATAATAATTATAATTAATATAAATTAAATAATAAATACTAAACGAGTCGAGCCCGAGCCGAGCTCGAGCTTTTTAAAATTACCTTCGAGTCGAGCTCGAGCTTCAGAAATAAAGCTTGAATCGAGCCGAGCTCGAGCTTTCATATGTTAAACGAGCTCGAGCTCGAGCCTGGTCAAGCTCGGGCTCGGCTCGGCTCGGCTCGTTTGCACCCCTAGTTACAGGTTGTTAGGTTGTTAGATGTCACTTTCATGGTGACGTCAGTTGAGATGCTTCAGTGGTTTTGTTTGCCTATAAATGGAGCAGTACCCTATACTGTTACATTTGATTGACTGAGTGAGTTCTTCTCCTCTAGTCCAATCCTTTCATCTTGTGCAATCAACCATGGAGTATCAGGCTGAGGGGGAGTTTAATTTGTAAGCATGCTTTGTAATCTTTTGATTTGTATTGTAATCATTCGACTCAATGAAAAGCATGTGTTTATCAAACCATTTTCTTCTTTGATTGTGTTTACAAAGTTTGTTGTTCATTTTCGCTGCACTTAAACTCAGTTCATTTCTATTGATTTGTTCAAATTATACAAACAAACACAATCATAAGGAGCCTTAGATCCTAACAGTTTGGGATGGATGTGTTTGTGTATGATGTGACTTTGAAGTTTTTGTTGTAGCATTTCAAAAACAGAGAAGCATCTCTACCTTTCAAGGTCGTTCGATCGGATGGCAATCCGTTCCAGGTGAAATATTTCTTAAGTTTCAAGTCTCCAGATAGAACAGTCATTCAATCGGATGGTCATCCGATCGGATGACTATTCGTTGGAAACTGTTATGTTTTGAAATTTTGTTTAAGTGTTGAAAGTCCACAAGTCATCCGATCAGATTGTCGTTCGATCGGATGGTAATCAGATCGGAAGGCAATCTGTTCAGCGACCTGATCGTTTGAAACTTGCAAAATTCTATTAAATCTGAAAAGTTTGCGGTTTGACCGAGACGGTATGACAACGTGTTAAGCAACGGAAACCCCACCAAATCCAAGTCATCCGATCGGATGGGAATCACCCCGTTCAATCAGTTAACTGTTCTTAACGGTTGTTCATGTTCAACCCACTAAGTCGGTTATCTCGTCATTAGGATCAGTTCTTAGACCGACACTTCACTAGAGAATGAGTGGAAGGCCTGAATGAGCTCCGATTCTATCGGTTTTGAGTGCAAGAGTGTAAAAGGGTTGAAAGAAGCTTAAATCGGTTTGAAAATGTTTAGATTTAGGTGAAATCAATGTTTAAACATGTTGAAATCTCTTAGATTTGAGTTGTCCTTGGTGGAATGAGGTCACACTTTGAAGTTCATGAGAACCCATGATGACATCACCTTAGAACATCCCAAATCAGCCGATTTCATGGTGAAAAGTTAAGATTTGATGGAGAAAATGATGGAGAAGTGTGTGTAGATCAAGAATGTACAAGATTTGAGTCGAGAACTTAAAAGAATCATGAGGAATTGAGAGAAATAGGGCCAAAAGCTTGCTGGTCGAACGAGAGCTGTCACATCACATGAACAGTGATGTGACAGGTGCTATTTATAGGTGAGAGGGTGAGAAAGGCGGTGTAGATGTGCGATCGGAGGGCAATCTATGACATCTGTGCCTGTAATCATTGTATAAACCTTGCACAGTTCAATTGTGACAACCCGAATTTTCAAGGTCTTTCCTCACAACTGCGTTTTCTTAATTCGTTGCGTTCTTATTATGTGCACCTTGTTATTTGATTGTAAATTGCTGTTAGTGTTAATGGGTTAAATGTAAATCATGGACCTTGTGAAATATGTGATGTGCTGTTACATGTATACATGATGAAATCTAAGGGGAGATTTTCCCACAAGACTGCTCGACGAAATCCAGGGATTTCGCCATATCTCACTCGACGAAATCTGGGGATTTCGCCGGCCCCAATTTCGCCAAAGCCCATTAAGGGCCCAACACTTTATAACTTTTGTATAAAAGGATGTGGGTTACGTAAACTGCTATTAGCGAAACCCTAGAGTCTCTCCCTATCCCTTGTACGACGGCAGCCTTGAACACTCGAAGCCTCATACATCGATCGATTCATTGTTCCTCCTGTTTGGGTTAGTGATCAACCATTGATTATTATTTGATTGAAATCATTATGGACTATTTGTTTGGTATCATGTATTAACTGTTATTGTGAAATGCTTATGATCATATGATTGAATGATGATTCTGATTGTATGATGATTGAGTAATTTATGTGATTGTATAAATTAATCTGATTGGGTGATTGATTGATGAGGTTGACGTAACTGTTAAATGATAGTTAGGGTTTCTGGGTTGCGTACTGTTGTTGATGATCATGCTTACCCGAGAAAATCACTACCCCGACGAAGACACTTAGAATAGCGATATTCTTAATAGGCACCAGTTTAACTTGGGGGGGCGGTGATCCTTTGGGATTTCGTCGCCTGGGGTTTTCGCTGAAGGGAGATCGCGACGAAAATAGGGGTGTTCGTCAAGTTGGGAAATAATCACAGTAAGTCAGTTAAGTCTGTTAATGGATAACTATGTTAGAATAGACTGAGAAATCAATTATGTGAAGCATGAATTGTATGAACTTGAAATAACTGTTATGTTTTACTTGATAATAATTGCCTAAGCACATCTTGTGATGTTAGATTGCATGTGAAACCTTACAAACATAAACTGATTGTGTATACGTGCATGCTATAGGCTTTGACTGAATATTTGTGAGCACGTAATTTAGCAAACCGAGGTGAGTTCACACACTTTCTAAGGCATGGGATTCCCGGTGGTTGGGAATGGGTTAAAGGATTAAAACGGAACCTACATATCCTCCTTGGGTAGGATATGTACCTCTATCCTCCATGGGTAGGATGCCAATGTTAATCATGCGTATTCTCCTTGGGTAGAATACGTACGTTCGTCCTCCTTGGGTAGGACAACAACCTTAAACTTACTAGACAAAACTCTATCATTAAGTCCCTCATTTTTATATCGACTTAATCGTCGGGCCAATGGCGAGCGGGTCATTAGTTAATAGCGCTATTAGGGTTGACAAGCCTCACACCGTGCTGGTAGGACGGGCGTGTACTAATGGATCTGGGCACTCGGTCAATGATGATAGACATTGACATAGGGCATAACTTACTTTCGTCAGTTGTCAATATGTTAACAGTCTAGTGGTTCAAATGGGGAAGCCCCCACTGATTATGGATATGGTTTGGGAAACAAAGATACCGGTTAACTCGTGGTTTACGAACAACTTATGGTTTTCAAAACAAACTTGTAAAACTAAACAACCAACTGTGAACTCGCTTAACTTTGTTGTTGACTCGTTGTTACATGCCTTGCAGGTCGTTAGGTGCTTATGGAGCTTGCACAGGGAGGAGTGGTCGTTGTGGGACATGGACTGTTGAGTTCCATGTTAAACATTTAAACTTTATGAACTTATTACTTATGTTTGGGCTTTACATTTTATTCTTCCGCTATTAACCTAAAGTTTGGTTATTTTCTTTTGGACACCAATTATATTATGGTTGGTTTTATTTACTTAATTACGTTGTTCAATATGATTGGTGGCTTAATCCTGGTCAGTCACGTCTCCATGCGGTAATACTCCGCTTGTGGATTTTGGGGGTGTGACAGATTGATATCAGAGCCATTGGTTATAGTGAACTTGGTTTTAAAAAGGGAAAAGCTTTTTGACAAAACCAGACTATAACCTGTACAGTGCTCAACGATCCACAACGACGCTTCGCTCCACGTGCAAGGCTCAACACTATAGGTGATATGATTTATGTTTATATTGCCTACTTGTTAGTTACATTGTACATTGTGGATGGTATGCTCTGGTTAACGTAGCAACTATTGTTAGAAACCCATTGTGTGCTTACGCTCTTCTGTCACTCCACACATATGCATTGTCACGACACTTGCCTCACTCATGCTCTCTTATTGTGAAGATCATGAGTGGACGTATCAACCTAACTTAAGCTCAGCTGACGGCTTTAATCAACGAACAAGTTGCTGCAGCACTCGCAGCCGCTCAGGCAGGAGGTCAACATGCTCAGCCTCCTGTGTGCAATTTCAAAACTTTTATGGACTGCCGACCTACTACTTTCAATGGCACTGAAGGAGCTGTAGGTCTCCTCCACTGGTTCGAGAAGCTCGAATCTATTTTCGAGATGTGTGAATGCCCTGAGGCTCATAGAGCGAAGTATGCTACTGGTACTCTCGAAGGTGTAGCACTCACGTGGTGGAACGCTCAGGTCCAAATGTTGGGGTTGGTTGCTGCTAATGCCACCCCATGGAATGACTTCAAAGACTTGATCAAGGAAGAGTACTACAATCGTGATGACATCCACAAGCTAGAAGTAGAGTTCTACAACTTAAAGATGACGGGGTCGGAAATTGAAGCGTATACGAAAAGATCAAACGAACTGGCTATCTTGTGTCCTACTATGGTAGATCCTCCTATCAAGCGTATCGAGCTGTACCTCAAAGGTTTACTGCCTGAGATCCAGAGTCATGTGACTGCAGCGAACCTCGCCACTATCTAGCAAGTTATTCGTTTGGCTCATCGTCTTACTGATCAGGCAGTCGAGGAGAACAGGCTGCCCAAGCGTATTGGTACTACTACTACTACTACTACTACTACTACTACTTCTGATGCCCCCAGCGATAACAAGCGCAAATGGGATGGAGTCTCAAGCAAGGGTTCAACATCAGCTCAGTCTTGGTCTCAGCAGCGAAAGACTGATGACTACAAGAGCCCTGGTCAGTAATCTTCTGGTAGTCAAGGGCAGGGTGGATACAGAGGAAACCACCCGAAGTGCAACCGATGCAACATGCATCATAGTGGGCCGTGCAATAAGGGCCGTTGTCAGAGGTGTAACAAGCTTGGTCATGAAGCTAAGGATTGCAGGGGCGCATGACCGGTAAATCAGAATCGTCAACAACAGCCACCAGCTCCACAGAATCAGCAGCAGCAGCAACAGGGTAACAGGGGATGCTATCAGTGTGGTGCTGAAGGTCACTTCAAGAGAAACTGCCCCCATTTGAACCAGAATCAGAACAACAACAATAATCAGGGGAACGGGAACAATAACAGGGGTAACAATGATGGCAATGGTGCCAGGGGACGTGCTTTCGTGCTGGGTTAGGGTGACGCGAGGAACGATCCCAACGTTGTGATGGGTAAGTTTCTTCTGGATGACTTCTTTGTTACTGTTTTATTCGATTCGGGTGCATATACTAGTTATGTATCCTTAAAAGTTAGTCAAATGCTTAAGCGCACTCCAACACTTTTGAACACCAAACACATGGTAGAGCTAGTAAACGGTAAAAGTCTCGAGGCCACACACATAATTAAGGGTTGTAATCTCATCTTAGCTGGTCAGACCTTCTCTATCGATCTTATTCCTATTGTTCTTGGTAGTTTCGACGTCGTTATTGGGATGGATTGGCTATCTCAACATCAAGCGGAGATTATTTGCAAGGAGAAAATCGTCCGTATTCCTCGTTCTGGTGAAGAACCTCTTATGATTCATGGCGACAAGAGTGGTGCTGTTGTGGGCATCATCTCTTTCCTTAAGGCCCAGAAGTGTTTACCAAAGGGCCACACTGCTATCCTAGCCCTCGTTTCTGATACATCCTCGAAAGAAAAGAAGATAGAAGACATTCCTATTGTGCGTGACTTTCCTGAGGTATTTCCTGAGGAATTACCTGGTCTTCCGCCTCATCGACAAGTCGAGTTTCAAATCGAGCTAGCTCCTGGAGCAGCACCAATAGCTCGTGCACCGTATCGTCTAGCTCCATTTGAACTAGAAGAACTATCCGCACAGTTACAAGAACTCTTGGAAAAGGGTTTCATACGTACTAGCTCTTCGCCCTGGGGAGCTCCAGTATTATTTGTGAAGAAGAAAGACGGCACCTTCAGAATGTGTATTGACTACCGCGAACTCAACAAGGTGACCATGAAGAATCGTTATCCTCTCCCACGCATTGATGACTTATTCGACCAGTTGCAAGGGTTGAGTTTCTACTCAAAGATTGACCTGAGGTCAGGCTACCATCAACTGAGAGTCCGAGATGAGGATATCTCTAAGACAGCATTCAGGACTCGGTACGGGCATTACGAGTTTATGGTTATGCCTTTTGGATTGACGAATGCACCTGCGGTCTTCATGGATCTTATGAATAGAGTGTGCAAGCCTTACCTGGATAAGTTTGTTATTGTTTTCATCGACGACATCCTAATCTATTCTAAGAGTCAGGAAGATCACGAGCATCACCTGAGACTTATTTTGGAACTCCTTCGAAGAGAGCAGTTGTATGCCAAATTTTCGAAATGTGACTTCTGGCTTCGGGAAGTCCACTTTCTAGGCCACGTGGTAAACAAGGATGGGATTAATGTTGATCCATCCAAGGTCGACTCGATCAAGAACTGGCCTGCACCCCGTACACCAACAGAAATCCGCCAATTCTTGGGTTTGGCGGGCTACTACAGAAGATTCATCAAGGATTTCTCAAAGATTGCGCAACCTCTCACCTCACTAACTCAGAAGGGTGTCACCTATCGTTGGGGGTGATGCCCACTAATCTGCATTTCAGCACTTAAAAGATAGACTTTGTAGTGCACCAATTCTCACACTGCCTAAAGGTACAGACGATTTTGTGGTTTATTGCGACGCGTCCATCCAAGGACTTGGTTGCGTGTTGATGCAACGTGACAAGGTCATTGCTTACGCATCAGGCCAGCTTAAGGTCCACGAAAGAAATTACACTACCCACGATCTGGAACTGGGAGCTGTTGTTTTCGCACTCAAGATATGGAGACATTACCTGTACGGTACCAAGTGCACCATTTACACCGATCACAGGAGTCTCGAGCATATATTCAAGCAAAAGGAGTTGAACATGTGACAGCGTCGATGGGTCGAACTCTTGAATGATTACGAATGCGCGATCAAGTACCATCCGGGCAAAGCCAATGTTGTGTCCGACACCCTCAGTCGAAAGGATACTACACCTAAGCGAGTGCGTGCGTTACAACTTACTATTCAATCTAGTCTTCCCACTCAGATACCAGATGCTCAGGTTGAAGCATTGAGAGCAGAGAACATCAGGGCGGAGTCCTTACGAGGATCGAGGAAACGGTTAGAACAAAAGGAAGACGTCGCCTACTATGTAAACGGGCGCATCTGGGTTCCACTTTATGGAAACTTACGCGAGCTTGTGATGGATGAAGCGCATAAGTCTCGTTACTCAGTACATCCTGGTTCGGATAAGATGTACCACGACTTAAAGACTACATACTGGTGGCCTAGTATGAAAGCCAACATAGCAACCTACGTCAGTAAATGTTTGACTTGTGCGAGAGTCAAGATCGAATATCAGAAATCATCAGGCCTACTCCAACAACCAGAGATACCGACATGGAAATGGGAACAAATTTCCATGGATTTCGTTACTGGCCTGTCTAGATCTCAACGCGGAAATGACACTATTTGGGTGATAGTGGATCGATTGACTAAGTCTGCACACTTTTTGGCTATCAAAGAAACAGACAAGTTCTCTACTTTAGCAGACCTTTATTTAAAGGAAGTGGTTTCAAGGCACGGGGTGCCAACCTCTATCATATCTGATCGTGACACACGTTTTACCTCTGAACTGTGGCAAGCAATACACAAGTCCTTTGGCTCATGTTTAGACATGAGCACCACTTATCATCCACAGACGAATGGGCAGTCTGAGCGCACCATCCAAACCCTTGAAGACATGCTTCGAGCATGTGTAATCGATTTTGGCAATGGTTGGGAAAGACACCTCCCTTTGGTGGAGTTTTCGAATAACAACAGTTACCACAGCAGTATCCAGACTGCTCCGTTTGAGGCATTGTACGGACGTAAATGCCGATCACCTCTTTGTTGGGCAGAGGTTGGCGACAGCCAAATCACGGGTCCAGAACTTGTAGTAGACATGACAGAAAAAATTGCTCAGATACGACAATGAATGGCGGCAGCTCGTGACCGTCAGAAAAGCTACACTGATAAGCGCAGGAAACCACTCGAGTTCCAGGTTGGGGATCGAGTGCTACTCAAAGTCTCACCTTGGAAAGGTGTAGTTCGTTTTGGCAAACGAGGCAAGCTCAATCCGCGTTATGTCGGACCGTTCGAAATCATTGAGAAAATTGGCAAAGTCGCTTACAAGTTGAATCTACCTGAAGAACTCAGTGGAGTTCACAACATATTCCACGTGTCAAATCTGAAGAAGTGTCTGTCAGATGAGACGCTCATAGTTCCTTTGAAGGAGCTCACAATCGATGATCAGTTGCGATTCATTGAGAAACCAGTAGAGATTACTGACCGAGATGTGAAGATTCTCAAGCGTACCAGAATTCCTCTTGTTCGAGTTCGTTGGAACTCCCGTCGTGGCCCAGAGTTCACCTGGGAACGAGAAGATCAAATTAAACACAAGTATCCCCAGTTGTTCGAGAACAGTGCAACCACTACTGAGGCTGAAGCTACTGCAGAATTTCGGACGAAATTCCAAACCAACGGGGGGATGATGTGACACCCCAGGAAAACCAGGAAACAACGCAACACAACTAGCTTCCTCAGTAACCACGTGCTAAATTTCGGGACGAAATTTCTTTCAAGTTGGGGATGAAGTGACAACCCGAATTTTCAAGGTCTTTCCTCACAACTGCGTTTTCTTAATTCGTTGCGTTCTTATTATGTGCACCTTGTTATTTGATTGTAAGTTGCTGTTAGTGTTAATTGGTTAAATGTAAATCATGGACCTTGTGAAATATGTGATGTGCTGTTACATGTATACATGACGAAATCTAAGGGGGGATTTCGCCACAAGTCTGCTCGACGAAATCCAGGGATTTCGCCATATCTCACTCGACGAAATCTGGGGATTTCGCCGGCCCCGATTTCGCCAAAGCCCATTAATGGCCCAACACTTTATAAATTTTGTATAAAAGGATGTGGGTTACGTAAACTGCTATTAGCGAAACCCTAGAGTCTCTCCCTATCCCTTGTACGACAGTAGCCTTGAACACTCGAAGCCTCTTACATCGATCGATTCATTGTTCCTCCTGTTTGGGTTAGTGATCAACCATTGATTATTATTTGATTGAAATCATTATGGATTATTTGTTTGGTATTATGTATTAACTGTTATTGTGAAATGCTTATGATCATATGATTGAATGATGATTCTGATTGTATGATGATTGAGTAATTTATGTGATTGTATAAATTAATCTGATTGGGTGATTGATTGATGAGGTTGATGTAACTGTTAAAGGATAGTTAGGGTTTTTGGGTTGCGTACTGTTGTTGATGATCATGCTTACCTGACGAAGACACTGCCCCGACGAAAATTCAATCACAAAGAAAACCCTTTGGGATTTCGTCGCCCAAGGGATTTCGTCGCCTGGGGTTTTCGCCGAAGGGAGATCGTGACGAAAATAGGGGTGTTCGTCAAGTTGGGAAATAATCACAGTAACTCAGTTAAGTCTGTTAAGTCTGTTAATGGATAACTATGTTAGAATAGACTGAGAAATCAATTATGTGAAGCATGAATTGTATGAACTTGAAATAACTGTTATGTGTTACTTGATAATAATTGCCTAAGCACATCTTGTGATGTTAGATTGCATGTGAAACCTTACAAACATAAACTGATTGTGTATACGTGCATGCTATAGGCTTTGACTGAATATTTGTGAGCACGTAATTTAGCAAACCGAGGTGAGTTCACACACTTTCTAAGGCAAGGGATTCCCGGTGATTGGGAATGGGTTAAAGGATTAAAACGGAACCTACATATCCTCCTTGGGTAGGATATGTACCTCCATCCTCCATGGGTAGGATGCCAATGTTAATCATGCGTATTCTCCTTGGGTAGAATACGTACGTTCGTCCTCCTTGGGTAGGACAACAACCTTAAACTTACAAGACAAAACTCTATCATTAAGTCCCTCATTTTTATATCGACTTAATCTTTGGGCCAATGGCGAGCGGGTCATTAGTTAATAGCGCTATTAGGGTAGACAAGCCTCACACCGTGCTGGTAGGACGAGCGTGTACTAATGGATCTGGGCACTCAGTCAATGATGATAGACATTGACTTAGGGCACAACTTACGTTCGTCAGTTGTTAATATGGTAACGGTCTAGTGGTTCACATGGGGAAGCCCCCACTGATTATGGATATGGTTTGGGAAACAAAGATACCGGTTAACTCGTGGTTTACGAACAACTTATGGTTTTCAAAACAAACTTGTAAAACTAAACAACCAACTGTGAACTCGCTCAACTTTGTTGTTGACTCGTTGTTACATGCATGCCTTGCAGGTCGTTAGGTGCTTATGGAGCTTGCACAGGGAGGAGTGGTCGTTGTGGGACATGGACTGTTGAGTTCCATGTTAAACATTTAAACTTTATGAACTTATTACTTATGTTTGGGCTTTACATTTTATGCTTCCGCTACTAACCTAAAGTTTGGTTATTTTCTTTTGCACACCAATTATATTGTGGTTGGTTTTATTTAATTAATTACATTGTTCAATATGATTAGTGGCTTGATCCTGGTCAGTCACGCCTCCATGCGGTAATACTCTGCTTGTGGATTTTGGGGGTGTGACATCAATTATCAATAAAACGATGTTATTTGATCCCAATGTTTGTTTATTTATGTTTGACATTTTGCATGTTTTGATTTTTGTTCCCTTTCAAAGTCTATATCACTTTCTAGAAAGTTATACGCAAACTGATGCGTAAACGTAATTAGTTTAACGCGACAAACACTCCGTAACATCAACATATGCTTATCATACCTTAAATAACCTTTACATCACTTAGAAATAAGTTTTGAAGGCTTTGGTATGGCAAAATTAAGTTTATTCGATCGTAGGGACTATTTACGTCAAACTGCGAAAGTATACCGATTCGTGTGATAACGAACATTCCGTAACTTGATCATAAGTTAAACATACCATACATATCCTTTATATATCTTAGAAATAGGCTTTGAGGGGTTCAGTGTGCTAAAACAAACTTTTTGGTCAATCAGGGACTAAAAGCGTCAAAAAGTGAATAAGTTTGCATTTTCGCGCATATCTTACGTTCTGAATATATCCGGACATCCAAAAATTTTTGGAATCATTAAAATATTTTATTTTAGTGATTGGCATGATAAAATTTCATTCGTCGCGTAATTTGGATCGTCTTTCGCGTCCATTCGTGTTTCGTCGTAATTAACCAAACAACGCAACCGTACGACAAAACGAACCGACATCCAAGATATTTTTGAGCATATTTTAAGTTCCCTATACTTTAACTTCATTATAGAGCCTTGAAATAGGGTTAACGGGGTTTAAACGTGTCAAAAATGCATCGAAAACCAAGTTTCAGGCATGCAGGGACTAAACTTGAAATTCTGTCAAAGTTAGGCTTAGGAGGGGCGCGTAAGACTTAGTGAAAGTCTACGCGGCCCGAGAGAGACCCCCAGATCTGCAAAACTAGTCTTCTACAATCAGCAGCTGGTTTCTGGCTTTGGTTCATGGTTTTTCAACTCTATGAGCTTGTTTTGGGCACCCATAGTATTGTATTTCAGTGGGTAACACTTGGATGGTTGAGATTGAAGCTCGTAAATCGAGGAACGATCCTAACGATTGTGGAAATCCTATAAATACCCACCTTGAATTCACTTGCATCCTCACACTTGATTCATTTCTGCTCTAAGTTGGAGTTTCCACTCTTCATACCTGAGCAACTTGAATCAAATCTCCATTTCTTGGACTTCTTGTAAGTTTCTTTCACGCTTTTATGCGTTTTAAGCATGAAAGTCAAACAGTGTTTGACTTTCTGCTTTGACCAGTCAATGGTCAACACGAAGTTCGTTTGAACTTCGCAACGTGAGTGTAATCACGATGGTTATAGTCCTTTGTGACTATACCTACTGATTACCACGTTATTTAGGCATAGTGACGAGTCATAGTTTCGGTCAAAATACGCGTTTATGCGTATTTTGCAACCAAACTATTCTTGGGTATCAAAACCCTTTGTTTTGATATCAAACTTGTTTTCAAACTTCGTTAAACATGTTTTAACATGTTTAACTCGTCACTTTTAGTTTAGTGCTTATATAGGGTCGTAAGATAAGCGGTCTAAACAACCGCTTAGACTTTCGAACCCGACCCGTTTGGTCGATCATTAGGATCCGACCAAACATATTTTGTGACCATAGTTGTATAGGGAATAACCTTCCGAGGTTATACCTTATGGTCACTACGTTTAGTTAGTTGTGTGATAGGTAGTTTATATGCCTTAGGAAAATGACCAAAATGCCCTTTTTACGCATAAATTCATTTTAAGCATATGTAACCTAAATTTTGACATCTAAACTGATTAGGCAACATTATTAGACATATTAAGGCATATAATACTTGTCATAGGACTAGTTAGATGGTCCGAATGCGTTTTACGCGAACGACGCGTTAAAGTAGCGTAAGTTACCAAAATGGGTCGTAATGGGTCGTAAGCACTTAGGATAGGTTCCGTTTCAGAATATAGGCTTTGTTAAACCATATTACATGACTACCTATACTCATTTGGTTTACGAAACCTCATTCTATCCGATCTTCCGATTTAGGACCGGTTTATTAACATAGTTACCTATATTAGGTGCCGTTTGATTCCGTGATCTCTCTAGCATTGCTTGGTTGTTATTCAAAGACTATTGAGAAATCTCAAGTGAGTACATAGACCCCTCTTTTACTATTTTCAAACTGTTTGGGGGTGGAACACATGTGCCTACTTGTTACTTTCGTGTTTTTCATGCTTTTATAACATATACTTGCTATGTTCATTAGTACACATATATTACATGATTTCTTCCATGTTGTTGCTATGTATGTTTTATTAACATGCTAGCACATTGATTTATATATCACATTTTGTTTCATATGTTCATTTCAGCATATGTACACATTGATTTACATCATATTCATGCTATGTATGCTCATTTTTGCATACTTAGTACATTGTTTTCACATAACATTCTCACATTTGGTATGACATTTGGTTTGTTTAACGGGACAAATATACGTTCATTAACATTAGCTACGCCGCTCGGTAGTAAGTAGTGGTACCATAGGAATTGACAACTCCCATTCCTGAAATCCTAGGTTTGTTTGGGTGGATGGAATGACTGAATCTGATACACATAATTTAGATAAACCTTTAATTTGTTTAAGGGTTTGTCGCCACAATCGCAAGGCTTGAATGTATGCATTTTAACAATACCACATAGATGTTTGTATCAGTAAAGCATGCATTGATTTTTACAAAACATAACTTTTGATTTAAACTTTGATTTATTCAAATATATTGTTTTGTACATTATACATATGGTTTAAATAGACATTTTTATTTGCCATACATAACATTTGACTATACATGAACAAGAATTACATTTGACATTTGACATTGTTTACACATAAACATTTTAACATTTAGTTTAAACAAGACATGTTGGTGGTTTGTTTGTTTAAGTGATTTAAATAACGAGGCGTGTGTAATATGATAAAAGCATGGTGGATACGCCGCTGGTACTTCCTATATATAAGTGCTTTTATGATATTACATATCGTAGCGTCATTTAAACCATTTCAGTTTAGACATATTTCATTTTACACAAATAACATATTTTTACAAAAACATTGTTTTACAAACAACACATTTTATACAAACCCCTTTTACTTGGTTATTTATTTATCTATGCATCTTTCTTTTATATCAACTGATTTCTTATCACTTTTTGTATAATTTATAAAAGAAAACATTTTACAAGGTTCATGACCAACTTTTGTAAACACTTCTTTAAACTTACAAGTCATGAATCATAAATAAATAAACCTATGTATCTCACAGGCATTTTTATGCTGACGTACCTATTTTCACATGTGTTTTTAGGAGCTGATGCATAGGATGATCAAGATACACTTAGGCGGACCTGTGCCTTAGTGACATAAAATGAAGCTAGACTAGTTTAAATTATGTTATGTACTCTTTGTTTCTGCTGTTTTAAGACAATGTAACCCCTTTGTTTATAAATAAAATAAAACTTTAAATACCATGGTTGTGAAACAATAAATTCTGTTGCTCGACTCCCCGACGTTTCCGCCGCGGTTTGTTTATTTACGCGGTCGGGGTGTGACAGAAGAGTTAGTATCAGAGCCAATTGTTATAGGGAATTAGGTTATTAGTAATGCTTTGACCTAGACTATAACTTTTCTAGGACCCTAACACAAGTTGTCTTGTGTTTAGATCTTAAAACATGCACTTCACCTATCCTTAGGTGATTACCAAAACAAGAACACAATTTTCCAAAATGATTTTTGAAAATCAAATCATCTATTCTTAGATGATTTGTTATAAGGTTTTGAACCCTCCAAAATTTCAAAGTGATTTTGGAAATTCAATCATCCGTTTTTGAATGATTCTTTTGGCTTAATGCCTTCTAAGTTTTTAAAATCTCGTCAAAGTTTTGGGTCTAAATAATGTGAACACGTGCAATCTGGAAGGGTGGATGCCTGTATCTCGGGTTTTCTGTCTAGGCTAGAGTGTTCGTACAAATCCACATAATCGGACCAGTCACTCTTACCTGGGAACTCTTGGGGTAAGTGTCCACTTATAGGATAAAGCATGTCTTCGCTATACATTACTTTGACCCATTTACTTTGATTAGTCACAGTGTGTCGTTTGTTTGCTTCGTGGAACGAACGAATAACCACCATCCATGTTTTTTGTCGATATTTGTATCATCTCATTTTTTTCATCTAATCATTTCGCAGCAAATGGCTGTTGTACTCCCAAACATCGTTGCTCAAGTTAACCAAGCCAACAATAACCATAATGCTCCATGCAACTTTAAAAGTTTCAATTCGGCTAAACCGCTCAAGTTTAGTGGTTCCGAGGGAGCAACTGGGCTCCTACAGTGGTTTAAGAGCATTGAGAGTACCTTTCATCATGTTCAGTGTCCTGATAATCGCAAGGTCGAGTTTGCTTCTAGTGTATTCCAAAAGAGGGCTCTCACTTGGTGGAATGGAGTCATGAGGGATCGTGGTGCTAATGTCGCTTTAGGTCAAACATGGGAAGGGCTTAGGGCTCTTATGATGAGGGAATTTTGTCCCCGTCATGAGCAGAGGGAGTTAGAAAGGGAGTTTGATGATTTGAAACAGGATAGTGGTGAACATCGGGCTTACACCGACAAGTATAAGGAATTGAGTTTGCTTTGCCCCACAATGGTTACCCCACTCGAGAAAGCTATTGAAAGGTATGTCGATGGTTTACCTGATCCCGTGCAAGATATCGTCACTGGTAGCAACCCTACCACAGTTCGTCAGGCAATCGAGTTAGCTGCGACTTTGACTGAGTCGCAAATCAGAAAGGGTAAGCTACACAGGAAAGGTGACAAGGATAAGAAACAATTGTCTGAGAAGGGTGAGAACAAGAAGGGTAAGAAAGTTGGGTCAGCAAGGAGGTCTAAGAAGCGTAAGGCTTCTCAGAAATTCGCTATTACCGCACAGGACAATCAGGCAGCTCCCAACCAGCCTGCACAACCACCCGCAAAGAGACAATATGCTGGTAAGGCTCCATTGTGCAACAGATGCAATAGTCACCATCAACCGCAAGTTCAGTGTCGTTTCTGTGCTAATTGTGGAAAATCAGGTCATCTTGCCGATGTTTATCGTTTTACTCCTAATCAAGCCGCACGAAACCCAGCTCGGCAAGCTGCTCAACCACCTGCTCAACAACAAGCTCAAGCTGCACGACCTCATTATCCTCCTGGTTCGTGCTACAATTGTGGGGATCTGACCCACTACAGAAATAAGTGTCCAAGGTTAGACAATGAAAACCAGGCCCAGGCTCGTAGACGAGTCTTTAATATGAATGCTAACGAGGCGCGAGCAGACAACGAGGTGGTCAATGGTAAGTTCTTTGTTAACAATAAGCCTGCATCTGTTCTTTTTTATTCGGGTGCTGATAAGAGTTTTGTGTCATTATCTTTTGAACCCTTGCTTTGCATGTCTAGAACGAAACTAGGAAAGCCCTTGACAGTAGAGGTAGCTAGTGGTGAACCCATTGTTCTTGATTCCGTTCTTCGAAATTGCCAGTTGAACCTTAATAACCATCTTTTTCCTATCGACCTCACACCAATGCAACTTGGAAGTTTCGACATTATAGTGGGAATGGATTGGTTAGCCAAGTATCATGAAGAGGTAGTTTGTTTTGAGAAGATTGTTCGTGTACCTCTTTCGTCAGGTAAGGTCTTAGAGGTTCGTGGTGAGAAACCTGCTAGTAGCCTCAAACTCATGTCTTGTGCTCAAGCTCGAAAGTACTTGCACAAGAACTATGTAGCTTTCTTGGCATATGTCGTAGAGGAGAAAGGAAAAGGTAACTCTATTCAAGATATCCCTGTTGTTCGGGATTATCCTGAAGTGTTTCCTGAAGAATTACCTGGTTTACCCCCAGCACGCCAAGTCGAGTTTTGTATTGATCTTGTACCTGGTGCTAATCCTATCGCTAGGTCTCCGTATCGTCTTGCACCTTCTGAGATGCAAGAGTTATCAAAGCAGCTTCAAGAGCTTTCTGACAAAGGTTTTATTCGTCCTAGTTTTTCACCTTGGGGTGTTCCCGTTCTTTTTGTTAAGAAGAAAGATGGCTCATTCAGGATGTGCATCGATTTTCGTGAGCTTAACAAGCTTACCATCAAGAATCGATATCCCCTACCTCGCATTGATGATCTCTTTGATTAGTTACAGGGTGCTACTTGTTTTTCAAAGACTGATCTACGTTCTGGGTATCATCAGCTTCGAGTACTTGAAGAAGATATTCCCAAGACTGCATTCCACACAAGATATGGGCATTATGAGTTCACTGTTATGCCATTCGGTTTGACTAATGCTCCTGCTATTTTCATGGACTTGATGAATAGGGTTTGTAAGCCTTATTTGGATAAGTTCATCATCATTTTCATTGATGACATCTTGATTTATTCTAAGACTCGAGCTGATCATGAGCAACATCTTCGTCTTACTCTGGAACTCCTGAAGAAAGAGCAACTTTTTGCCAAATTCTCCGAGTGTGAATTTTGGCTTAAGGAAGTTCAATTTTTGGGACATATCGTCAACGGACAAGGTATTCATGTAGATCCCTCTAAGATCAGTGCGATTAAGGATTGGGATACACCTATTACTCCAACCGAGGTTCGTTCATTTCTGGGTCTTGTGGGTTATTACCGCCGCTTCATCGAAAACTTCTCCAAGATTGGAGTTCCTCTAACTACTCTAACTCAGAAGAATAAACCCTTTGAATGGGGATCCAAACAGGAAGAAGCTTTCCAGACCTTGAAACAGAAACTCTGCGATACACCTATTCTATCTTTACCTGAGGGCAATGATGATTTTGCCGTATACTGTGATGCATCCAAATTAGGTCTTGGCTAAGTTCTCATGCAAAGGAACAAAGTCATAGCTTACGCATCAAGACAGTTGAAGGTTCACGAGAAGAACTACACGACTCATGATCTTGAGTTAGGTGCAGTTGTTTTCGCTCTCAAAATCTGGAGACACTACTTGTATGGTACTAAATGTGTGGTTTTCACTGACCACAAAGTCTTCAGCATATTTTCAACTAGAAAGAACTTAACATGAGGCAACGACGTTGGGTGGAACTTCTAAATGACTATGACTGCGAAATTCGCTACCATCCTGGTAAGGCGAATGTCATAGCTAACGTATTGAGTCGTAAAGAGCATGTCAAGCTTCATTGTGTTTGAGTTTGATCTGATATTCAAACTCGCATTTCTAAGGCTCAACATACTTGTGTTTCACAAGATTTGATGGGTAAGGAATTACCATATCATATCAAGCCTGATCTTGAATTGAAAGATGATGGATTGTATTATTTCATGGACCATTTTTGGGTCCCAAGTCTAGACAATCTCCGCACCTTGCTTATGGGTGAAGCTCATAAGTCTCGTTACTCTATTCATCCTGGTGCAGATAAAATGTATAAGGATCTTCGTACTCAGTATTGGTGGCCTGGTATGAAGAAAGACATTGCCTTGTATGTATCCAAATGCCTTACTTGTCTTAAGGTTAAGGCTGAACATCAACATCCCTCTGGATTATTGGAGCAACCAGAGATTCCAGTTTGGAAATGGGAAAACATTGCTATGGATCTTATTACCAAACTTCCATGCACTAAGAGAGGTCATGATGCTATTTGGGTAGTTGTTGATCGTCTTACAAAGTCTGCGCATTTCTTGCCAATCCGTGAGGATCTATCTGCCGACAAGCCGGCTAAAATCTATGTGGATGAGATTGTATCCCGTCATGGCGTTCCTTTGAACATCATATCTGACAGAGATGCTCTATTCTCATCTCGCTTTTGGAGAACCATGCAATCTGCTATGGGAACCCAACTTAATTTGAGCACAGCTTATCATCCGCAAACGGATGGTCAATCTGAAAGAATAATCCAGACTTCGGAGGATATGCTTAGAGCTTGTGTGATCGATTTTGGTGGTAGTTAGGATTCGTATCTTCCGTTGATTGAATCTCCTACAACAATAGTTATCACTCCAGCATCAACATGGCTCCTTTCGAAGCTCTCTATGGTCGAAAATGTCGTTCACCAGTCTGCTGGAATGAGATCGGTGAGGCTCAGCTTACTGGCCCTGGCCTCATTCTAGAGACATCAGATAAGATTAAGAAAGTTGGCGATAACCTTCAGACAGCTAGAAGCCGTCAAAAGAGTTACGCGGATCGACGATGCAAGCCCTTGGAATTTCAAGTCGGTGATCACGTTCTACTCAAGGTTTCACCTTGGAAAGGTGTGATCAGATTTGGAAAGACAGGAAAACTTGCACCTAGATATGTTGGACCATTCAAGATCATCGAAAGAATCGGTAAGGTAGCCTACAGACTTGAGTGACCTCCTGAACTTGGAAATGTTCATCCAACCTTTCACGTGTCAAATCTCAAGAAGTGTTTAGCTGATGAGAACCTCCACATACCACTTGATGAGATTCGTGTTGATGACACAACGCATTTCGTTGAGAAGCCTGTGGAAATCATGGACCGTGAAGTCAAATGGCTCAAACGCAAGCGCATTCCACTTGTCAAAGTTCACTGGGAATCTAAACGTGGACCAAAATTTAATTGGGAACGTGAAGATCAAATGAAGGCGAAATATCCACATCTATTCTCACAAGTTTCCTCTAAATAAATTTCGGGACGAAATTTCCACAAGTAGGGGAGACTGTGACATCTATGCTTGTAATCATTATATAAACCTTACATAGTTCAATTATCAATAAAACGATGTTATTTGATCCCAATGTTTGTTTATTTATGTTTGACATTTTGCATGTTTTGATTTTTGTTCGCTTTCAAACTCTATATCGCTTTCTGGAAAGTTATACGCAAACTAATGCGTAAACTATAACACCTTGAAAATATAAAACTATATATTAAAATTATAAAGCACAAAATAAACAAGAACAAACTAACTAGGACTAAATAACCAAGTTAGTTACAATTCTTGTTGTAACTCATAAGTGGGATTGAAACACTCAAAATATAAACTAAGGAGAAATTGAGGGGCTAAAGTGTTAAACTTGAAACTTGATTTAATAAAAACAATTTTAATTAACACAAAAACACACATTTGAGTGTGTTGAAGATCGACCAAACGCAGGGGGGCGACCAGAACTCTCCAAAACCCTAGTTCATGCTTTTGATCAAAATTGAAGACCAATTTCAGTCCCAAATCAAAATCCGAACATAGATTAGTGATCACCTCGGTGAAAGGGATCATAAGGTATGTAAATTTTGTATAAAACTCTCATCTAAAATTTCTGAATGAGCATAGGAATTCGAATTTGATGTTGCATGATAGTTGTTTTGAATGAAATAGTGTCTAGGGATAAACCCTAGTCAATTACTTGTTGGAATTTTTCCTAACTCTTGTGAAATTCATAATCACCATTGAAGGTGATAAGTGGGTTTTGTAGAAACATGTTGAACACTAGGATTATAATGTTATCTTAGTGTAATTTGAGTTCTATGAAACAAGTTCAGATTCGATTAATGTGAAAACTGATGTGAACTTGCCTAAATTGATGTTTATCTTGGCTAATAGACAAATATTGAACTTAATTATAAGTTGTGAGAAATTGTGCCTTTAAGGTGTTTGTGAAAATGCCTAAAAGAAGATTAAAAATTGGAAATTTGAGCTAAAACGGTTGTTTGTAGAGTTATGGCAAATTATGCGTTACATGTAAACAAAAGAGTTCTAAAAGGGTTGTGATTGAACTCTATAGGAAAGGAAACCAGAGCGTCAAGTGGTGACGCGCGACTGAAAGGGGTGCTTTGAAAGGTACGTGACTTTGGTCCAGTTACATTACGTATAAACGTTTGGTTTTAGCTTGTTAATGGTGTCATAATGTAGTATATGCGTTTGACGTGTCATTTAAGTGGCGAAGCCCACTCGACATTCAAACGGGTCAAAATATTGTTTAGAAATAGTTGGCTTGACATTAAAGTGAGGATTTTCACTCGTCAACCAAACGGGTCAAAACTATGTCCTTATATCGATTCTAGCGCGTAAAGATTTGAAAGCCTCATATTGCGCTGGTGCTAGATAGCAATTTTAGTAATGAATGGTTATACAAAGTTAAGGTTATGAATCCGTGTTATCGGGTCGAATGGTAGAAACTAGTTGCAAGAATTGCAATAAGTGGCAATGCTTGAATTTATAAAAAAAAAAAGCATGAAATTCGAATACGAGCGTTAAGCCATGTAATGGTACGGATACGCCAAGAATTTTAAGCCCGTGGAATGGGTAAATAAGATTAGAATGCCAAAGAATAAATTGGCGAACAATTTGCACACATAGTTAACGGGTCGAATAATCGAAACAAGGATTTTGTGGGCCATTCGTTCACAATCCGGGTTTCGTTAAGTGAAATTTATATGGTTAGATCCGTAATCTTAATACGGACACATAGGAAAAAGAATCGGCTAAAACGGATATGTAAATAAAAAGTTATGAAGAATTAAGCGGAAAAAAAAGAAGGCTGAGCTGGGCGAACCGTAGGACACGGTTCTGAACCGTGGCTCACAGTCGGGCAGTTCTGCTTTGAGCTGGACGAACCGTAGGCCACGGTTCTGAACCGTGGCTCACAGTCTGGCAGTTCTGTTTTGAGCTTGGCAAACCGTAACCTACGGTCGGTTTGAAATAAAATTTTTATTTTGTTTGTTTTTCGTTGTTTAGCAATAGAACTTGAATTTATTTGATTTTATGATGTCAAAACTAATAATTGATGTGGTTTTGACCCTAGGTAATGCTCGTTTCGTTGTGGATGTCGATCAAGCAAGGAAATCAAGAACCAAACACAAGTTTTGAATGCTTCCGCGATAATCTAATCTAGTTCAAACCATGTTGTTTTGTAAACACTTCTAAACATTGAATATTTTAATCTAGTTAGTTGACTATTTTCAAATGCTATAATGAAGTACATCTTAGTTTATTAACTAAGTTTTTGTTAACTATGTATTTCGTTTTAAAAATCCCGTTATTTTATGATTAAACAATAGTATTATAAGATGAGTGTTACATAAACGTTATCAGTTTAACGCGACAAACACTCCGGAACATCAACATATGATTATCATACCTTAAATAACCTTTACATAACTTAGAAATAAGTTTTGAAGGCTTTGGTATGGCAAAATCAAGTTTATTCGATCGTAGGGACTATTTACGTCAAACTGCGAAAGTATACTGATTCGTGTGATAACGAACATTATGGAACTTGATCATAAGTTAAACATACCATAAATATCCTTTACATAGCTTAGAAATAGGCTTTGAGGGGTTCGGTGTGCTAAAACAAGCTTTTTGGTCAATCAGGGACTAAAAGCGTCAAAAAGTGCATAAGTTTGCATTTTCGCGCATATCTTACATTCTGAATATATCCGGACATCAAAAAAATTTTGTAATCATTAAAATATTTTATTTTAGTGGTTGGTATGATAAAATTCCATTCGTCGCGTAATTTGGATCGTCATTCGCGTCCGTTCGTGTTTCGTCGTAATTAACCGAACAACGCAACCATACGACCAAATGAACCGACATCCGAGATATTTTTGAGCATATTTTAAGTTCCCTATACTTTAACTTCATTATAGAGCCTTGAAATGGGGTTAACGAGGCTTAAACGTGTCAAAAATGCATCGAAAACCAAGTTTCTGGCCTGCAGGGACTAAACTTGACATTCTGTCAAAGTTAGGCTTAGGAGGGGCGCGTAAGACTTAGTGAAAGTCTACGCAGCCCGCGAGAGACCCCCAGATCTGCAAAAACCAATTTTCTGCAATCAGCTGCTGGTTTCTGGCTTTGGTTCATGGTTTTTCAACTCTATGAGCATGTTTTGGGAACCCATAGTATTGTATTTCAATGGGTAACACTTGGATGGTTGAGATTGAAGCTCGTAAATCGAGGAACGATCCTAACGGTTATGGAAATCCTATAAATACCCACCTTGAATTCACTTGCATCCTCACACTTGATTCATTTATGCTCTAAGTTGGAGTTTCCACACTTCATACCTGAGCAACTTGAATCAAATCTCCATTTCTTGGACCTCTTGTAAGTTTCTTTCATGCTTTTATGCGTTTTTAAGCACAGAAGTCAAACATTGTTTGACTTTCTGCTTTGACCAGCCAATGGTCAACACGAAGTTCGTTTGAACCTCGCAACGTGACCGTAATCACGATGGTTATAGTCCTTTGTGACTATACCTACTGATTACCACGTTATTTAGGCATAGTGACGAGTCATAGTTGCGGTCAAAATACGCGTTTATGCGTATTTTGCAACCAAACTATTCTTGGGTATCAAAACCCTTTGTTTTGATATCAAACTTGTTTTCAAACTTCGTTAAACATGTTTTAACATGTTTAACTCGTCACTTTTAGTTTAGTGCTTATATAGGGTCGTAAGATAAGCGGTCTAAACAACCGCTTAGACTTTCGAACCCGACCCGTTTGATCGATCATTAGGATCCGCCCAAACATATTTTGTGACCATAGTTGTATAGGGAATAAACTTCCGAGGTTATACCTTATGGTCACTACGTTTAGTTAGTTGTGTGATAGGTAGTTTATATGCCTTAGGAAAATGACCAAAATGCCCTTTTTACGCATAAATTCATTTTAAGCATATGTAACCTAAATTTTGACATCTAAACTGATTAGGCAACATTATTAGACATGTTAAGGCATATAATACTTGTCATAGGACTAGTTAGGCGGTCCGAACGCGTTTTACGCGAACGACGTGTTAAAGTAGCGTAAGTTACCTAAACGGGTCATAATGGGTCGTAAGCACTTAGGATAGGTTCCGTTTCAGAATATAGGCTTTGTTAAACCATATTACATTAGTACCTATACTCATTTGGTTTATGAAACCTCATTCTATCCGATCTTCCAATTTAGGACCGGTTTATTAACATAGTTACCTATATTAGGTGACGTTTGATTCCGTGATCTCTCTAGCATTGCTTGGTTGTTATTCAAAGACTATTGAGCAATCTTAAGTGAGTACATAGACCCCTCTTTTACTGTTTTCAAACTGTTTGGGGGTGGAACACATGTGCCTACTTGTTACTTTCGTGTTTTTCATGCTTTTATAACATATACTTGCTATGTTCATTAGTACACATATATTACATGATTTCTTCCATGTTGTTGCTATGTATGTTTTATTAACATGCTAGCACATTGATTTATATATCACATTTTGTTTCATATGTTCATTTCAACATATGTACACATTGATTTACATCATATTCATGCTATGTATGTTCATTTTTGCATACTTAGTACATTGTTTTCACATAACATGCGCACATTTGGTATGACATTTGGTTTGTTTAATGGGACAAATATACGTTCATTAACATTAGCTACGCCGCTCGGTAGTAAGTAGTGGTACCATAGGAATTGACAACTCCCATTCCTGAAATCCTAGGTTTTTTTGGGTGGATGGAATGACTGAATCCGATACACATAATTTAGATAAACCTTTAATTTAGTTAAGGGTTTGTCGCTACAGTCGCAAGGCTTGACTGTATGCATTTTAACAATACAACATAGATGTTTGTATCAGTAAAGCATGCATTGATTTTTACAAAACATAAATTTTGATTTAAACTTTGATTTACTCAAATATATTGTTTTGTACATTATACCTATGGTTTAAATAGACATTTTTATTTGCCATACATAACATTTGACTATACATGAACAAGAATTACATTTGACATTTGACATTGTTTACACATAAACATTTTAACATTTAGTTTAAACAAGACATGTTGGTGGTTTGTTTGTTTAAGTGATTTAAATAACGAGGCGTGTGTAATATGATAAAAGTATGGTGGATACGCCGCTGGTACTTCCTATATATAAGTGCTTTTATGATATTACATATCGTAGCGTCATTTAAACCATTTCAGTTTAGACATATTTCATTTTACACAAATAACATATCTTTACAAAAACATTGTTTTACAAACAACGCATTTTATACAAACCCCTTTTACTTGGTTATTTATTTATCTATGCATCTTTCTTTTCTATCAACTGATTTCTTATCACTTTTTGTATAATTTATAAAAGAAAACATTTTACAAGGTTCATGACCAACTTTTGTAAACACTTCTTTAAACCTACAAGTCATGAATCCTAAATAAATAAACCTATGTATCTCACAGGCATTTTTATGCTGACGTACCTATTTTCACATGTGTTTTCAGGAGCTGATGCATAGGATGATCAAGATACACTTAAGCGGACCTGTGCCTTAGTGACATAAAATGAAGCTAGACTAGTTTAAAATATGTTATGTACTCTTTGTTTCTGCTATTTTAAGACAATGTAACCCCTTTGTTTATAAATAAAATAAAACTTTAAATACCATGGTTGTGAAACAATAAATTCTGTTGCTCGACTCCCCGACGTTTCCGCCGCGGTTTGTTGTTTTACGCGGTCGGGGTGTGACACAATCCGATCGGATGGCCATCCGATCGTATGGTCATCCGGACGGATGAACATTCGATCGAATGGTCCTTCAATCGGATGGTTCGGGTGAGTTGGATTAAGCGAGTGTCGATTAAGCGATGCGATAGTATTAAATAATAGTTACGCAAATAACATAACTAACATACAACAACATAATTAAACTTACGTTTCCAGTTCGCGATGAGATTGCGTTGCGATAGAGTTGCAATTGTGTTTTCGATTAATCACCACAAACATATAACAAACATGCACAAGTAACACATAAATAACACACACACGTAAAACAATATTCAGAACCTGCGATTCAAGTTGCAACGCGATTGCGATGAGTTTAGCGATTAATAGCGATTAAACATGCGATTATTAGCATTTACTCCACATAATACAACTAAGTACATAAATTAAAGTAATCGTTGACAACACTACTAGAAAAATAGGTAATAGCCACCAAAATTAGCTACCAAAAAAGATGGTAGCAAATTTTACTACTGATTTCTAACCAAAACACAATAACCATACTTTTCTATGATTTGGTAACAAATTAGTGGCAAAATCGGTAGCAACATCAATTTAATTTTTCTTTTTGAGCGGCACATTTATTTTATTTAGACCGCCTTCATTACTATTAGGGTTTCACATATGTCGTTGATTGACGAACTCAATCCCTCTCTACTTCATTCGAAGAACTCAATCAAAGATCAATTGTTCTGCTACAGATCTAGACATCTACTTTATCTGAATGTAAATCTACAGATCAATCGAAGAACAGTCGCTCCGCTATAGATTAATCGCTCGTACGGTATCAATCGATCCGCTACAGATCTATCAAAGACCAATCGCTCGTACAGTACGATTCGTCTTTCACTATTTTTTCCGTACATCAATTAAACTCAATATCGTACGTATCTCACTGTTTAAATGGATCAGTTTGTAAACAACAGAGCTTTATGTAGTCCGTTCGCTGTTTTTGTTCAGATTCAGGTTCAGATTTTGTTGATTTTTATGTTCTACGAGCTTTTGATGATAATGTTATGCTTTAATTTAGTTGTAGTTTGATTTTATGTTTGTTTTATGGATCTGGTGAATGTTAGGTTGAATTAGGTTATACTCGAGTGTAATGTTAATGATGAATTTTTTGTTCATAAGATATGATAGTTTGGTGCCCTAGCTGCTCATAGAACTTAGATTTAAGTTGATTTACTTGTTGTTTGAGTTAATTCCTTAGAGATAACAGTTAAATCATATTGCAATATATTCCACTTTGCCATAGGGAAATAGGAACATAGGTTAACTGTTAAATTTGGCTGTTTTTTACGCCGAATGCAATGAAATTGACTCCAATATCATCAGTAAGAGAGCATTGACCAGTCAATGGGTAATATGCAAAGCTAGCCATCTCTTCAACCTACCGGCATGCAGTTAAACGGCTTAACAAAGTGGATTATGATGATGTAAAGAACTCAGATAATGCATTTGCTTACAAAGATAGAAGCACGCTGCAACGTCAATGCTAGTTCTTTAGGAGTTAACAAACCTATTTCAACCTGAACCAGCTTTGATCCTTTACAAACCTGTTAACCCTCTAGTTTTATCTGTATGTCTCTAACACACTTCCTATTTAATCCTTTTTGTTGCAGAGGTCTCAATAATAACAACTTTATTGGATCCATCCCAACATTTATTGGTAATCTAAGTAATCTATCATTGTTGGATCTAAGTCAGAATCAGCTTACAAGATCCATTCCCTTCTCAAATGCAATATCTCCTGGTCTTGACAACCTACTAAAAGCAAAACACTTGTACATTCTATCTCTAATATTCCACATTTTGACTTTTCCAACTTTTGAATTGATTAATTGTCCTTATGGATGCTACATTTTGGTCATTATGCAGCCAATTGGCAAATAATCGGCTATCAGGTCCCATTCCACCTAAACTTTTCAACTCAAACATGAGCCTGATACATGTGTAAGTATTGCATTTGCTGAAGAAGATATCTGAGACTTTACTTTGCTGACATGGAAATACTTATCTTTTAACAGTATAGTTAACAACAACCAGTTATCTGGAACGATCCCTTCTACTATAGGAACCGTAAAGACTCTTGAGGTGGTATAAGTATCAGTGATTAATAATCACTAAACATTATGAAAATGCCATATGAATTAAATATATTCAATTTATTTACCTCTGTGTCTATATTCGCATATTTTATGTCATAGACGCCTGGACTCGAATTTCTTGAGTGGGACAGTGCCTCAGAATCTATCAGATCTCAAAAGTGTCACTGAGTTGTATTAAAGATTCTTATGAGGACCATCCTTCTCACACTGCCTCAAAGGTAGTTTTGTAATTAGTTCGAATGACATAATTTATTAGCATACATAACTATATATTTATAGTTCTGGATGGTGTTTTGACAGTGCGCATCTTTGCCGGATGGTCACATGTTTGACAGTGAAATGTTTGAATGGACACAAAGACCTTGTTCTCCTGAGCTTTGTGCAAGTCCATTGAAGATGCAGGTACTATATATTGTATATTGTTATAACACGCCAAAAAAACGTATGCCTCATATAAGGTTACTTACCTTATTTTTTGATATCATGCTACTGAATTTGGAATGAATTGGGACACAGGATAAAGAATCTGATGAATGCGACATAATTCAAGAGAATGGACACAATAACACGGAAGAAAAGAAGAAAATCAATACGACAATACCATAGAAGTGGTTTTACCCACATTATCTCCACTTCCAAAAGAAAAGGTTGACCATGTTGCTAAAGTCAAAGGGGTTAAGAAGAGACCTAAGAAGACCTGAGAAAGTGTTCAAAAAAAGAAAGTTAAGAGAGACGCAGATAAAGTTGTTGAAATTTGTACTGTGCCACCGAAGGCTGATCAAGATAATGACGGAAACACTAGTGAGCCTGTGAAATGTAAGAAACAGAATTGAAGTGGTAATAAAGTTGCAACAAAAGCTGTTGAAGAAGCTTCTAGTCATTGAGATGCAAGTGTAGTTGGTCTGTCAAATTCTTCGAATCTTGAAAAATGCAATGACAACATTCAAGACGCCAGTAGCACAGGCAAGAAGAAAAAAGAGATCACGAATCAGCAACATACAAAAAGGACTAAAAAGTTGAAGAACCAAGATTCAAGAATTAGTAATATTAGCGTAGCCGAACTTAACAAGGAATTCATCCATCAGTTCCCTAGTGAACCTGCTCTTGTTAATACCGAGACAGACATTTGTGCTTCAAGTAAAGTTTCTAAGGGCGTAAAAACTTCTAAAAAGGTGACGTTTTCTACAAATGAGACAGAACCTTTTAAAAATGTTGATACAAAGGCCAGCAAACTGATGGAAGAAGCTAACTGTGATTCTCCGACAAAATCCAATGCCACATTCTTACATAAATGTTACACTGTCTTATATGCGATGTGCTTTATGCCAGTCCACTAAAAAATTAAACGTACGTTCCAAAATCCACATCCTTCTAAAACCAATTATTTGTTGATTTTCTTATCAGTATATTTACTGTAGTTTACTGGATGTATGACACACTACCTTAAAGAAAATCCTATAACTTTGGATCATGAAGTTGTACCACATGCAATTCATGCGCATAGGAACTGCACAGAGTGGTAATTACATGGAAATATTGTTTTTGTTTTCCCATTTGTTGGTAGACTGACATTGAAAGTGTATGTAGGGCTCCTAATGTATACTTTAAAGACGATATTGCTGTTAATCTGGAAGCTGAACTGGCAAGAAGCAAAAGAATTAAGTCCTCTTGCTGTGGATTAAAAGGTGCTGCTCTCGATTGTTATGGAAAAAGTTGTCGTAAAAGCTTTCATTTCACCTGTGCAAAGTTAACGCCACAATGCCGATGGGATGACGTAAGTATCAATGTATCATTATATTATGTCGCATTACATCAAACATTGTCAATTGGTCAACTGGTCAAGTTCTGTTTTCTTGTCACAGAACAATTTTGTCATGTTATACCCACTTCATGCATCTCAAAAGCTGCCAAATGAAGCATGTGGTTCTCAACAAAAAGATAAAAAGAAATATATTCCAAAAAGACAGACTATCTTAAACAATCTCAAGTTAACTTTGATGATACAGTCAGCACAGCTTCTCGTTGGGAGTCATCTGAACTGTTCACGAAAATGCTTCTTTGTTGCTCAGCACTCACAACTACTGAAAAGGTAAGATAATAATAATATTATCTTTTGTTATATAGCTGTAAATAGGAGTTGTAATATAGCGACTCCATTACCATATTGTTACAATTTGTGGAGTAGTTACAAGTGCAGTTTGTAATTTGTTAAATTATAAGATTTTTTTTCATGAGCTTGATAGGTCAGTCACCATACCACCCTGATAGCTTGCCATTGTGACCCATTTGGAGGGAGGTTTGACCCTTGAATTTGATGACGGTGAGGTTTTCCAAGTAGTTTGGATGTTCGGATTTGGAGGGTTTAATTTGAGTTATTTGATATTTTGATTTGGATGTTTATTATGAGGAACACTGGATGTATAAATTGTTACCTTTTTAATGGAATGACAAGAGGTTATATATTGTTTTTTAATGAAATGGAAATGGAATAGCCAATTTATGGAATGGAAATGAAATACCATAAATGGTGACAAAGCGGTAGCAAAAAGGTGGCAAAATAGCGGTAGCAAAACGGGACAAAACAAAATATGGTGGCAAAACGGTGATAAAATGCGGTAGCAAAACGGTGGCAAAATAGGTAGCAAAACGGTGGCAAAAAATAAAATGGTAGCAAATAGGTGGCAAAATAGCGGTAGCAAAACGGTGGCAAAATAGTGGTAGCAAAATCGGTAGCAAAAAATAAAACGGTAATAAATAGGTGGCAATAGGGCATTTGCTACGTGTGCTTTTGCCACCGAGTTTTTGGTGGCAAGACGGTGGCAAAAGAGCAATTTCTACCGTTTTGCGACCGAAAATGCGGTAGTAAATACCATATTTTCTAGTAGTGCAAGTCAAAGAGTACAATCAATAATTAAGCAAGGAGTGACAGATCGCATTTAGCAATCTTTTCTTCCTTTGACTTGTACTTTGACTTCAAAAACGCGAGTTGTTACACTCTAAACCTAGACCACACAACCGGCAAGTGTACCAGTCAATGTAGTATAGCCAAAGTAAGTCCGGGTATCGAACCCACGAGACTCTCTAATTACGTTAACTAACTTCTATCTAGACTTAGACTAATACGGACTCTAACTATTTTTATATTTGAGGGGGGTTTACTAAATATCCTAAATTACAATTAAGATAAACTAATTAAATTAAACAACTAAGACGTGACTTAGACGAGCTTTAGATCAGAGGTGACGAAGCAAGTACCTAGGTTGGAATCCTAATTGATATCGTATGGTTTCTATCGGATGCTAATGTGCTATGGAACCAGGATCTTTGGATTCTTAACCCTAATAGAATCCAAACAGGACCCCCAACCCTACTCAGGAAGACACCTATGGCACTCAAAAGGGCAGTTACGACTACCGGTTAACTAGACTCCCTCTCAGTTATCTAGATTATCTTGAAAAGTACCCTAATATGATTAACTTCCTCTCGGTTGGAAATCTAAGGCAAAAGGAAACTGATTTAACTCGGTAAGCAAATAATGAAAGGTAAACTAAGGAGATATTCTCTCGAATTAGCTAACCCTGGCAATCTAACATAAAAGACAAACCAATAATCTCTCACCTCGGATATTAAGATAGGTAGAATATTAAATCCTATTAAAAACCTTAATCACAGTTTCTACGAAAAAACTGCAGAATTAACCGTAAACTAATCGCTAACACACAGTCCACGACCTAACTAGCATTCATACATGGAAGACATCCACAAAAATGCAAGTGAAACATGTGATCAGATTTAAAACAAGATCTAATACGCATAAACATTAAATCAAGAGTCCAAAATTTATTACTTTTTAAGACAAACCTATAAAACACATTAACATCTTAACAAAAAAACATACTTTATCAAAAGTAGTTAAAGATATTAACGTTTCAGTTTTAATACTCTTTCTTTTTTATTATTTTTTACTTTAACCGGTTCCCTTTTTTGTTACAAGGTTGGGCCAGCTTTTATCTTTCCCTTGGGTTATGCTGAGCTGTTGTGGGCTGTGTCGGTGAAGGCCCAATAGGGTTTCTGGTGCTTTATATCCTGCTGTTGGTGCATGTGATTTCATCATCAGACAACACATTGTTCCCTTTATCAAAATATCAATTCATCATCATCTGCTCGCAAGTTCTGCGCGAGATAATAAGCGGTTGATCTGTTCTTGTTCTTTAGCCTTGTTTTCTACTATACATTCAGTCATTCAATCCATTGACGACTGAATCTCTTGTAACCTTAAAGAGTTTTGATTAATAAAGTTCGTATTCTTCATTATTATTGAGTTCTCTGATATGGTATCAGAGCTCAAAGGGTGATTCATGATTTCTTGGTGTTTTTCCGCTGCTGATGATTGTTATCGTCTATCCTGAGCTCTGAAATTAGGGTTTCTGATCTTCGTCAGATCTGGGTTGTTCGGCTGATCGGCTATTCGTCGAATCTGGATTGTTCGGCTGTTCGTGGTGCAGATCTTGTCCTCTTTGCCTCACAGTCTGTAACCCTAAGTGAAGGTTACCACTGTGAGTTCTTTTTGGCGAACCCTAACTTGGGAAAACCCCCTTTCCTTTTTTCTCTCCTCGTAAGTGTTAAGTTGTAGGTAAGAGGCTCCTGCACTAAGACCTGCGCTGGCACCTATTGAGTGACGAACCAACAATCGGGAACACTGGTGCAGTTTCGCCGACCCTTAATTTCTGTTTCTCTCTGTTTTTGTTTTTTGGTGTCTTATTGATTATCTCTTGCTGGTCTTGGTGATTGTCTGTCTGTGACTTGTTTTCTATCTTGCTGGACTTGTGTTTCTTTCTATCTTATTTGTTTATTGTGTTGATTTTCTATGGGGGATAATACAGAAAAGTCCGAGTCATCTGTCACTTTAGTTAGTAAACTTGATGCTAGTGATCCGCGTTATTTGCATGCCAGTGATTCTAGTGGTCTTACTGTTGTTAATATCAAGTTGAAAGGAACAGAAAATTATGTGGTTTGGTCAAATGCTATGCAACTTGCTTTAATGGCTAAGAATAAATTAGGGGTTATTGACGGATCTTGTAAAAGGTCAACTACAGATGATGTCTTAGCTAGTCAGTGGGATAGGTGCAATTCAATTGTTTTAACTTGGATTTTAAACTCTGTCTCTGATGAACTGTATGTTGGTCAAGTTTATTCTAAACTTGCATCTGAGGTGTGGGATGATCTTAAGGAAACTTATAATAAAATAGATGGCTCGATTGTTTTTAGCTTATTTCAAAAAATTAACTCTGTCAGTCAAAATGGTACTAGTGTGTCTGAATATTATCACAAAATTAATACTATGTGGAAACAATTTGACGCTATGGTGCAACTGCCTTCTTGTACTTGCCACGCTTCTACTAAGTTCAATGAATTTAATCATTTAATTAAACTCATGCAGTTCTTGATGGGATTAGATGACGTTTATCAACCGGTTAGAACAAATCTTTTAACAAGAGATCCTCTTCCAACTGTCAAAACTGCTTTCTCTATAATATCTAGAGAGGAATCACATAGGGATTCAAATAGTTCCTCTAAGGTTCCTAATGTTGGGTTTGCTGCTAAAACTAATCAATTCAATGAAAATAAAAAACGTTTTATCAAAGGTTCTAATCCCAACTTGAAGTGCACTCACTGTACTAAATAGGTCATGTGGTAGATAAATGCTTTGAGCTTCATGGTTACCCATCTAATTTTAGACCACGACCTAATCAGAATAACAATCAGTGGTCTAAGCCTAATAGTTCTGTTAATTCTTCTATAAACAGTACTGTTAATCACTCTGTAAGTGACAAATCTGTTAGCAATTCTTTGAATTCTCTTACTTCAGATCAGTTCACTAAACTTCTAGGCCTGCTTAATGAGAAAAAGACTGATGATGGGCCTAAGACAAATGTTGGAGGTAAATGTCATAAAGTGATCTCATCTTTAGATTGTTACAAGAGGTCTTATTGTTTTAACAGTAAAACTTGGTCACAAAATAATATGAGTTGGATTATTGATTCTGGTACTAATCAGCACATGATTATGTCAAGTGAAAATATGTTTAATAAAGTTGATGTTTCTGATTCCTTCCTTACTTCTTTTTCGTTTCGGATTGAAAGAGGAAGAGTTGAGTAAATGAAATAACATAACGGTCAAACACCCTAATGGTACTGATGTCAAAGTCACTACAATAGGGTGCTACAAAATATCCAACTCTGTTATCTTAAGAGATGTCTTTGTGGTCCCTGAATATTGTGTCAACTTAATCTCTGTGCATAAATTAGCCAAGGATAATCAACTTAGTGTTGTGTTTGATGAAGATACTTGTTATATTCAGGATTTATACTTAAAGAAAACCCTGGTGACTGGTAGACAAACTGATGGTCTTTATTTATGTAGTAATTCTTTCAATTCTGTGATTGCCTGTTTGAATAAAGCTGAAACTATAAAGCTCTGGCACTCAAGACTTGGTCATCCTGCTGATCAAGTCTTAAATGTTTTAAATCTTAAATCTGATAAAGCTAATATTGAACCTTGTGAAGTTTGTCATAAAGCAAAACAACACAGAGTCCCTTTTCCTTTAAGTGAATACAAAACTTCTAAAGTAGGTCACTTAATTCACTTAGATGTTTGGGGTCCCTATAAGGTCTCAAGCATAGAAGGATTCAAAGACTTTCTTACTATTGTGGATGATTATTCTAGGTCCGTTTGGGTGTATA